>JAOQGH010000023.1:88605831-88639496 GCA_025769975.1 Gallinago jamesoni
GGCAGTGTCCGCCATTTGCTGTCCCTGCTGGGAGGGCACAGCTTCCTGCTGAGAAAATGGGCTGAGGAGAATTCCTGGGTATCTTCTATCAGTATCGGGATTAATACTGGTTCTTTAGTATTATTGTCAATTATTTAGTCACATCTATTATATCTGTTTGTATTTCAACGGTTGTGTTTCTTTGTGTCCCCCAGTTCCCCTTTCCAGGTGGGGAGGGGTCATCGAGTCACAGAATAATTGTCTAAACAACAATAGATTCTTACAGATTTTCTCAAACCTTAAGTCATGCAGGGCTTGGAGAGAAGTGAATCATTACAGAATTGTTGTTATGGAGGAATTTGGGGTAGAGCAGTCATGATAACAGACGCACATCACTTAAGTGACTTCCAATCTAAATATATTACTTTTTTTAAGGCAGGATGAGCATAGATAGCGATTTCTCCTCTAGTCTGTGACACTCAAACTCTTCACACTCACACAGATCAAAGTCCCAGCCCCTGTAATTCACTGAGACTGGTACCATACACCCAGGGGACACTGTCCAGCTCCTGGCAGCATGGCTCCCATGCGAAGCAGTTCCCAGCTGGATCAGTCTTCTACATCTTGTCAGGTGTCTGAGAATGGAGTCCTCCTCTGCACCCGAGGGACTATTGTCATAACTACTTACAACTTTTTAAAAATTAAATTGTTGCTAATAGGCACCAGTGACCTTGCTAGTCAGATAGCCCCAAGTCAGTCTCTGACTTTCCCCTTACCTAAAGCCAACCACTGTTGCTACCTGGATTGTTTCACCTTCTAGTCTCATGGCCCAAATGTGTTACCAGAATGTAAAGCTGTTTACCATTGCATAACAAAGGTTATCTGGGAGTCTTTATTTGTTTTCCTCAGAGTGGAATAAATTAAACTGTTAGCGCTGAGTTGGTATAGTCCAGGTCTCATTTATCTGAGCAGTGATCTTTCAATAGGTGTCACCCCACAACTCTAACTTTGCTTTTCCAGTGTCACAGAAAAATCACACAGGCAGAGGTGGACATACATAGTCCAGATTTCATTTTTTAAGACATACTTACGGGTAGACTTCACCCTGTGACAGTTGCTTTAACCTTTTCTGTTTTGTTCTTTGGTAATTGAAGGTCATCTTACCATGAGGCAAATACAGTCATTTCAAACACGCATGGTTTTGATGCTGTTATTGTAATGCAGCACTTCTAGATTGCTTTCACTTTGTAATAAATTGTACAGTAACCAATGAAGCAACAATACTGTTGAAATCCAACTTAAAATTTCATATGATTAGGAGCTTTTAGGGTTGCAAAACACTCAGCCAAATGTATACTTCTAAATATATACTGTCATTAAAAGAACGCATCAATTGCAGTTATATAACTTTTCCCTTAATTCAAATGTTCATACACTATTCATTCATCTAGAATATTTTATTCTATTAGTTACATTTAAAATTTTATTTACTATAGAAATGCATCTTCAAGAAATGTTCTATACTAATAAGGTAAAATAAAATTATATTTTCAATGCTTAAAGTATCTATCTGCTAGGAGCTAAAAGAAGTGGGTTTGGGGATACCAACGAATTTATAGTGAAGGCTTAGAGAAGTTCAGTGCATGGAGTGTATTTAGAAGCAGGTAAAGAAGAATTTATTTGAGGATTACATATAATATTGTGTATATGGGAAGGAAGTTTGAGATGGTATATAGCTCTTCACTAGCTAAAGGCAAAATAAAATCCAGAAAAATAGGTTTCCCTTAGGTAAGTTAAAAGAGCAATAAGACACAATGGTTTAAGGTTAATTTACTGATAAAACATTTTGCCTGTATATGTGTTGGATTTTCATATCAAGTTGGGGTTTCTTTCTTTAGGGATGTTTCAGTTCAATAGATTATTCTGTTCTTAACACAGGATTAATAGGTGAAATGTTACGGTACGTGCTTTTTTTTAGATGAGGTAATAGATGTGGGACATGTGGAAGTGCTCGAGCTGGTGATACTTAACCTCTGTTAGTACTTGGAAAGCATGGGTTCATGTAACTTCCCCAAAAGGTAAAAATCCTCAACTCTCACTTGCCTCTGTAGTGTTCCATGAAGATTTTGCAGTTCATTGCATTCTGTTTGAGATTATGTCAGCCTTTGGTTTCACTACATTTTTTTTTTTTTTTTTTGCTCCTTTGTGATTTTTGTGTTTATTTTGATCTTACTGTCTCACTTCGCTTAATTTTCACTTTTTTGTAGGTTTAGGCAAGTTTAGCTTTTCTTTGCTTCCTTGTCAAAAGTCTGTTGGCTATGAGCCACATACAGTCTATAAAGGCTATATTTTTCCTTTTTGTCAGGGAATGGAGAACCATCTGTCCAAGTTCTCTTTATGTGGGCTTTTCAATCCCAGCGGTAGGAAACCACTCCAGGAAATTTCTTTCT
The DNA here is from genome assembly GCA_025769975.1 of Gallinago jamesoni. Classification (NCBI taxonomy): domain Eukaryota; kingdom Metazoa; phylum Chordata; class Aves; order Charadriiformes; family Scolopacidae; genus Gallinago; species Gallinago jamesoni. Next base: position 88,608,261 of record JAOQGH010000023.1, read on the forward strand.
CATCAGCTTTGACCCAGGCAGTCGGGCTTCTATTGTAAAACCGACATCATCTCCAAAACAGAAACGGTCTGTTTCTGACCTTCATCCTGCAGTTTGCTTCAAGGGAGATTTCTACTCCAGCTGAGACTAAGCTTTTTCTGGCAAATGCTCTCATCACTCTTGGAGTCAAGTCTGATAACGACCCTTGTGATACCCATAGTATCTGCCTAATAATACATTGTCTTGTTTCAGATGAGCTCCTTCTCTCACTGGAGTAGTTCACTCTGCTGTTGGCTCTGCTACCTTCCAATATTGTGGAAGCTGTAGAGAGCAGTGACTTCAGACCCCAGACTGCTTCACTGTCTGTCTGACAGGAACTTGGAGCTGTCAGTGCCAGAAACTGTTGAGACAGGGGTTCTGTATGACTGGAATTGGCTCATGCTACACTATTAATTTCTAGGTTAGGGTCTTCTTCCTCCCTTTATGAGTGAAGTTTCATATGATCTGTCAGTCCCTCGGAGTCAGATACTGTGTCTTCTGAAGATTTCCTATACTGCAATTTCCTCGGCTTCACTCCCAGCTCCTCTGTCTCCTCCCCCTGAGTGGCACAGGGGGTGGGCAGTGGGGGCTGTGATCATTCCATGTGGTCATTCACAGCTTGTTCCTGCCACCCCTGCTTCGTGCAGTTCTGCAGTTCTCTGCTGTTGCGTACCCACCGGCCAAAGGCAGGAAAAATATTTGCCTGGGTACGAGTTCTGAAGGATCAGAAGACAGAAAATGGGCAGAAAATGAGGTAACAGATAACATGCGCTGAAACACCTTGGACAAAATCATCCAAGTTCAAGCACTGCAAACAGTTTCACTCGCAGCAAGAAATTGGTTTTATGACTCTCTGTACACTTGCCTTTGCAAAGTTTAGTGGATTCATCTGCCAGCGTAGGAAGGCAGCACTGAAGAGCCAGGAGAAAAGCTAAGCTATAAATAGCTGGCTGGCAGACATCTCTTCCTGCTGGCTCTGCACAGCAAAAAACCCTCCCATTCAATCCTACAACAGCTTTGTTTATTACTTATTTTTAAATCATATCCTTTTTCTTCGTTAAAGAATGTGACGGGCATACTTCAGACGTGTCATATCTAAGAGACAGGGAAATGGCAGAATCGGTTTGCAGTTAACTAGTGTCATCTTCCTAAAACATTGGGGGTTTTAAGCTGTTTATGATAGCTGTTTTCTAAGAATTAAAAATCAACAACAGGGGAATAGAAACCAAGTTACAGGCAGGGAAAAGACATTTTCAATCAGAAATTGAAAAAAAGAATGTATTATTTCTGAAATCTCAAGACGTGTCTCAGAATAATTAATTTCATGCTAGCTTTAGTATCATTAATTGTTTACAATAGCTTGTTCCTCTGCAGAGAAGATTGGTACACTCAAAGGGAAATTAAAGATTGTTTGCAAATACCTACAGCAACAGTTAATTGCAGTAATAGTGTTATATCTGCTGCTGTAATTGCTCCAATAATTTATATTTCTAGACTTCATAGTATCTTAGTATTGAGAATGTGAAATGTCATTATATCTTCTTATTCCTTTTTCAACATAAGCAGTTTTCTATAATTAAATTTTGCAAGTATTCAAACAGGGAGGTTTCAGAAGGAGTGGAAGCTTCTATATCAGGAGAACAATCCTAAATAAAATAAAGATAAAAGACTAAGTGGACAGTATGCAAATACATATGTGGGCATGGGTATCCTCATGTTACCAGTAGGGAAATGGCAAAAGCTAATTGAGTGATATGCTCAGGACTGTTGTGTGTTAGTGTTGTAACTAAGATGAGATGGAAATCATTATAATACACCTAAAGCCCCTCAGTTAGACTACTAGCCCAAAGCTGTGGGGTTTTTTTTGGGGGGGGGGCACATAAATACATAGGTATAAAATATACTGTGCATATATAAGAAAACATACAGCTTTCCTATGAAAAAGACATAGTGTGATATCACAATCATGTGATGCTATGAAACCACCCATTTGGTCTCAGAATATTCTCAGGTATTACCATATGTAGATAAAAAGGTTTTAAACTTTTTAATAAATGATTGCTGAATCGTATAAAATTATGTTCTTTCTGTCCAATTAAAACAATGGCACTGAGTGATGAAATAGACAATATAAAACAGATGTTACAAAATACAGAATCAGGCCCTTAATTTGGAATGACCTGAAAGCAGCTTGCTGGATGTTACAGTGGCTGTGCTTCCACAGACTAAAGCAACATTACACAGCACACCTGAAATTTTCATACAGAATTATTAAGAATCATATGATTTGTAAAAGCGTTTCATTTTGACAGAATTTTGCTCCAAATGCTCCGTGAGTTTAAGCTGTAGCTCAGCCAAGAATAAGTGGGAGCTAGTTGGCAGGCTTTAGTCCTCACTCGAGGTATATTGGAACGCAAGTGCTTAACTTGTAGTAGCTACGCACTTGAGGTTGAGATTCTGCTGGGATACAGAAACCAAAAGTGAACAGTGTTGATTTAGACTAGATAGAAGGAAGTCATTTTTTGACAATGACTAGTGAAACAGTGGAACAGGTTGCCCAGGGAGGTGGTAGATGCCACATCCATGGAAACATTCAAGGTCAGGTTGGACGGAGCGCTGAGCAACCTGATCTAGTTGAAGATGTCCCTGCTCCTTGCAGGGGGGCTCGACTTGATGACACTTCAAGTTCCCTTCCAACCCATAAAATAGCTATGATTCTGTAACTCTTCTGTCCAACATCTTCATATGGTTACAGTGCTACATTGCAGAAACTGTGACCTGTTCCTGTTTGTATCAATTCCAGCACTTACACTTTTGGAAAAAAAAAGGGATGAAAATACCTATCCTTGTATTTATGCCACTCCCTCTTAATTTAATTTTCCTCCCACACATTATATGTCTTCTAAGTCTGCTTTGCTGTCAGGTTTGTGATTACAGTATTCAGAAAGGCTTTTTCAAAGTGTTAGATCATGACAAGTATTTTCTTTCTAATGTCCTATTTAGGATATGCTCTGTCTTTGAATCACCCAAATGCTTATTCTAATTAAGAGCTCTGCTTATTCTTCCTCAAGCAATTTTATGTATTTATGTGCTTTTATAGAAATATACAGAGACTAAATAGGTATTTGTCACAGCACCAAAAATGCATCTTCTACCTGTCATTCATTGTTTTATTGACTGCAGTCCAATTCAGAGCTACTCATACTTCTTTAGATTGGGAAGTCGTGGTCTACGTGCTCTGATTTTACATGATTAATCATTTTCCTGAAATCAGGGGTCCTGTCTCTTGAATAAAGAGATTATTCTTGAAGCTACTGTTCTAAGTATTTTGTTGTGATCAGCAAACTTTTTCACCTCAGTACTTTGTATATTCTCAGATATTTTGTGAATATTTTTAACACCACAGGACTCGGCAATATTTGTGACTGCTAACCGATGTGAAAACTGACCTACTATTTGTAATTTTTGTTTCCTTTCTTTTAACTGGCTTATTAACCCAAGAGAAGATTCTGTAGTTCCCATGATTATTAATTTTCTTTAAAAACTTTTGGTGGGGAACAACTCAAAATATTTTTGGAAATTAGGTAAGTTATAGAATCATAGAATTGCCTAGGTTGGAAGGGACCTTTCAGATCATCAAGTCCATCAACCATCAACCTAATCACTAAACCATGTCTCTAAGCACTATTTCTACCCCTCTTTTAAATATCTCCAGGGACGTGACTTAACCACTTCCCTGGGCAGCCCATTCCATTGTTTGATAACACTTTCAGAGTAAAAATTTTTCTTAATACCCAAAATGAACCTCTCCTTTTGCAACTTGAGGCTGTTTCCTCTTGTCCTATTGCCTGTTACTTGCGAGAAGAGACCGACCCCCGCCTCTCTACACTCTCCTTTCAGGTAGTTCTAGAGAGTGATAAGGTCTCCTGTCAGCCCCCTTTTCTCCAGACTAAACAATCCCAGCTCCCTCAGCCTCTCCTCACAAGACTTGTTCTCCAGACCCCTCACCAGCTCCGTTCCCCTTCTCTGGACTCGCTCCAGACCCTCAATGTCTTTCCTGTTGTGAGGGGTCCAGAACTGGACAGCACTCAAGGTGGGGCCTCACCAGTGCCCAGGAGAGGGGGATGATAACTGCCCCAGCCCTGCTGGCCACACTATTTCTGATACAGGCCAGGATGCTGTTGGCCCTCTTGGCCACCTGGGCACACTACTGGCTCATCTTCAGCCTGCTGACCACCAACTCCCCCAGTTCCTTTTCTGCCAGGCAGCTCCAGCCACTCTGCCCCCAGCTTGTAGTGCTGCAGGGGGCTGGTGTGAGCAAAATGCAGGACCCAGCACTTTGCCTTGTTGAACCTCATCCCATTGGTCTTGGCCCATGGATCCATCCTGTCCAGATCCCTCTGCAAAGCCTTTCCACCCTCCAGCAGGTCGACAGTCCCACACAACTTGATGTCATCTGCTAACTGACTGAGGGTGCACTCGATAACCTTATCTAGCACTCCCTTTCTCATCAAGGGCTGGACCAGATGATCCAGCCTCAGCTGTTCTATGATTCTGTGGTTCTATGGGTCTATGACTAATTTTCTCTGCCTAAAATAACTTATATCCCAGAATCTTTTTGAATATGTAAAGTTGTAGATTTATTTCACTAGATATGTTCCCTTTACACCTTACACTCTTATTTTGGCCTGAAAGATGTCAACTAATAGTCTTCTTTATTCTGCTTTTTTGTCATTCGAGCTTCTTTTATTTCAAAATCTATTTTTGATTTTTTTTTCTGCTAGAGTGTACATATTTATCTAAACTCTATGGAAGTGTTTTTCTGTAACCTTCAAACATTTTACCCATTACTTTTTCTGTTTATTTTTATCCTTACTAATCTTGTCCTGTTGCAGTTGAATTATTTTTGGTGAATTTTTAAAGTATGTTTTGCTCCCAGAAGAACACTGAAGTTGAGTACATTATAGTCAGTGTTTTTAAATGGCTTTTTTGATGATTATGTATTGAAACAAATCCTATGCCTGCCGTAATGTAAAATCAAGAGTTATTTCTCTTGTGGTTTCTCTAATGGTTCCAAGAAACTGTTATTTACAGCATCTAAAATATAGTCCCTGCAACATATCTTATAATGATTGCTTACCAGACTGCTTGGGAGTAATTAAATTCTCCTATTACTGTGGTTTTTGCCTTACCCTTTTTGCCTGCTGTAGTATTTAAGCACTATCATCGTGTTGGTTAGGTGATATATAATAGAGCTCTAATATAATATTTTTCTTTCTGCATGGAATTTCAGTGTGAAAGGATTTGTGCTAGCCTTGTATTTATTTGACTGCTTTCTATATATTACCTTTTTTTCATGGCATACATGATTTTTACTCTTGCATCATCATAACACAGTGTTTATTTTTCTACCACCAAGATGCTTATTGTTTGAACGCCTCTTTTTCAATTTAGAATTCAGATATGTTTCCAGAAGCAATAACTTGTCTTTTGAAAAGACATAATGGTTTGGTAGTTTAACAGAAAGAGATTTGTTTTTAAAACCACACAAATTGTTCACATTACATTTTTGAGGTAGCATATTTGCGTAGCTCTGTTGTATCATGTGTATTTTGAATGTGAATTTTTAATTTAAAAAAAAAAAACAGACTTTCCAGATAAAGAGAGAAATGTAATGGAATTGGACTAGTAAGTCAGTTTTAATGGAATTGCAATATTCTATAATTATGGCTACGATATAATGGTAGTATACTGCCTTGCCTAATCCCATTGATCCAAAAATAAACATATATAAGACTTCAGATATTTTGCTGCAAGTTCTGGATGTATACAATGCTTCCCTGTTGGGATTCTTCATTACTGGTGAGCCACTAACCGTTACCATCTAAAGGTGTGATCTTACTAAATCTTGGAGACTAAATACAAGGAAGTGATACTGCCAAGTAAAATCTGAAATGTTTCTGTAACACTGTACTAGTTGTTTGTGTTCTTCATTTCAAGTCAATCGGTGTTGTAAACTCTGATGATGAGGATCTTGGACGTTGCAGTATTTGAGATATCAACTTAAAGACATATACGCAGAGAGCTTTGTAGTGAATAGAGCCACATTCTAGTTTTGGTTTTTTCTAATTAGGTTAACTACTATGCTTATAGGCATATTATTGATTTGTTAATACTTTTTCTTACGTCTGCATATGCTCATGTAAGTGTTTTGGAGAATTTGTTACTGATCTATCAGCTTGAAACAAGTTTGAATTCCTGCTGAAGTTCAGTATCAATACTGCGCAATCCTTAAAGATAAAACAAAAAAATCCCAGCTCCTATGGAATGCAGAAGTTTTGGATTCTGCTAGTTATAGTAAAATCTAAACCTAGACTATATTCATCAAAATGTGCTATAATCTTTCCAAGTGTCTCTAATAATTTCAAATTTATAATACAGAAAATGCAGAATAGAAGGCATAAAAGTAACCATAAAGACCCCTCAATTCTTTTTATTCCATTACTAGTACTATTTCCTGAATACTTCTCAATAACTCTATAGTGAAGAGTTCGTATTAATTTGGGTGATTTTACTAGTTACATATTGCACTTCATATTTTATTAGGAAGATAGTTGAGAGAAGTGTATTTGACATTTAAAATATCACACTTGTTATTGGCTGTGAACATGTATATTAGAAGTCATCTTTTTTTCTACCCTTTCTCCAGCTATACTCTGTAATATTTTTACTGCTTCTTTTTTAAATTTCATTAGAGTTGTTTCAGAGAAGTTAGAATTCCATACGTGTTTACATGTATATATGGATGTATTTAGTATGATATTATATAAATATTAATATTAATAATGTAACCAGTAATATATATTAATTATTGATACTGATATTAATATAACTTTAAGATATTTTATTAATACTTTATTATTATTAATATTTTACATCAAATCTACCAAAACCATAAACAAATAATCTCAAACCAGAAAGCATTGGTGGTGAGAAATCGAGATCTCTTCTCAGTGATCATCTGTTGCATCAAATCAAAGAAGACACTTACGGTTAGGTATAAAATAATACATTTTCACATGGCTGTGCTTCACAGAAATGCAAAAATCTCATTAATACCAACAACTCCACATGAAAAAAATGCATTTGCATTCCACATAGATAATTTCTCAGCAGTCCACAACATAAATTGATTACAATAAGCAAGATGAAAACTGTAATTAAGTCTTGTTAGATAATGTGAGGATGCCAAGTTCATTTTACCTATTGCAGAGCTACAGACCACCCGAAGCAGTGATATTATAGTTACACTGTGTCCTTGCAGAATTAAAAGCCCATGAACTTTAAGAAATCCACAGCCCTGGGCTATCTGTGCACAGGCCTTGCTCAGGAGCAGCCAGGCTGAATCAGAACATTAAAAACGATGGGTTTGCATTCGAAAAATCTGGGCAGAATCAGAATCCTGAGCCAAATAGATTATTCCTGTTTCTTATATGTATGAGGGTGTTGGTATGCATGGCTTTAACCAATTTCTCCAGGAGCTCTTTTATGCAGTTAGAAATAACGAAACCTCTCTGTTTGTGTATGGGGAAATCAAACTGTTGAAGCTTCTGAGTCTGAAATTAAAGGAGTGTGGGGAGAAAAAGAAAAGAAAAACACTAGCAAAATCTCTGCTAACTCTGAATGATGATGATCGCCACTGTCTCACTGCAGTCCCCTCGGAATTTGACTTTATGGAAGTATTTTTTTCAAAAGTATTTTAATTGCTTCGTACTTGCACTGCCTGAGCTCAGATTTGTGTGCTCTAAATGCTTGAAGCTAGCCAGATAGCATCCTCGGTAAATTAAAGGACTGATACAAAAGCATCACCGAAACCTTCTCTGTTCCGTTCTCTTGATGATCTCTTGAGATCATTTTTAAAAAACCATATGGGGGAAGGGGATATAAACAAACTCTGTATTTGGAGAATTTAATAAGAGATTTGAGTTCAGATTTCTATTTAGTATGGAAGAAACATTTTCTTTGACTCATATTTCCTGCAGAGAGAAATAAGGGTTCGGGAAACAAAATAAAAGATAGATTAAAAGGAAGGTATTCTGATATCATTCAATTTGTAAAGGGAACTGGTGGGTGCTCGCAGATTAATGGATATTCTACTGTAAAAATACATCTATATTTGAAAGAACGTACATGTTGTGTATTCCTGTGTGACACCACAAGGTTTTTCCATTGCAGTACTTCTAGAGGACCTGCTCAAGCTCTCTGATCATCTTTGTGGCCTTCCTCTCGACCCACTCCAACAGGTCTATGTCCTTCCTTTGCTGAGGGCTCCAGAGCTGGTCGCTGGACTCCAGGTGGGGTCTCACAAGAGCAGAGGGGAAGAATTGCCTCTCGATCTGCTGGCCACGCTTCTTTTGATGCAGCCCAGGATGCAGTTGGCTTTCTGGGCTGTGAGGGCACAGTGTTGGCTCATGTCCAGCTTTTCATCCACCAGTACCCCCAAGTCCTTTTCTACAGGGCTGCTCTCTATCACATCATCCCCCAGCCTGTGTTGATAACGAGGAATGTCCCGGCCCAAATGCAGGACTTTGCACTTGGCCTTATTGAACTCCATGAGGTTTGCATGGGCCCACCTCTCTAGCTTGTCCAGGTCCCTCTGATGGACATCCTGTCCCTCTGACATGTCAACAGCACCACTCAGCTTGGTGTCACCTGCAAGCTTGCTGAGAGTGCGCTTAATCCCACTGTCTGTATCACCGATCAAGGTATTAAACAGCACTTGTCACAATTTTTATATTCCCTGAGATACACCTGCCTCCTCACTGGCATGCATGCCTTGGGAAGTGTCCTTGGGCTTTGGGGGTTTTGCGGTTCAACCTGCTGCCTTCTGCTGATCCATTGTGCTCCTTCATCCTGGAAACTTCTCTCCAGCATTCACAGCGTTAGGGCAGACACAGTGTAATGGAAATTTTCTTCTTCACTAGCCCACACAAGATTATTTTCCATCAGTGAGGCCTTGATGGAGCTTGAACAGGCAATTTGGCAACTGTTACCCTTTTACCGTCATCTGTAAAATGAATGAAGTACAACTGGTAAGCCCCCAGGAACGCTGAGTCCCTCTACGTATTCTGCTGTCCTTTTCCTTTACTTCCATGGCTGTATCAGAGGAGCGTAGAGGCACGTGACTCACAGGAAAAATGGATGTTAAGGGACAGACTGCCAGAAGAAATGGCTTATTCTCCCATATCCTTCAGATTTCAGAAAAGTGAACTGTTTTGGCTTTGTTCAGCAGTAAGAACTCATCAATAAAATATCTGAATCTGCAGAATTTATCTTGAATGGTACCTTGGAGAACTTCTCAGCCGCTGCCAGCAATTATTTCATCATGCTGAACACTGTTCATGATCTATCAGGTACCTCCTCGTGTTGGTACCCTTCAAACTTTTTTTCTTTTTTGCACAGGGCTCCCCAAGGAAATTGAGGAATCTAGAGGAGAGAACTGATTTAAGTTCTTCACTTCTTTAAAACTGTGTCATCCTGTATTCCCTCGCAGTCTTCCTAATGACTCTTAGGAAGAACGAGACACTTTCTTTCTACCTCCTTCCCCTAGGTGCTTCTCAAGGTCAACCTCAACAGTAATTTAACCAACCTCAGAGGTAGCAGCTCTTTATCTGTTGTGGGTTGTCCACATCATTCCCACCAGCTCATTCTGCATATCAGCAGGCTTAATCATGGGTTGGAAGACTTGATTTCTCCTTTCTACCTTTTACTGCATGCAATTACGGTATCATCTACCATCTTAAGGTCCTCTTATAGTCATTGCTTGACCTAAGTTACAAATAGTTATTTTATAAACTTCATCATCCTGCTACCTTGTAAGCTTCTGTCAATTCTCAGAAGTATGTTGGTTTAACATTGGCTAAGCACTAGATGCCCACCCAGCTGCTCACCCATTCCTCCTCCTCAACTTGGGAGACGAATAAAATAAGATGAAAAAAACTTATTTTCATCTTGTGGGTTGAGATAAAGACATGGAGATCACTTACCAATTAACATCATGGCCAAAACAGACTTGGATTGGGGAAAATCAATTTAATTTCTTGTCAATTAAAATAGATTTGGGTAGTGAGAAACAAAGACAAAATTAGGACAGTACCTCCTCCCCCTCCACACTCCTGTCACTTCTTCCCAGACTCAGCTTCATTCCCAGCTCCTTCCCCCCCAACCTCAAGTGGTGCAGGATAAAAGGATGGTCTTGGTCAGTCCATACCAGCTCCTCTCTGCTCCTTCTTCCTTTTTCCGTTCTCCTTCCTGGGTCCTCTCCACAGTTATTTCAGGAAATATTTACCTGCTCTGGCATGGTTGTCTCCGTGGGCTGCACGGGAGTATCTGCTCTGGCACCATGGAGCAGATACTGACCTTAGAGTTTGCCCTAATGTTTCTCTCTCTCTATTTCTCCATGCCTCCTCTGCTTTTATGGCATTATCACCCATTTGGCTGCTGGGCTCCGCTGTGCCCACTGATGGGTCCATTGGAGCTGCCTGCCACTGGCACTGGACAACCCCAGCCTCTCCTCGCATAGGTCACTTCTGCAGCTTCCCTTTGCCAAGACCTTGACGCCTACACCCTCTACAAGGAGACACTCCTTGTACACAGATATGATTCTGTTTCTGTAGGGATTATTTCCTTACTTTGAAAAACATTTTGAAGGGATTACACTGTTCTGAACTTGTATGCAAGTTGTTTTTATGAATTTTCAGCTTCAAATCCAGGTGATCATTTCTCTTTGAACATACTGGAAATGGCTGCAAGACTGCTTTTTGCCTTTCAACTCCGAGGGCATTCATTTTCCCACAGCTGCCAGCCTGACCTGCTGTTAAGATCTTCAGTTTGTGGTTCATGTTGCCACTTAATTAGTCCACAGCTCCTGCATATTCAAAAGGATCTGGCAAGAGCTACAGCCCATTTTTGTTAGCAAGACATCTCCTTGACACCTTGTCTTGATGTGAGGGCTGATGTGGGATTTGTCCTGGGAGAAAATTTTCAGTGTCTGTGTGATGTTTTCCTTTGACAACCCCGCTTCTCTTAGTAATATTAACCAATTGCCGTTTCTTCCTGCTCAGCATGAAAAATTCAGAGCAGTTACAGACCTTTGGGATGATTTACCTTCTGCCGAGCATATTCAGCCCTTTTTATCCAATAGCTTAAGTTGTCTTAGCTGGAAATGTGGCAGTGTGTAGGTGCATAAGACCTTCTCAGGTACCTTGTCAGGTACTTCACCTTTGCTTGCCTATTGGGCATGGTCCAGTCTGGAAGGTGCTTTTTAAAAAGTGATTGGGGTCTTGAAAGTGGGATGGAGTCTGCTACACAGGATCTGTGGTGTTTGATGGAGCTATGCCTTCACATTGACATCTTGGAACCTGAAGCAATTTATAATACGTATACCTTTGAGAACTGTAGGTAGAGCTTAGCCACCACATGTTATACAAACAATGAAAAGAAATAATTTCCTTTGTCTGGAAGTAGTGGAGCTCTGAACAGATGGCATCAATTGTGAAGATGGCATTTCGGTAATTCCTCCGTGTGACTCTTTGAGGTCCTTTTTGGAAAACTGATGATAAGTGAGAAGCAAGGCTTGAGCAGTTAGCAGATAGCTTTCATGAGCCCTTAGAGAATGTCTTCGGTATCAGTCCCTTCCAGCAAAGCTTAAAAGCCTAAAGAAACTACAGTGAAGTGACTTAATGCAACGGTGCATCCCAGACATCTGTTGTCTAATCACTTTGAGCTCCTTCCGTACACTGACTGAACATCATACTATTTCCAAGCAGCCTCCTGAAGCTTGGGAGGATAGGCTGTAATCTTTCATGATACTAACTTAAAATAGAAGTAAATGCAATGTGCAGCCCATTGCAGCATCACAGCGGTACCAAGCAATCCAGGAGAACCCTAGAAGTTTGCCAGGGGTAGTAAGATAACTCAATTTGGTCACATCTGCAGTATTTAGTGAGTCCCCCTTCTTTCCTCAATGTGTTTAAATTTTTTGTAAGGTCCAACTCAGTTTGAGTTTTGGCAAGTTTTATTTCATCTTTATGCTTTCTAATTCCAACACATATCGTGCTTTTCTGTTTCTTTGTGTGTGTATGATTGATTGTGTTCTTCATTATTCCCAGTACCCTCGTCCAGCTGCTGATTGCCAGATATTTCTGCCACTTTAATTAGGGAAATTTCACACCTCCCATCTTTGATATTTTCAGTTCTTTAACTTATTCCTTTAATTTTGTGCTTTTTTCCTTCCAAAAGAGAAAATTTTCATTAAAGATGCAGTTTTGTTTGTCTAGCCTCTGTTTAAATCATGGTGATTCCTGTTTGCTCCTTCCAGAGCTAATCTGGGTGAATGGTGTTTCTATAGTATATATAAAAATAAAATATAAGGTATCGTTATCTTTTTTAGGCTGTGTGTATTTGATAAAAAAAAAAATTAAATGTTTTTTTCTGAGGAATAGAGACTCTATCAACATCAAACACATTAGTTCTCCTGTTTCATGTACTCAATTAGTCTCCTAGTGGTGTGATTTCCCCTAGAATCTACTTCTCCAATAACGTTAGCGATCCCTTTCTGCATGCGTTCTCTGTCCCAGGATCTTCCCTTCTCATTGATCTTCAACGTACAAGTTTCCATTATTTCGGTAACAATAAATTGACTTTGTGTATCTTGGCAGCTTTGACATTTCGCTTGTGTTGTTTCATTTCTTTTCCCGACTGCAAGCAATGTAGCAGAGGCAGTTTTTATAGAAAACTAGAGTAAATGGAGGCCATTCCTGATCCCTGGCAAATAAGCCCTTCAGTGCTGTTTGCTTAATGGCTCCACTCTAAACTAAGTATCTGAAGGTACCTGTTGGGCATGTGGTGAGGAGCTGAGCCTGAAAAATAGTCAAATAACACGTTTGCCAAGACATTTTGCTCTGAAGGCAGAAGCCAAAACTAAGCTGTTGCGTTATAAAAGAAAGAGTCAGCGTTAGGAGAGGAACACGGTGATCGCATTTGTGATTTGTGATTTTTGGGGTGCGTCATGAAAACAAGAAAGGAATGAAGGAACCGGCAGCTGTTATACACGAAACCACTGGAAATGCAACTCTTGTCTTGGGCTCTTTCATCTACATGAAACGAGGTTTGGAAACAAAAGAATAGAGGAGGAGGAGACAATAAAATGGAATTTTGGGGAACATTAGCATAAGATCATTCATTTCCTGTTTTTATTAGTATTAATGCTATGCTTTCTGAAGGCAAAGAGGAGTAAAGGTAAGTAACTGTGTCACCGCCTGTCACTCTCTTCTCTGGTTTAAACTTCCTTTCTGTTTACTTACCCAGCTTCTACTTACTTTACTGTGCTGGTCTTTACTAAGTTCTGAGAATTATGTAGACAGCTACTGAAAGCTGCTTTCTCTGTGTAAACAGAAAAAAATATCTATGATTGTGTCTCTGTCTCATTATGCGTATTCTCATCCCAGGTTACAGGATGCTCTGTTGTTCACAGCACAGGCAGAATAATATGGGAAAAACGAGAGGAAAAAGTTAAACCCAAATACATTTATAGAATATATTTCAAACTGAACACAAGTTAATCACAAGATGAAATGTTACTGTAAACCTGAAATGGTAGGAATATCCTGGCTTTTCACACAAGCCTATGTTGATTGCCATTTGTGAGCTCACGGGTACTCAGTACCTGAAAAACAAGGCTGTTGATTTTGCCTTGTAATCAGTTTGTGAAAATGGTGAAAACTGTTTGTCCGTGTGGCAAACCTGCTGTCTGTCTGCTGGTAGCTTTCTTGCAAACTACAGAATACTTTTGAACCCTACAGTGGGTTTAGAGGAGAGGGATTTGAGTGAATCAGATGTATTTAGCTAAAAGAGATTTCCGGTTAACAGCATAAATGAGTGCATGAATGCAAATCTCTGTGTGTATGCACGCGCGTGTGCATGTATGTATATATTTATATATAAAATTTTATTCCTTTTGACTTCTGAAATTCTAACAGCTGAATTATCTTGTGAAAAGTCTTCTACTGACCTGGTAAGAACTCCCTGCTGAAGAAACGCCTGAGATCATCAGGCCTGTGATTTGTTAGAGTTTTTACAGGAAAGAGTTTGTAAAGTTCTTGCAGAGGACCTGGGGGTGATGGTGTGCACCATGTTGAACGTGAGACAGCAGTGTGCCCTGGCAGCAAAGAAGGCTAATGGCCTCCTGGGCTGCCAGCAGGTCAAGGACGGTGATCCTTACCGTCTGCTTGGACCTGGTAAGGCCACACCTGGAGTGCTGTGTCCTGTTCTTGGCTGCCCCACATAAGAGTCATGACCATGCTAGAGGGAGTCCAGCAATGGGCCACAAAGTTGATTAAGGGACTGGACCATCTCTCCTGTGAGGAAAGATGGAGAGAGGTGAGACTGTTCAGCCTGGAGAAGAGATGGCTCAGGGGAAGGACGTCATCGATGTGTACGAATATTTGAAGGGAGGGTGTAAAGAGGACAGAGCCAGGCTCTTTTCGGTGGTGCCCAGTGACAGGACCAGAAGCAATGGGCACAAACTGAAACACAGGAGGTGCCATCTGAATATCAGGAAGTACTTTTTCACTGTGAGGGTGACTGAGCACTGGCACAGGTTGCCCAGATTGGTTGTGGAGTCACCACCCATGGAGATATTCAAAAGCCACTTGGACACAGTCCTGAGCGACCGGTTCTAGGTGACACTGCTTCAGCAGGGGGGTTGGACAAGATGACCTCCAGAGGTCCCTTCAAACCTGAACCGTGCTGTGATTCTGTGAAAAACCACAGCCTACATCGTCTGTTAATGGTCTCTCTGAGGAATCATAGAAGAGTTTGGGTTGGAAGGGAACTTTAAAGGCCATCTAGTACAAAGCCCCCCACAACGAGAAGGGACATCTTCAACTAGATCGGGTTGCTCAGAGCCTCATCTAACCTGACTTTAATCTTTCCAGGAAGGAGGCATCTACTACCTCTCTAGGCACCCTGTTTCAGTGTTTCACTTACCCTCATTGTGAAAAAAATCTTCCTTGTATCTAGTCTGAATTGCTGCTGGAGATGGATACAGGTTCAGTGCCTGGGGAAGATGGTTCTTTACTCTCGTCTAATATTTCTGTTTCTAGAAGAAAGTTGGAGGGAAAAGCTAAATTATTTTTTATGGCCAGATGTACTTTGTTGTGGCATTAGAAGCCTCAGTGGCTGCAGAATAGTAGAAGGGAGGCTTCAGAGCCTTCTGAGTATCAGATCTCAAAACCAATTAATAGCATTTGTAATCACTGTGAAGACTGGGTAGAAAACTAAATGCTGTTAGCTTGGCCGGATGTATATTGCATGAACACGTTTTATAGTACATCTTTCTAAAGCCTTTTATACTAGCCTTGAAAATTTTGTGACAACTTTTTCAAACAGAAGGAATGTGCTAGAGAAAGAATACAAATGCATTAGAATCTCAAGAAAGATAGTCAATGGTTGACTCTGTGGCGTTTGAGGTATGTTGAGAGTAAAATTAAAAGAGGTAAGATAGATAGAATACCGAAGAAGAATAGACCAGGTCAGCACTGAGGTTTAAAGCAATGCTAGGGAGGGAGAGGAGGGAACTCGGTTCCAGGATCTTAGTGATGGAGGGAAGTAAGGAAGCAGTTTAGAATCTGCCATGCACGTTTGATTATTTTAATCCATATTTTCTAATTTTTTTTTAAGTGAAGAATTTACTTCATACTTCTGTTTTTTAGAGTATAGTTTGGTTTCTCCTCTGGATCATCTAGTGCATAATGTGGGATCGTGTGAATCTGACCTTTTGGCCTACTCTGGCTTTCCTGGGGGCAGTAAAACAAAATTTGTAAATGTTGTAGACAAGGACTCCAAGAGCACAAAACTCAGAGCAAGTATGAGAATCTCAGGACTGGGTGTTTATTTTGACAAGTCTATGAATAGTACACGAGTCAAGGTGGGGGAAAGATAGAATTGAGAGGTAGAACAAGAGGAAATGTTCCACATAAAGCAAACTCTGCCTCTGGCAATGAGTAGGCAGCACGGAGATAGTTCACATCTCTGGGGAAACACAGCTTGTCATAAGTCTCTCAGGACTGTGACTCTCAAAGTGGAAATTCAAGCTAAAGCAAATAATTAGGTAACTGAATCCAACTGCTTACCTCACTCCTTTGCTAAAGGTTTTTGTTTCCTCAGGAGAGATGACAAAACAGGTCACGGGTCCACTTCTCAGTTGTGCCAACTTAAAGTGCCATTAATCTCAATCTATGCTAATACAATGAATTATAGATGTATTTTCCTATTCTGTTACAATTGTCACAGAGGCAGTAACATCTAACTGAAAGATGGTGCAGACAACAGTGAGCACTAACCTGTCAGTTGTCTCATCAAAAATTGATACAGGTTTTAAATTTTTACTTGTTGGCAGAGTTTATTGGTTTTGGAACAGAAAAATTTGTCTTGTGTTACTATAGTAATAGAATTAAATGCATTTTGGAAGTACATGGGTTTATTACCTTCTTCACACATCACAGTTAGTGTTTTTATGGGCTCTGTCTACTGTAAATACACCTCTGATCACATAAATACATGTCACTAACATCTTGGTGACCTGGGAGTGCACGCGTGCTCCTAAACACCCTGCCACGTGTCAGGCAGGTCTCCTTCTTACCATGTTCCTAACACTGCAAACCACCGTAATGCTGGTTCTCACCTGGTCCTGATGAGGACCCTGTTAGACTTAGGATTCTCTGAAGTATTTTGGGGAAGTGAAGGCATTTGCTGAAAGTCATGGTGTGCTGCCTGATACATTCCTTATCTCTTGTGTGAGGAATTCGGTGTTACCTTCAAACCCCCCTTGTTTTAAAAGAGACTGAGCTAGAAAAAAAAAATAATTATGTATTTACAATACACAAAACCAGACAATCCAGTTGAAGATGTTTATAAAAGATGTACAGGCACGATATAAGAAAGCATGAAATCATTTAAAAAAAAAAAAGGACATTTTTTTCTTGTCTATCCCTTCTTCAGCTGAATCTTCAGCTTTCTTAGAACTCAGGCACAATTAAGCCCTTCTGTACATCATATACCTCAGGTTACATTCACTAAAGAAAATGCTGGTTTGTTGGAACATTGTACCTTCTATAGCTGTTTTTTCTTTCTGAACACCCCGAGATGTCATTCTCTCAGAAACATGTATTTCCTCCTTTTGCCAGAGGATAGCCTATTATATAAGTATTAATTCCTCTGATATGAAGATGTCTTTATTTTAGATAAGGTGTTATCTTTTCTAGCTCCAACAGATGTGCAACCACTTTCTTCAGTCCCTCCCTTTTTTGTAACATAACATTTATGATTCAGTAAGAAGTGTTTCATACTGAATCTTATTTTAGATATCATAGAACATTTTTAGTTGATCAAATCCATCAGTACATAAAGGCATATACTTGATACAAACATCTCTTGGGTTAAATGTTTGTAGGTCTGAGCTATTGGTTACTGAACCAGAAGCTGAGTGGCTTGGACTGAAAACTAGTTCATGGTGATGGACTCCAAGCACCTTTCCTCCAATGTGCAGTAATACTGTATTATGTTAAAGTTTTAACTTTAGCATCACATCAGGTGTTTTAACATCGGGTGAAGTGCAGGGAGATGAGTTTATTTCCACAGTTAGTTGATGGAGTCTCCACTAGATAAAAAACCATCAATCTGTTTTCCAAATTTCACTCTGCATGTTCTAGTCATCTCAGGCCAGTATGTTTTCCAGCTTGTTCATGGGTAAGGTATTACACAACATTAACAGGAGAAAATTAAAAAAGAGAAATTACAGTAGTTGATCTTACTAAGAATAGTAACAGGAAACACCGTAAGTAAATCATACATTACGCTTGTAAGAATAAAAAGGCCAGACGTCGCTAGCCATAAAACTTAGGGAGGTCCTTCCTTAATTCAGAGTCTTCATATCACTTCTGAAATGCAAGATTGCACTTGCTTAACTGCAAGACGAGCAAATTTAAATTGTAAGAATCTTGGCCAAGGACGAACTTTCATAAAAATCATAAGGGTATTTCTCAGTACCCTTGAATCTTTCAGACTTACTGATTTTAATTAATCCTTTGTGGCTTAATGAACCATTCGCAGCCAGCACAAACTGGCAGGATCATGGGAAATTGACAGTGAAACACTTAACGCTCCAGTTTTACACCGGCAGGCAGTTTAGGTGAGGAAATGATGCAAGAGGAATGTGAATGTCTATTGTATGGTTAGCTGGCTCCACCAGACTCTGGGACCAGGCAGGTGACTGGTCTGGTTCCTCTGGTACAGCACAGCAATCCAGGAGGTGTTTCACCAGTACTGGTCTGCTCACAGATCTGATGTGAGAGGGTAATCCCAGTCCCTTGCCCTACAGCACAGAAGACCAGAAGAACTCCCAACTCACTGATTGCCCATAGCGGGAGAACCACCAACCCCTGATTTGAGTTGCTAGAATAAGTGAGGAATGAGGAGCAGAAATGTAAACCTGCACCACCCTAAGGCAGTTTGGGGTTTTTTTCCCCCTCTTCTGTCTATGTTATTATGCTTTAGCATTCTTGTTTAATGAAGGTCTGGTGATAGGGTTCAATATCCATGGCAGATATGATGAATGCTGATTGAGGATAAAAGCAATAAATTGTTTAAAAATTTCAGTAGAAGCAGCTACATGAAAAAAAATAATCTTGATTTAACTTACTTCTGGCCCCTTTTTAGTTATGTTAGTATAATTGAGTTAAATGATTTTTTTGGATGTTTGGTTGAGAATACATTTTCAGTGGGAAATAATCTATTCTATTAACATATCAATTAAATGAAACTTTGATATTATACATAGGCATTACACTGTTTTATTTCATGACCAGTACTGGTCAGGATGCAGCAGAGATCTCAGTTCCTTTCTGTTTCATCCGCTTTATTTTACATATTTTGGCATGTAGGCAATTTTACCAGTATACCTTCCCATTTTTCTTTCCCATTTCTGTACTACTACTAGCACAGATGCTGAAACAATATTCCTTCTTCCATATTTTACGTGTTTTCTTTTATTACTTTTGTTTTCACAACCAATACCACTTTTCATTTCCCTACACATTTTGAAATGTCATTAAACTCAAATAAAAATTTGTTTATACTATGCTATGTAACAATCAAAATTCATGTCGATTAAAAGTGGAACTGCTTAGGAAAAGAATTTTAAAAAATAAACATTAGAAAGTGCAGTAACAGCATAGATACATCAACTTCCCACACACACTGTCTACCTCAGCAACAATTCTCAAAGGCAGGCTCATTTCTCTCTAGTTAGTTGCTCTACAAATTAACTTGAGTAACTTTGTCCATTTTGCTTGAACTACTGGAGTTAAAATGCGCAAGGTTGGTTTGGTTTGGTTTGTATTTTTGATTGCTGTTTTAAAAGTTTCAATCAATCAGCAAGAACAAAAGTATTAACATTTTTTTGGTCAAGGTGATGTCCGAGGGACTAGTGTTGCTTTTTTAACAAATCCATGAAAATTTGGTGGCTTGAGGGTAATGGAAAAAATACATATCCCACCTATAGCACGTTGGTTTGAATGCAGGCAAGCTTCAGTGCTCACTAAAAAGCACACAAAGGCAGAATAAAGCCCTCTTGGATTAAAGGTGTTCTGTTTGCCTTGGTGCTAATCTGGTAGCCAATAGTTTTACTTGTGCTGTATTTAGATCAATATCTGCTCCAGGACCGTGGGTTGTAAAACAATGTTTCTTAGAAAACAAATCCTTTAGGAGGAAGGACCACCACCACACCCCCAAGGAATTTAGTTTTTTTTGAAAAGGAGATTATTTTTGGTTTTCTGATGCTGTATGATACTGAAATTCAGTTGTACGAGCTTTTGGGCAGGTTAAAACTGAGATGGTTAGTCAAATATGTTGCCGTTTGACCAATCTGAAGAGAATACAGAGTTGAGAGTAGAACATGCTTATTTTCAGAATTCATTATGACCATTTTGTGTGATTCCAATCACTAGCAAGAACCAGAACTGGAGGAGAAAAATTGTTCTCTCGGGGTTGATTTTTATCTGGGAGTTATGCACTGATTTCCCCTCTGTCCAGCACAGTACTAGTAAACATAAATAAAAATGTTATTAGAGTATTCAAAAATGTGTACCTGGGCCATTTTGTTTATGTTTAAAGTGTTGCCATTTTAGAAGTTTCCCAGTCTTTTGCAGAGAGTTCTTCCAAATGAGGCATATTTCGCAGGAATCGCAAAGATGTGGAAGATTATTGAACAGTGTATGCTGCTACACTCTGATATCTAGAGTGAGAATTTTTCAGATCTATAAAATTTATCTTGAGCGGAGACAAATGAGTAAAGATTGTACTGTGCTTTGTTTTCTTTTAAGTTAATTTTTTTTTTTATGCTCTGATCATAAGCCAAAACCTCATTATATTCTTTACGACTCTGTAGTGAAATGACAACATGCAAGCTCATTTCACTAGGAACTCAATTCTATGTTAATTCTACCAAACAGCAGCTCTAATTTGGGCTAGTCAGTAAGGATGTTAATAAATGGTTTGGCATATATGTGTGAACTTTTCCTACCAGGTAAGTATCTGTACTCATTTTTGTCAAGTATAAAGGGCATTTAAAGAGCATGGTTACTATATGTCAAACATATCTGCATAGTTTCTGAATAGTGAATTGTATTAAATTAAATTTCTGGTGTTGCTATGACCCTGACATTTTCAGGCAATTTAAGTATTACAGTTTGTCAGCATATTAATTTATTTTTTTGTAAACCCAACTGCATGTGAAGTCTGCATTTTAATACTCTGGTAACGATAAACAAGTATCTATTCTCAAAAATAGCAGAATAAAAGCTACTTGCTTTTGCTTATTTGTGTCAATAGCTCTTATTACTAAATATGTCTAAAAAGACATTAGGTTTTTGCCTAGATAGCATAGCGCTCCAAAAGCAAGTAATTGACCAAAGTGTTTATGAGTTAGTTATGATTAAAAAATGAAGAAGTATTTTAATATTACTTCAGAGGAATGCATTACATTTGAAATATACACATATCAATGTGGGAGAAATATTAGGAGCCCAATCAGTACATTTGTTTTGGTGGAAGGAAACCATGTTGTTAAAATATTCATTGATAATAGTGCTGGGGGTAATACGCAGAGAAATGCATATGATTTCCAGAAAACGCGATTAATTTCCTGTTCAGTGTGCAAAATGGATCACAGGTTGGCATAGTGAATTTTGTCTATACCAACCTGACATTCAGGGTCTTGAATGCACTTAACTACCCCAGTAGCTGTCCTACATGTTAAGAGTATATTGTACCCAACCTTTGTGCTCATTAGTTCCTTTTGTTTTCTTTTTTGTTGTTGTTTATTTGTATTTAAAATAGTAAGATTGCGAACTTTTGTTGAAAAACATACATGGTGTGACTGGAACAATCATAAATAAGCTTTAGTGAAACTTCAGAGGAGGGTAAGGGAGAACATCAGAGAACCATAGAATTATAGAATCACAGAATAGTTCGAGTTGGAAGGGACATTAGAGACCATCCAGTTCCAGCCCCCTGCCCTGGGCAGGGACACCTCCCACCAGACCAGGTTGCTCCAAGCCCCATCCAGCCTGGCCTTGAACCCCTCCAGGGATGGGGCAGCCACAGCTTCTCTGTCAAAGAAGCAGCAGAGCTCTAGCAAGTTGATTTATGCAGCCAATATGAAAACACTGTTCAATTTTTCTTTTTTTTTTAGGGAATTTTATGTGTCCCAAATAATTTCCAACTCAGAATTGTGTAACTGTTTCTGTCTGTATTCATATTAGATTTGCAACAGATCCTGCATCTTGTTAATTTGAAAATTGTTTTCTTTACTATTTATAAAAGGGGGGGGGGGGGGAAGAGTAATAAGCATCTCTCCTAGAAAGCAAAATGAGAAACTTAATAGATTTTCAAAGATTACCTGGTACAATTTGTCATGATAATGGCAGCAGAAGCAGGCTGCTGACCATAACTCTTGTCAGGCCGTTGCGCTTATTTTTTGCCATTTCCTCTTTCTCTTGGAGGTGACTCTCAGGCATCTTGTAGAAGTGATGACAAAAAAGGACATTTTCCCTGGGACCCAGGAGCAGCTCTGTGCCTCTGGAACACTGAATGGTTTTGATACCAAAGTCACTGAACATTTTTTAAGAGCAAGACTAGAGGAAAGGACCCCCCCTGCAAAGACAGGGGAGGGAGGTGGGAGATTTATGTATCTCACCCAGCACATCCAAAATCGATTAAATGGTTGCTATGGTCTAATTAAGTATTTTGTGTTCTAGTAAAACTTCATTTTAAAATCTTTCAATCTTTTAAGATGTCTTTTTCCTTTAAAGAAAAGGGCAGGTGGTTTTACCTTCAGGCTCTGGAAAGAGCAAGAACCCATCACAATATGAAACATGGCTTACTGGCTGATAAGGAAGAAGGAAAATATACAGGCTAAAAGCCATCGTTCTTTTTATGACCTTTAATGATAAGAAGAGAGATTAGGAAGACTGTTTTGAAAAAAGTTTTCCCATTAATTTGACCAGGTTTTGACCCCATTTAGACTTACACGATCCACAACATCCTATGGCAGAGTTCCCCAGCTTAGTTTTGAGTTGTACAAAATGTATGCCCTTTAGCTTGCTTTACTCTTTACACTGATTTATGTAATTTCGTGTCCCTTTGATCCTGCATTGTAAGGAACTGGGAAAACTTTATTCATCTGTGCACTACTGTGTTCTAACTCTTGTTGATGGTGGGGTTTCCTGAATAAAGAATCCTCGTCTGTGTAGTCAGTCCCTGTTCAGAAACTCTCTTATGTATCATCTCTTTTACATGCCTTGTAGGTTTTATGTATTGTGAATTTTTTGCATATTGTGATATCTTCTCAGATTTTTGGTTTTGCTATCCTGAGTACCAGAGGAAACACTGAGCCGCTTGTGAACGTGCTGAGGAGCACAGACCCTTGTATAGATTGCTGAGGGAATTTCTAGGGGCTCTCCGTATTGAGAAACCTCACGATTTAATCCAAAATTTTCTGCTTCTATTTTAACCGTTCTCTTCATTTATTGAAGGCCTTCCTTGTTATCCCAGGGTGACCAAGTTACTTGGGAATCTTTTAGCACAGATACTTGTTAAAAGCCTTTTGCAAATCAAAGGCTATGTGCCTTTTTCACATAGTGTTCCTCTGGTGAGTTGCAGTTTCCCTTTTCAGAACCCATCTCAACTACTCCCCAGTACATTACGTTCATCTGTGTATCTGTTAATTTTACTGTAGTTCTTTTATGGTTTGTCTGGAATGGAACTGGGACTTACTGGTCCGCAGTTTGAGGTATGCCCTTGCATTCCCTTTTGTCTTCTCCCCCTTTCCCAAATCACAGAAAGTTTAAAAAACAACCGTACCAATCCCAAAACAAACCAAACAGAAACCCCACAAATCCCTATCTACCATTCCCATAGTTTGGATGCCATTTTAAGTGATGACCACAGTAATTTTCTTTAGGACAAACAGTGCAAACACTATTTGTTTTGGGTGGCTTTTGGGTGGGTTTTTTTTGTTGTTGCTTTGGTTTGGTGCGTTTTTTTTTCTGCTATTGTTCACTTTGTTAATTTATTTTAAAGCATCTTCCAGCAATAATTCAAATTGACACCTCTGATGTGTCCCTACTAAAAGGGACTCTGGCATGGGAATCGTCTAGAGCTCCTCTACATTAAATTTTGATTTGGAGAGTTCATTTATATTTCCTTCTAGAGCCTTATCTCTTTGAACATTCCTTTTATACTTTGATGGTCTATTGGCCCTACAGCCTTTTTGGCAGGCTTAGTGCTCCTGTTGGGTTTTAAAAAGAATTTACTGCTTGCCATTATGCTTTTAGCAAATTGTTCAAGATTTTTTATTTTTCTTTACTTGGCCTGCTTTATTGGATTTTTACTGCCAACATTTATATAACTTCCTATTTTTCTTCATTTAGATATGACTTCAACTTTTAAAGGATGTCTTTCAGCCTTTATAAACATTTGGTACCCTGCTATTTAAACATTCCAGTTTTTGAGGGTCTGTGAAGTCTTTTTTTTTTTTTCCCCTAGTAGTTTATTTACATTTTATGTGAACCTCTGATTGTTTTTTTTAAGTATTCATCTGCATGTGCTTTACCCTTTGGGATATTCCTTTGACTTTCCTTTTTAAAAGTCATTTTTATGTAATGCTCCTTAAAAAAATTAGGACCTCAATGACTTGTTGTTGTTGTTTTGGCAAGTATCTAAGCCTGCAGGTATCTAAAACTGACTTCATGGTGAGTGTTAGGAATGGGTCCTTTGCAGTGTTAAGGACCAAACCAAGGCTTGCTTCTCTTCTGATGGGCTTATGACCAGCAGCCATTTCAGGTCATGCCCTCTTCCACTATTACCATTTTTAGTTCCTGAGTAGTCTCCCAGTGCCTCATTCAAATGTGTCAATGACTTTCATCTTCATGGACAGTCCTAGCAATACATAGTTCATAGTTTGGCATGAAATTTATTCTATAAACTATGGGTTCTTGCCTGTTACGTGGCCCCGAGGACAGGTACGTGTGATTTGGTGTGAACAGGAATCTGTTCCAGTCCAGTGGTCCAGTTCATAAAGACTCAGTTATAGGCAGTTTGTTTATGTATCAGAACACCTCTCAACATACTGTGTCAGTGTTATTTGTTTAGATGGCAAGATATGCATAACAATTTATACAATAACAATTTATTGTCCTGTGTTTTTTAAGTGCCCCTACAGTGATTCCCATTTTTAGTAGGTCCTTAGTCATCTTTGAAACATTGTTAATGGCACTAGATAACTTAGGAGTAGGGAAGTAGTAAACTTAAAAGTAGAGTTTCCAAAGCTTCCTTCTTTGCCATTCCCCATGACCTGTGTTCATCTATAAAAAACTAAATACCTGATTGCAGTTAGAGAAAGCTGCTTTTTCCTTCCTGGTGTCTCACTGCGTCCGTCATGCTCTCAGTATGTCCAGAACTCTTAGGAGTTTATTTTTAAGTCAGTACTGCTAATTTTGCTGTAATTTCACATTCAATTTCTGTTTTATAGAATGTCGTTAGAGAAAAAAGGAAGGCCAGGAGGGTTCTTCAGGAGTAAGGGTTAAACAAGATTATAAATCTTTTGCAGAAATTTATTTCTTTTTAAAATTGATTGCAATGACAGCAAGCAAAAGAACTGTTTGCATTTTTCTCTCTTGTAGAAACCTGGATCTGTGTTCAATTTCACTGGCTGTATACAAGTCACAGAAATCAATAACGTGGGACCTTTCAACTTCTCTAATGCTGTGGGAAGAAATAATGTCGACAATTGCAGGTAAACTACCCTCTGTGCCTTTTCAAATCAGAAGAAACTACTTGTGGTGACTTTGCTTTCTTCCTTAAATACGGTGACTATTTTAGATAATTTCAACCATAGTTACAGAAAAAAAATATATTATTATATAGATGGACATTGTGCTTTCTTTTATGCTTCTGAAGCCTTTTCTTTACGTAACATGCTTTTTGCAGAGTAGTTCAATTAAGTTTAACAGCTTGTTTAGAGTGAGTTTTCACCCAATGAATGCTGAAACACACTGTACTAAGCAAGATAACCTGCAAGAAAATTCGGGAGTGGGAACTGGGCTGATGTGATGGTTGTGTTTCTGCTCATGGCGTGGGGATTTCCATTAATCATGTAACAAATATTGATGACTTGCTGCTGCACTTACTATGTATGAGATGTTAAAAATCTGGAAAGCATTGTTTCTGAATATGTAAAAAAAAAACCCATTTGGTTTCATTTTTGCATATTCACATTGCTGTGGACATGCATTGACTGAAATAAAAGGCTACACAGAGACAGTGCTGTAGATTAGGATTCTGTTCTGGCATATAAAAGGTTTGAACGTGGAAAAGTGGAAAACAAACGAAAGTAGAAGTGGATTGCATTTATAGATCATTAAGTCTTTCAGAATAGAGTATGGTTTTAGTCATAGGACGTATGTCCTACATCCCTGGAGAATTTTGCAGAAACCTTTTTACATATTTACAGAATAGCTTAATTAATGTTCGTGTGCTTGTTTAAACAGTATGTTAGAAAGCTGACTAATCACTAATGGAAGATCCATGAGATCTGCACTTTGCACTCCTACCACTAGCCCCTTAATGAACTTCCACACATCACACTCCAAGTTATGAAAGGACTGTAAACATCGAACTCATCATCTAATTAACCACCTGCCTCGAGTCCTAGGGATCTAAGTTTTGCCAGTAAAACTTTGAACATGAAGTTCACGTTGTTACACCTGCACAGACCTGCCACCATTTTTTAGAAGAGCAGCTTAGTGTCATCTCCTTGTCCAAACTTGACGAAGAAATAAATCTTTACACCCTTTGAGTTCCCCGAGGCATTTTGTTTGGAAGATGTTCTGTAAGTGCATTTAACACTCAGTTGTGGGTATAATTCCTGCACAAAATACAGAACTCTGGCTTTGGTTGTGACAAACCCCAGGTAAGAAAGAAGTGATGACTCCACTGTTGCCTTTCTGCACAGAGTTTTTTCCTAGCTGGAACTGTGTTCTCCTTCAAACTGGTGGCACAAACACTTGTTTGTGGAACTGTGCCTCTGTGAAGAACAGAGATTTATGGAGATGAAAGGGAATGAGGAAGGTACTTCATGCCTTTAATTCAGGTATAAACTTATGAAAAAAAAAATCTTGATTTCAAGGACTATTTA
This sequence comes from Gallinago jamesoni, assembly GCA_025769975.1. Classification (NCBI taxonomy): domain Eukaryota; kingdom Metazoa; phylum Chordata; class Aves; order Charadriiformes; family Scolopacidae; genus Gallinago; species Gallinago jamesoni. The sequence goes on from JAOQGH010000023.1 coordinate 88,635,094, forward strand.
TATATTAGGAATTAAATAATCATTGGAAAAAGTCATAAACTGTCTCAGGTGTCTCCTCTGGTTACTATATTAGGAAATTTTTCTCCATTTTGCACAGACATTAGAGTTTTGGTGTCCCAAATCCTTGGTGAGATGTAGCTCTAGTTCTTATACTAGATAAAAGATGGATAACTTTGAAATCAGTACTGTTGTCATCTTTTGTGCTTTCTTTCATACTCCAAAATAATACTTTCTCTGAGATAGATGTCTACATCCTCCGGCTTTTTGACACCATTTTTTGTTTCAGTTTTTCCTATTGAGTAGTTTACATAACCATGAATTTAAGAAGCAAGAGCCTTCAAGAACCAAAAGACAAATGAGATCTACTTTATCCAGCCTGTGCATATGACACATTGAGGGATATAGACAAGATGGAGAAGGTTTATAAGTAAATTTGGCTTTGTTCCCTTTTAAAATTGTTTAATTTAGAATGCTATATTGTCTGTTATATCATCTATAATCTATAGAATTAAATGCCAAGATTTATTGCATTTTTTATTGATTCTGATACTTCCCTTCATAGTTAGTCAATTAGCATAGAAATATGGCTGACAGGGTGTAATACAGATATTAAAGATTGTTTTATTTGAATTGGAACTCGGTGATTATAGTCTAGGCCTGTTTCTTGCACACACTTAGTTTGTATATGTAGCTGATGAGATGAGTAAAACGACATGATAGCTCACATAGATGAACTGTGGAAAAAGTCTTTTATGTAAAAGGGTGCTGGAAGGATGTTTGGCCTCCTCGGTCCTGGACAGCATGTGTTCCTTTTCGCTCCCTGCTTGCTCCAGAATGCTGCAGAGGAGCTTTACAGTGTCCAGCCCCATGCAGTCCATTCTGGTCCAAATCTGGACAGCCATTCCTGTCTGTGAAAAGCTGGGCAACAGAACTGAAATAAGTCTGATTTTCCCTTGGTGGCGTGATTGTCCCATAGGAGCAGTCAGCAGGGAAGCCTGGAGAGCATTCTCCTTACTCACGCCCTGCCCTGACACATGGATTTTCTATCTGCTCACACATGGCAGCATGTCTGCAGCATCCTTTGCTCTTCACTTGATGTATAACGCACATGCATCCTGACCATCATCCACCTGTAGATATAAATTCTGCTTCCTAGAAAGCCTCTAGGCTGCCATTCTGGTTTTGTGAGGTAGGCTCCACGGGAACAGACATTCGTTCTGAGAAGAAAGGAGAAAGGGCTAGAGGCTGCTTTAGTGTGGCAGTAATGGATTACATACATTAGAAACACGAGTGGTTGCTGAATGCTAGAAAGCCTGGTGTACTTACATTGTGTTTGCAGAATTCATATGGTTCTGTTGATGCAATATTGCTACGGTTGGAACCGCCTGGCAGTAACAGAGTACTCCACAGTTTGGCAGACAAAGCAATCCAATTTCTTCCTGTAAGAACATCCCCGAATTTCTCATCCAGTGGCACTAAGTATTTCTCTTCTTGCTGTTGTAATTTGTCTTTAATTGACCTTCTACCTGGTTTTAAATTTCTAATTTTTTTGAATGCTCCAGCTTTTGCATATTTAGCCATACTCTAAGTGGCATTCAGTGACCCTTCTGGATTTTTTTACTTCGTGGTGCCCCAGCAGCATGGATTGCTTAATTATTACAGTGTAGGTGAGCTAAAGGGAGACTTTTTAAAGTGTATGGGCTTGTGAGTAAATTTTAAGGTTATGAATTTTTAATAAGATTAAAATTTACTCAAATGTGTTCTGCCATTTTTTTAACTGGGTCTATTTGAATTTTAAAATACCAAAAGGATGAGCTGATATGTGCAAGGAATATAAGGAACTTTCAAAAACAAATTTTAAATACAGTTAATTAACCTTTTCAAAACTATTGGCATCACTACTTCACGACAAGCCAGTACCTTTCACAGGATGTTATATACTCCATGGTGTTTATCTCAGAGATCAATGCAATGAGGGCTACTGCTTAAAATTTTTCAATAATTAAGAAAAGCAAAACATGAAGCCAATCTCAGAGATCAATGCAATGAGGGTTACTGTATAAAATTTTTCAATAATTAAGAAAAGCAAAAGATGAAGCCCATCTCAGAGATCAATGCAATGAGGGTTACTTCTTAAAAATTTTAGATAATTAAGAAACGAGAAAAATGAAGCCATAACATTAATTTCACTGACATACATATCTGACTATCTGCTGTCTAAAATGCCCTAAACATATAGGGCAAGAATGCTGTTTGTTCCTTCAGATTCATATTTTGTAATGCAAATATCATGCACTGCAAAGAGAGAGAATTATTTTAACTTGGAAGAACTAAATGGGAGACGAGGGCAACATGGAAATTGCCTTTCATGTAATTCTGGAAGCAGGTATTAAATTCTGCTTAAATTGAAGAGGATGGTTGGTAAAGGTAGCACTGGCCAGTCGGACAAGATCAGAGACCTTAAACCTTGCAGTAACCCTGATCATTCTGAAAGATTCCTGTCCATGCTCAGAAGCGCTGAGGTTTCAAGCTGGGTGGACTCGATGATCCCAAGGGTCTTTTCCAACCTAAGTGATTCTATGATTCTATGAAGCTTGAGTCCTTAACTCAGTTAATCTCTAAGGTCATGGCCCAGATCTTCTGCTAATTGCCTGCATCGCTGTTTAAGCCTGGAGTTCATAGATAACGCGACAACTCGTGACACCTCAGGGAGGAGAGAGCAGCCAGGAGGGATGTACTGCACTGAGAGCTCCTCCGAGCTCCCTGCCGTAAGATGTGACCAAAGTGGGATAGGAAATGGCAGAATAATGGGTACGGGCAGGAGAATGAATTGAAAAGTGACTCTCTGAGAGCAGATTTGCAGCCATAAAGGTCCTCTCAGTTATGCAGCTTTTGCTTTCAGGAAAGGTTATAATAGAATCGTATCAATTATCAAAGGTCAGCCTCCATAGGTAGTTTTCTAGAATTATGGTAGGCTATATACTTACCTAAATCTTGTCAAAGTTTGTGTTAAGATTGTTTAAGCTATTCCTGTCTCACAGCTATGACTATACAGGCAATTTTGAAAGAGATTATGCAATGGCCAACAGCAGCAGAAGAGACAATTGGAAATAAAGGATCTCTGATGAGATCTGTTAAGAAATTAAATCTTTTTCATTTTTTCCTTCTTCTGAAGCAAGTAAGATACTTGTAATGTGTTCATGCAATATAAAGCTTCTGTAAGTGTTTCAGAAAATGTTACTGGAATAGTTTTGTAGAAAAAATGACTATCACTTTCCGATAGAATACAGATGACATATATAAATTAAGCTTTGAGTCCCAGTACTAAAAGCTGGCGTTTACTGCAGCTCACTTGTGTTTTAGTGTCTGGGAGCTAGGGCTGCTTTATATTCCTGTAAGAGTTTACCACATGCAGTAAATTCAAAGGTTCCAAATACACACACATAGATAAAATATATACAAATAAATATGAATATGCATACATAGATGCATATGCATATACATATATATGTATCCAAGCCATGATTTGTTCCTTAAAAAATTGCTTACTGGGAAACAGAAAAATACTGATTGCTGTTTTCCTAAGAGGACTCTTACTGATAAATGCAAATGCACAAGGCTGATTTGCACTCACAGACAGGAGCTAATAAGCTGAGTTCGTCATTACTGCCCATTGGGCAGATTTGCAGTTGATTTTTTTAAAGATTTTATTTTGCTGTTAATTTATCTTAAGATGTTTTTTTTTCCAGGCTGAAACTGATCTTCATTTCAGCAAAGACTCTTGGTTGCTATTTGCATTTAGGAAAGAGGCTCTTGAATGTGCATTACCCAAGTTCCCTTCCATCAAGGGGACTGATGGGTTCTCTAATGCATGGCAATGTTCTCAGGAGCTATGTAATACATTTTGGAGATCTCAACATGTTTTCAGTAAGCCCTGGGTTCCACTTTCCCCTCACTTATCCACTTCCCAACAAGCTCTAAATCCCCTTCCTGATGTGTGAGCGCTCCCCTTTCTATTCTGTAGTTTTCTGTGATATTTTTACAAACATCCCAGCAGACCCCTAACTGCTTTGTGAAGTTCAGTCTCCTCTGCAATTTCTCAGCCCGTCTCTTCCTCTATGGAACGTCCTGCTTTTTAAGAATATTATAAAACGTTAACAACTTGGAGCACCTGACACCAGATGTCTGTTTGATTTCTGTCACAGAATCACAGAATCTTCCTGGCTGGAAGGGATGTTTGAGACTATTGAGTCCAACCATGAAAAAACCCCAAACAAACAAAAAAAAACAAAAAAAACCACCCAAAAACCAAACACCAAAAAAACCACCCCACAAACAGACACAACCCCACAATCTCAGGCCCCAGAGCATGCCCTGAAGTGCCACGTCTACACGTTTCTTAA
>JAOQGH010000023.1:88639840-88650087 GCA_025769975.1 Gallinago jamesoni
CATTGGCCTTGGCCCATTGATCCAACCTGTCCAGGTCCCTCTGTAGAGCCTTCCAACCCTCAAGCAGATCAACACTCCAACCAACAGATCAACTCTGTCTTTGGCATGAACTGCACTGTTTAGTTTTCTTTTTTTAATAGGTTTTCTGTGTTTTCTATGATTAACACAGAGAGTGATAACAAGCATTTGTTCTTCTTTATGCATTTACTTTATTACTTTTTTTTCTGTTACGTATCACTTTTGCTGGCTCATAACCTTTTTTATGTGCTTTGAATTGCCCTTTCCTCCTTTTCCAGTGCCTGAATTGCTTTTATATCCTTTCATCATGTTTGCTTGATTTGCCATTCTTGATTTCCCTCATCTTTTACATTTGTTTGCAATGTTTTCTTTTCTTTTGTGAGTTTTGCTGTCCTGTGCAGTTTTCTTTCTGTTCCGTGTACATACATGAATTCTGGTGGGTTTTTTCTGTTACCTTTTCTTCCTCCTTTAGTATTCTTGTTCAGGTGATGGCTTTTCAGTGATACAGACTTCAATGCTGTAAAAGAACAACAACAAAAAAAAAAAGAAAGAAGTGACAGATCTAATCTTTCCTACTGTTACAAATCCTCACAATCACTTAAATTGTTTTGTAAGCCTTTAGCTCAATGTTTTGAAGTATTCTGTGAAATTGTTTTTGATGGATATTAGACAAATCCTTGTGTCAAATATAGCAGGTGAGATCTTTTGGGTTAGTAAAGATTTCATTTCCCTCCCTGTTTCTGGAAAAGGTGGTCTCTCATCAGGATAGCACAAAATTAACACCAACCTTTCTTGGGGCGACCCTCTGTTTCTAAAAGATTAATAATATTTTGGTGGTGCTTAGCTTGACCTTACTGGCACTTCTCTAACTTCAGGCACGTGCATTATGCCAACGGAGGGTTGGTTCTTAATTCTGCCAACAGAATTCCGTGGCAGCCACTGTCTGTTAGTCTGTCTGTAGTGAACGATTGTAAGGAGATCTAGATTTCTGCTGGAATTGCGAGAACCTACTGAGATGAGACTTAAGGGATACCATGCATTTTTTCCTTCTGTTTTTATCAAGGAGCCATTCGCAAGTTTATATGTCAAGGTATGCACGCCAGTGGATAAGTCTGAGGCAGTGTGTTACTGCAAATAAATAACATCTCCCATATTTTGGAAAACACACACTGGCACATTGCACAGGAAGGAAATTTTCTTACGAGTAAGACTCAGAGCTTTTTTAATGAAATTGTCTTTCTACTACTGTCGATGGTACTTCATTAGTTTATAACTTATTGGTTCCATGTGCTAAAGAAGAGGCTCCATTGCTGGAGAAATGCTACTTTGCACTCATGGCACACCGCTGTATACATTAGTGCGGTTATATAATATCCAATATCTCCAGTTACTGGTGATTCTTACTCTGTATGATTACTAAATTTATTAATGGGATTTATAAACCCTGTTTCACCCCAAATACTTAACCATTGCATATAAATTGATGCCTTTATACATCAGTCAAAAAGTGCTACGCTTTATTCAGAATACTTACAGTATAGAGCAAAGTTTAGGGGGTAGAAATATGTGTTAAAAGCTTCTGTAACAAAAAATCTGTGTCTGCTTTGGCATCTTTACATTGAGCAGTAGATTCAAAGCCACACAAATAACCGTGATTAGCGCGTAAAGTCACTGCATCCATCCACAGTACATTCTTAAAACCTGCAAATATAAGAGATGGCCCATCAGGTGCCTGTTTGGTAGATCATCACAAGTTCTTTCACAGGAAGGAGGTAAGAGAGTTAAGGAGGTGACACGGCTCAGTGAACCACCATGGGTTGGTGCAGAAATTCTGGGAGGCACTATAGTTTAAAGTGAATTCACAGCACAGGGAATTCTCTGTAGCTGGAGCGTCTTTGGTGTCAAGAGTGATCAGAAATAGAAGGTTGCCAAGATAGCTTGAAAGCCTTTTTGCAGCCTTTCAGCCTTTCTTACCTGTGGATTGTCTGGTAATCTGACAGATGAAGACATGTAGGATTTCAAGGGTATATTTTTAACTCCTGCAAATGAGGAGGACCCTTTTTTTGCTTTGCATTAAAGATCGTAGTTCCAGGAACCCTACAGATTGCCACAACATTTTGGGTTGCTTTAGGTTGACAACACCATTCATTACCTTCTGCCAAATTGCTTTGAATATTTATACTTCCCTAGATATTCTGTCATCCAAACAAGAACTGTGCTTGAATATTATTAGCTTCTGAAATGTAAAACCATGAAAAAAATTTGTATCATGAAAATATTTTTTTAAGATTTATGAGAAAGACCCATTTTCTCATGAATGCATGTAACTTTTTCATTTCAGATTTCAGCACATCTTCCCCTAAAAACAAAATAATATTGTAAACATGAAGATAGAAGGCTTTTCCTGGCATTTAAAAAAAAAAAGGGGGATTGGGTTGAGAACATCCTAACTTTCTTACAAAATGGGAGCAGATTCACAAAATAAAAACTAAATTTAAAGCCATTTTTCAAAGTCGCTAAAATTCACTGCATGTATTTTTCATAGCATTAATAATGTCACGTGTCATAGACTTTACAGTACTCTTTGGAAACTTTACTGTAATACTTAAGAAAAATTATTTTAGTGACACAAGACATCAAGTGGTATGGTTCGGTAGCTTCCTGTAATAATCCCTTGGGCTTCTAGCCAGACAGGTATGTGAATAATAAACCTCTCTTCTACTGTCTTAGAATAGAAAGAGTAATCTCATTTTTTTCTTCCGATTTAGAAGTTGCAGATGGGTGCGTGGTTGGTTTGACAGAATTCTGCTTTTAGAATTTTTCATATATATCTATTCTTAAATTTTTTATGAACAGTCGTTCAGAAAAGCTAAGTATGTAACAGAAGGAATTGTCTAAAACCAATCAAATAGTAAAAGAAATTATCTCTTACATTCTTTCTTTATTGGACTACAGTCACACTTAGCTTTAGTGCGAGCATTTGATATCATTCCAATTACAGAATTCTAGAAATAGAGAAAAAAATGGGTTTTTTATATACTCACAAATAATTCAACATTGGAGCAGGTTTCCATGACTTCCAAGTTATATGCAGAGAGTGCCTCGTAATGGAGATGTAGTTCTTCTTGCTATTATACCAGATGTATTGTGAGGAGAGGCATATTAGATGGGATAAGTAAGAATGAGAGTCCTGCTGAAAGGAATAATTTGCCTCCTGGAAGCTTGAACCAGTATATTGCTTTCTCTTTGATTTTTGTCATCTTTGAGATTCACTTTCGAATTTGATACAGAAGTAATAAGAAATCATAAGAGTTGCCTTCCACTGCTAACAGCCAGAATCTCAAGAGAAAAGTTTTGAAGCTCAGTTTTATTCTGTTTAGCTGCTCTCTGCTGGCGTCCACTCTGTGCCCATCGTTGTGTCACTGGATAGACCACAGGACTTCCCGACTTAGGAAGTATTTGTGGGTTTGCAAAAATCTCATTTAACAAAGCTGAAAGTTAAACAATCAATAACCTCACAAAACCTTGCGTGTTCTTATAGAAAATCTGTCACAAGTAATATTGCACTGTTTTGAAAATATTTTGAACATTTTTTACAGTAAAAAAGATGGTTTGAACTTCTCTTTGGCAGAACACTTTTAATAACTGTCCAGTCCAGATCTAAAAATTATTAAAGAATCCAAGTTTAAAAATGAGATATTTTTAAGTCGTCCCTTACATTATTGATATCTCAAAGATATACATTGTAATTATATGTATTTTAAACCTATAAATCAAAATTTGATATATTAATATGCAATTAACTCCATAAAAGATATTTGCAATAAAATATAATTGCCCAAACACTGCAGGTCTAATTGTTACAAGAAAAGCAAAGCCTGAAAAATAGTAGCAACTTTTTTTGAAACAAATTTTGTACAAAACTTCATATTTGAAGCTCGCCTTTAAATAGGCCAAACCTCAAAGGTAGAGCAACGTTCTGAAGAGTTTTTTTTCTAGTTAATGTAGAGAAGCAACTCAATGTAAGCTTCAGGAGCAAGGCGATAGATACAATATCTGTGTGCCTGAACAAGCAAGTAGGAAGGCAGTTTCATTTCTGTGTACACTATTGGTTGTGATACTGGTTGTATCGCATTGTGTACTGGTGTGCACTGGAGCAGTACATAAATGGTACAAAAGATGAAAGGTATCATTCAAAAATCCTCAAAGAAATTGGTAATTTTTTTTTTTAAAAGGTATGCAGAAAGATACTTCAGGAATTCAGTCTCTCTGGGTTTTTTTTATTAAAATAAGACTAGGGTGATTCTTATGTATATGAAGTTAGCCCGTATCTTTAATGAGGAGAAATCCTGGACAGAGAGGGGGTTTCTTTATCTGAAGAGAGATCAGCGTGTCAGAGCCAGCGGCTGAAATCTGTAACTGGAACTTGTGAATTGGTAATAAACCAAAAAAGCTGTAACAGTAACGATTATTATCATTGGTACAAACTACCAGTTGAAGTGGTGGCTTCTTCACGTGTTGCTGTGTTAAAATTAGACTGCATGTCTCTCTAGAAAGGATTCTCAAGACAGCCATAACTTAGTAGGGTTAGGACAGGTGGAAATAGGAAGATCTGAGATAACCACAAGAGAAGAAACTCTGGTGTTGCATGTCTGCCATATGTTACTGAGTGATAAATCCACAAACATCCTTATTGACAGGAAATCTCTGCATCTTAGATGCCATCGTTATTAGGTCCTAAAATAGAAAATATTGAATAAACTGATAAAATATATAATTATTTCTTACGGTAACACATTCTTACCTAAATGAATCTGTGAAGCAGATAGTATCTGTATCAGCTGATTAATACATAAACAAGTTATTATCAACATCCAATAAACGGCCTTCTCCGGGGAGCTGCTAAGCACAATTTTATTTTCTACAGGGAATGGGGATTGTTTGTTTCAGGCTGTAATATTAAGTAATGCAATAATAGAAAGAGATATCATCCTTCAAGGGACCTTGGTTATAAAGTTAAGAAAACAGTTTTATCCCTACAACTACTTGATCGCAGCAGAAAAACAAATATATTTACCAGTAAAAGAAACATTAATTCCCCTCCAAAATTCATATAAATATTTTACAGTTACCTAATTTCTCCAAACCTAAATTGATTATAAATAGTTTATGTGTTTTTTCTGTATCTGTAACCTGCAGGACTGTTTAATCATATCCCGTCTGACTCTTGCTCTGCAGTACTGTAGATACACAGTGCATCAGTGCCCCCTGCAGCCTTGAAATACCAGCATAACATTGAAAAAAGTACACTATCCATCTTTGTTGAAGTAACTACTCAGAAAAAGAACTTTAAATCCTGTTGTATCCTTTCCTTTTTCCTTCTTCCTTCTTCAAAAGTGAAATCACAGCTTTTCGGTAAAGAGAAAATGCTTGAGGAATGAACCTGAAAGTCAACACAGATCTTGATATATATATTCATGAGAATAAAAAATCTGTTGGTTTTTTTTTCCCCTCCAAAGAATTGGCAAATGAAAAGCAGAAACCAGAAGAAAAAGCAATTCAGAAAATATGTCTAAACTTTAAAATGAAGAGTTACAAAAAGAAAGTCTGGCTCCCGGAAGATCAAATTCTGTAATGTGTAGAAATTTCGGAGTATACAGAAATCACTTCTTTTTCTGTGCCAAACTGCAGTGGGTATACTGGGAGAAACTGGACGTGAGAACCCCTCCCAGACCAATCAGGCTGGGACCTAGCATATACATGCATACTTTTCACAATTCAATCAAAATCACACCTGTAACAGAAAGATGAGTTTGAGGTTTGTGTCCTGTCCTTCAACTCCTACAAGCATCTTTCTCAAGTCACTGGAAAATTTCTAGAAACGATATTAGATATGGGTTTGAGGATTTTTTTTGAAGCTCTGAAGTTTAAAGCAAGCAGTGGTTGGTCATAGCAATATTAGAAATCTTTAGTAATCGACCTGTATACAGGGAAAAGGAAGGATTTCAGCACATAAAACCCTGATCTGTTAAAATTGCAAAATGTGTCAAAACATAAATGAATTGAACTTCAAGAAAACCACGTATCTCTATAAGAAGGAGGCAAGAACTTGTTGAGACATACTTGCTGCACGCCAGCTCTCTACAGCCAGATTTCCCCATTTTTCCTCTCTCCACCCACTCTGAAATTAAAGAGGTAGACAGGAGACGATGCTGCACTACTAGTACTCATACAAGGTCCTAGTTAATATAAGAGTGTGAGCTGGCATTTCTTAACCATAAAAAAAAATCCTTATGTAAATAATAAGATGTAATATGAATTTTTTACATGTGTGAGGAGCAAGGCTGAAGGCCAAGATGACATTAGCCAATTGAAAATGCAGTAATTTCTTAGAGCTAACTGCCTAATATATTTCACTGATGTTATAAAATAGAGCAAGTAGTGTATGAAAACAAAGGGAAGTGATTTCATCTCTTTAGTTTCTGGGCAGTATAATCACAAGTGTAACATCAATAACTGGCTTCCAGCATTTATCAATTAAAAAATCCATTTCATAAACCAGAAGATGTAAAATGTTCTTGACTGAATTAAAGTAAATGAAAGAAATTCACCACAATTCAGAATTCTTAAGTGGCAAGATATTCTACTTGCAAGTTAGATTAATTTCATTTATAGTATTGTTTTTTTTTTCCCTTCAGAATAAATTTCTAATATAAATAGAGTAAGATAAATTCTCTAATTGGGAATATGGACATGTAATTAAGCCTTTATCAGGTTTCATCAAATTTGACTAATTGAAGGAACTTACTATTTTTCACTAAAACAGGTGTATTTTTACCTTCTAAGCCTTGCTAAGCCTTTTGCAAATGACAAAACACAGTATACTTTATATGAAGGGTTTTAGTTTCATCCTTTAAATCGAAAGGTTAGATATTTTGAATCTTGAATTCTAAATGAGTTGTCTAAATTATTCACCAGGAAACCAAGAAAGCAAATTAAAAAAAAAAAAAAGTAGAAAGGTAAGCACAACAAAGTAATCTCTTCTATCTTTTAACCTCCTGATTGTGGTCAGATGATAGCTTTCATTAAAAGCATGTTTTGTTGATATGATGAGGATTTGACAGATAATTTTCAATCTGAGCTGCTTTCAGGTGATGACCTTGTTAAACCGCTAATATCAACGCTTTAAATAGAGGTGTCCTTCATGACTTAAGGTTTCTGAAGAAAGCATGGCAGGAACATAGACTGCAATTTGAAGATAACAATAGAAGTATTCGCTCTGCCATTGAGAATATTCTCCCAGTTTTGGCTCAGGTTTCTCTTTGTCTCTTGCTTTGAAACTTGGTTTGTAGTTGGAATGAAATGGCAACTGGTGTTGCCCAGTCCCAAACCATAACCAGGTACATAAACCTCCAGTGACACAGCATTTTTGTTCAGGTAGTGTTTAATGTAACTGAAAGCTGTTAGCATCAGTGGACGCAAAATAGCCACTTAATTAACGGCTGCCCTGGAACAGGTTGAACACCAGATAATTTCAATAGAAACATACTTTTAGTTGAATGTGTTCTCTGCTGCCCCGTGATCTTGCCGTGTCACAGCCTTTCAGCCGGTAAGAAGATGGGAGGGTATGAATAAGCCATTTTTAGTGTTTTTCTGTTAAGTAATCCAGGACAAGAACAGGCAGCTCCTCAGTTAGTCCTAGTCCTGACCCAAACTGGGTAGTTTAGTGCATCATGGTTAGGGGCTTGTTGTTCTGCTGCTGCATTTGATCTTGGCTCCTGTGCAGACAGGTTTGAGCACTAATGTTAAAGTTTTATTAGTGTCTTCATTGCAAACTTAAATTGCTTAAAGTTTTAGGCTGTAACTGGGTAAAATAAGCTCTGTTCTTTGCTGTAGGCAATTCATAGGGAATGCGTTTAGCAAATGTTTTGAATACCTAAAAATTGAATTGGGATGTTTTTCAGTTACGTGATTTTAAGTATGATGTAGTGAATAGAAGCAGGAATTTGTCCTCATTCATCAGAGTTAATTTGTTCAGTTTCATCCCTAGTAGATGAAGCAAGGTGGTCACCTGTCTTGCAATGGGATGAACTGGAGATGCCTCTCTCTGCGTACAGGTTTCCTACAGGGACAACCAAGGAGATCAGCTCAGGCAGGTTTCCAAACTCTTAGGCGGATGGCGTTCGATAAAGCAAATTCTATCCTAAGGGTTTTATTGGCAGATGAAATATCTTCCAATATTTAGGAAGGAAAAGGCTATTTTGGGTGACATTTTGATACCTTGGAGAATTTGGAACTGAAGAGAGATTGAACGTGAGCTCATAAGTAATGAACGTGTTAATCACTTTGTTATTTATTGTTCTTGTTGCTGCTGTCATTGTCATTGTTGCAGTATTCGTTCACTCTTGAGTAAAGTGAGAGTCCTCACTACAAAAACGCTTTGTGGCCAAAATTCAAATGGTTTTCCAAATGCAGGAGAGAAAAATATTCTGTAGTCCAGCATTTGGCAACTGTCCTTAAGGAAACTCGCATCAATAAGAACTCTGTTCAGCATAGACTTACAGTCATCACATGCTAATATGAAAAAGAAGAGTAAGGCATCTACCAACAGTGCCTCTTACGCTAGGACACTCTAAAATATGATACTGCTGTAGGGAAAAAATTATTAAATTGTAAACAATAGCAGGCATCAGATAATGGCTCACACACATGAATATCCAAAATTAAAATGTTGAATTCTCAAGCAGAAGCCTCCTATTGGATAGCTGCAATCAGTATGAGGTGGTTGTCAATTTTGATGATGTCTGGACCAAACAATAGTAGGACATCCTGAAACCTCCAATTAATAAGGAGACAGGAGGCTGATCTCACATTGTGCTTCTACACAGAGAGACTATTTTGATTGAGAAAAATGGGTGCTGGGGGTTTTAAAGAGAAAAAGGAGTGATGAAAAATCAGAGGTCCTGAAAAGAAGATGTGGTCTTGGACAAAAGAAGGGGGCCAGGAAAGAAGGAGGTACACATCCTGGCTGGAGAAAAGATCCTGGAAGTGGAGGAAGGTACCGGAGATGAGAAAGATGCATGGAGATGAACACCAGGGGATGCACAGGAATCCCTGTGGCTGGTACCTGTCCAGCCCAGTTACCATGAGCAGGGTGAATCAACATGACTTTCCACTCAGGCTTCTCAGACCAGCAGCAACCTCCCTGCTGGGAAGGAAAGTGAAAACCTAGTGAACATAACAAGGCATGTGGGGAGGTGAGGACGTGAGGGAGTGTGTGAGATAATCAAGCAGGGTAAAACCTCAAATCTCCTTGGTTCTTAAGGTTCTCCTTGGTTCTGGTTCCCCGGTATCCAGATCAATTTTGGGCTGTTGTTTACTCTCTCATCTGTTACACATGCTTTATTGACTATAAAATAATTTTTTTCTGATAGAAAAAATGTACATAAAGTCTTAGTATTTTAGTTCCTTATCTATTTTGTTGTAAAATACTATTTAGGAAGTTCTCAGTAATATATTTTTTTTCACTCTGTTAGTATCACAAGGATTTTTTGACCTGTCATATTTACACCGTTCTTCCTTATGCACTCAATGAGAATGCAGTAATATTTTAATTAAATGCCAGATTACTGATGAATAAATGATGTTTGTGTTTATGCATGCCAGCCATTCTCCAGCATTAAGATATAATTAGAAATTAAGTCTGGAAGAAAGACTAGATAATATATGACAGTACTCTGCATTTTTAACTCTTTCTGTACTAGTAATTTCTAGATGTCTGTCTCATCTTGCTTGCAGGCCAGCTCTCCTGCCAATTTCAATGTTGTGTGATGCAGAATGCCTGTTTATATTCCCAACTCTCTCCAGTCAAACGGTCTTTGAGTAGAAAAATGCTTTCTATCCAGCAAGAACTGTTTTCAGCACATAGGGAAACAAATGCAAAAAAAAAAACAGATTAAGGACTCTGACTGTGAAAATTATTTAGATGCCTAAATTTATTCTTATGTGAGGCATCTAAAAACAAAAGACCCCCTGGTGAGGGGTCTGGAGAACAAGTCATACAAGGAGATGCTGAGGGAACTGAGCATGGTTAGTTTGGAGAAGAGGAGGCTGAGGGGAGACCTCCTTGCCCTCTACAGCTCCCTGGGGGGAGTGGGGGTTGGCCTCTTCTCCCAAGGGAATCATGACAGAGGAAAGGGTCTGAAGTTGGGGCAGGGGAGGTTGAGATT
>JAOQGH010000023.1:88665340-88678880 GCA_025769975.1 Gallinago jamesoni
TGGATGGGGCTTGGAGCAACCTGGTCTGGTGGGAGGTGTCCCTGCCCAGGGCAGGGGGGTTGGAACTCGATGATCTTAGGTCCCTTCCAACTCAAATGATTCTATGTTTCCATTTCCTGGCCTAAACAAAAAAAAAAAACAAAACTGACTTAAGAATGAAACCCCACATTGTTTCTAATTAAGAGTGTCTGACACATTCCCGTTCATGTATCTTCATGGAACAGCAGTGCTTGTGTTGACATAAAATCTCAAACTACTGTTGTTTAAAGGGGAGGAAAATTTATGATAGAAATGTTTGGAAGTCACTGTTCTGAGGCTTCTCAAGACAGCAAACCTCCTTTGAGGAAAAGAAGTCAGCTTCTCTTCTGTAAGAGAAAAAGCTACTCTTTCTTCCCACCATTGTAGTTCCCTTACATTTTTCTAATAACAGTTGGTGGTGGTACAATATGCAAGTAATTATATAGCACAAATATTATAGCTATTTAACTGTTTTAACTACCCAGAAAATTCAGAATTTGAAAGGTGCATTTCCTCGTAGCACAATATACTTGTATACCTACATTCCATGTGCGTGTAGATCAGTTCTGCGCAGAATGTATGGGACATACGGAAACTTGGGAGTGTGTAGAGTTCCCCCGTGTTTCAGTGGAATTAGTGACAATACATCATCAAACAGAGAAAAGAGTTAAAGCATTGCCTAAAATCTCTTGCATGTTGATTACAATGGAAAATATGCAAATATGGGAAATAAACCCAAGAAAATAAAGAAAAGCATCCCGTTAGCCTCTACCAATCATAATGGAAAACTATAGATTCATCTGACTTCTGAAAATGTTTTCCAACACATGGCATTATTCTTAACAGTATCTTATGGAAATAATCATAGTTATAGTGACTGTTTCTTTTTATTCATATGAACAAGCTGTTTCAGCAACAGTCAACTTCAGCAAAATAAAAAGCATGAATCAACCAAAAACTTATATGAATAAAATATGGATGATGTGGCAAAGTATAGTATTTAAAGTTTCTTTTGGAATTTAATACCAGAAGCCTAGTCCCTCTTGGATAGCTGTCTCTTCACATACATTTTCTCATATAACAGGGAATACACTACTGGGGTGTTTTTGCAGCACAGTTGCAAAATGACAAAGTTTTATCACCGATGGTGTGTCTGAGGTTTAAATTATGGAGTTGTTATCTTAATAGCAAAAAAAATTCCCTATAAAATACTACTAAATATGTGTGTACTTCATTAAATGTCTTGTTAAGAGAACAGTAGAATTAGTATGTACCCCTCTCTGTTCCTAGAGAATATTTGTAGAAGTTTTATAGGAATTTATATTATGTTAATTCTGCTCTCGATAGAAAAGTATTTTAAATCACCCATAAAAATATTAGTGCATAGAAAAGGTACAGAAAATCAGGGATTTCCATGCATTAAAAAAATCAAGTATGAGGCTTTTCATTGATTGCATTTTGAAATCCACAGACTGCAAACATCTCTTCCTTTACAGATGAATCCGCACAGACTCAATGAGCAGCCAAAATCCAGTTCTAGATGGTCAGAATCAGCCTCCCATTTTTTTGATATTTCTGGAGAGCAGACTGGGTGCAGTTGAGAATACAGGGAAGAATGTCAGGCCAGATTCAAAACCTGAGCATTTCCATGAATAATCCAGATGCTGATGCTTGAGGGTCTGAAATTTATCCAGAGATGCTGGGGAGGCAAAAGATTTAAAAGGAACAGTAACAATAAATTTTACCAAAACAGAACATTGCCATCCAAAATATTGGCTCAAAATGTGTTAGCTGCAAGGGGTTGGTGTCACGGGGATTTAGGTACATTAACAAGGTGATTAAGCCTTTGATCCTGTTAGATATGCTAACAGGGTGATGAACTTTAAGGAAAGGAGCAGGGAACAGAATAAAGAAAGTAGGACTGTGTCATTAACAGCAGGCAAGACAGATTTCCAGGTTGTGTGACAGGGCAGCTCATATATACTCTTAAACTACTAGTCTAGAAAAGCAAAATAAAAATGAAATGAGGAGTTACAAAGAAGAGTATTTATCAGCATTACACTTAACCTGTCTGAAGGTATTTTACATGAATACAGAAATAAAATCTGAGATACAGAGAATGCTAATAAGATCTCAGAGTTATTTGGGGATGGAAATAAATATTTTATATTTGACATTTGCCACAAACACTTTCGGCTCGTAGTGCTGTCATCTTATCTCAGTGCAGAGGTAGGCTACTACTTTGCTGCTGTTAAAAAGAGGTTTCAGCAGGGACCTTACCAACCCCTGCATTTGTCTGCATTTTCTGTTACCTCTGAAAATACATCACACATTTTGTGCAGAGATGTTCTTCATTCTTTCCTCTGGCTCCAGGAGTGCTACACTGAAATCCTGCTGAGTTGTTACAGCTTCAGAAGCAGCAGATGAATACTATACTATTGCATTGCTGTATCTTATTTTTCTCATAAACAACCTGTCAAAATATATAGGACTCTAACTGAAATAGCAGTGCTGAGACTTACTAGTAATAATCAGTAAGACTTAGTCATCATGCATGACATTAGGATTTTTACAAGCTTTGGTGGCAATGTCTTCATTTATCTATGCCACGATTTTTTGCTCATACCATGGCTATTTTCATTCTCTGCTTTAAAAAGTGCTCTCTTTAAAAAAAAAATAATAAAAAAATAAAAAAAAGCCTTTCCCCCTTAACATTTGATTCATGAGTCTTTTAGACAGGATGTAATCAGACAGTGTCTGTACAGAAAAAAAAAAAAAGGGTGAGGGAGAAAAACGCTGAGGGCATCTGTGGAAAAGTAGGGTTTTTGCAAAAAACAGAAATGCTTCTTACTGAACCCGACCAACCCTGTTTTTTCTTTCTCAATGTTACATTACAGACCAAGATATATGTTTATAGACCATTGATATTATGACCTTATTTCTTTCCAGCTTTCTTGACCCAAATAAACTGGTTATATGCTATTGTCTATGTGTGTATAATACACAAAAAGCATATAGAAATACTACATTTCAACTTCATAATAGTTTTGTATCTTTTCCTTTTTCCTTTATATCTTTTCCCTTTTTCATTTGTTTCTTCTTCTTTTTTTTGGTAGCTGTTACAGTCCTTTGTGACTTGCCAGATGCACTCAGTGCAGCGTGAACAGAAGAGAAAAAGGCTGACCCTGCCCCTGTTTTTTTTATAAGCCACAGTATAAAGACAGGGAAATTTGTAACATATTGTATTTGACGATTTCTCATCACTCTTACACGTACAATAGTCTGCCAAAAAGAAGGGAGGCCTGGGCTGAGGGGTTTTGATCCCTGCCTAGATGGAAGGTGATGTCCTCTCCCTGGTGCCCAGACCTTCACGGTGGTTGTGGTTGAAGGTGGTTGTGGTGGCCCCTGTGGTTTGAAGGTCAGGTTGGTAGAACTGTTGCGTCCATATCCCATTTAACAGACTGTGGGTGAGATGAGAAGTTCAAGTGAGGTTTTTCCTAAGCGCTTAGTGGAAAAAATACTTCCATATAAAATACTCCTTCAGGTTTCCCATGTGCTGTCTGCACACACTTAATATGCTTTGTGGTTATTTATAAATGATGATGGCAATAACTTTGAAAACGAGATAATACTTACTAAACAAAATCTAAAATCAATTACATTTTGGCAGAAATCTGGGTGCAATTCTAAAACCAGTCATATTTGGTCCAATGAAGTTCACCTTAAGACTTTTTTGTCTTAAAAGAATATTAATATTTCCTTCTTGTCACCACTGAATAAAGATCGAGCTATGAAGTTTCTTCTTTTTTTTGGGG
Organism: Gallinago jamesoni; assembly: GCA_025769975.1. Taxonomy (NCBI): domain Eukaryota; kingdom Metazoa; phylum Chordata; class Aves; order Charadriiformes; family Scolopacidae; genus Gallinago; species Gallinago jamesoni. The sequence continues at coordinate 88,669,174 of JAOQGH010000023.1, forward strand.
AAAAAAAATCAATCTTTGTTGCTTCCATTTATGTTTTATATGCTATAACTCAAAATTTTTATTCTGGCAAAAAATGGAAAACTTTGTAGACACTAGATATGGCAGCATAATAGTTAAATAGTAGTTAAATAACTACTCAGAAGAATATCTCAGATGAAAGCAAAAACTGTGAAAAGACTAATCTTCAAATATCTCTACGATGTTTGTAAATATCCATATTCTTCTTTTGCCCTTAATGTTGTTGGACAACACAGTAGGTAGAATATACCCAGTAAGTTTTCCTATCAATCCTTCACAATGTAGTGTTGTGAGGTTCTCGTTTACTTCCTTTTCTAATCCTGGGATGTACAATCATCCAGGTCACCGCTTTCAGAAGCTAATATAATACCAGAAAGAGCATGAGGCTCAATTGAATTAGTTCTTTGAAAATAAAAGGAGTGGTGAAGGTAAAAGGGACAATGTCACGCAAATTTGAGGTTGAAGTTTTGTAAACATATTGGTCACCTAAAGAGACAATGTTAGGAAATGATTGAAGAACTTGAATGAAAAGATTAATAACTTCACTGCTCTCAGCCAGAGATTATTTCAGAAAGTATATCCAAATACTTGGGTTACAATTTGATATCAGTAATCTCTTTTTTTTTTTTTAACTCATCCTGTCTTTGGCCACAAAGATACTTTGTGTTTTTCTGCTGGTTCCATAAGCCCTTCTCTCAAAACACGCAGCAGCTTTCTGCTTATTTTCATTGCTTTTGTGACCACTGGACCAACACATACATGATAGAGAAGAGAACAGAATCCACCGCCCAGCTTAGCTTGGTGCTCTGCACATGTCACATTAGATCTACAATAAGAATAAAGGAAAGGGGGAAAGGATTTAGGGAGGAAGAATAATACATGTATTCTGAGACGGCCCAGAAATGGTTTTCTTTGGCTACACATAGTGGATTTTAAAGCTGAATTAAAGGTCGCAAAGAAAAAGACTCTCGCTGAAACAGGACACAGAGAGAGATTAGTTTCCAGAGAGTTTGACTTGAAAGAGATATGTTTTGGAGAAAGACGATGTCGTGTAGCTTTACAGAATTAGTTTCCTGGAGCCATCTATTCAGTTCCTTCACGGCAAGAGTAGAGGAGGTACTTGCACAGACAATGTTCAGAGTAAGGGAAGAAATGACAAAGCCAAATAAAGTGAAAGAAAAGTAAAATAGACTGTCACCCATCAAAGAATGCGACTGTTTCTCAGTCAACACAGAGTGTATTTGAGGAATGAAAGAACAATCAGATAAGGAAGTGAAAAGAGCATCCCCACCTCCACCCCCAAGCAAACCTACAACAACTCAGTGGAGCAAAAGCCTATTCCTGGGAGTAGCTTAGGGAGAGCACTTCAGGACACCAGGAGCAGCTCCGTGCACGTCCTGCAAGAGACTGATTTTTCAGTTACTGATATATTTTTTTCTTTTGTAGTCCGACAAGTTCAGTGCTTGATAGAGAAACTGGTACCATTAAATAGCAGAGAAAACCAGAAATGAGGCTCTCCTGTGTTCTTTAATTGGCCTCAGACTCCCTGTGTGACCTGGGACTTCTGTTCCTTCACTGCAAGTCTTCCGTAGATTTTGTGGGCTTATAATGATGTGATTCTGCTTGCCAAGTGATAATTCCCTCTTCCATTCTTTATGTAGATGTTTTTTAAGATTTCTCGGGCTGCCTCAGTAAAGCCCTTACCTACGTACTTTGCTAATTATGGGATGTCTGATAATTGAGATCAGCTACCTTTGAAAGCTGATAGAGTATTTTAAAGGATATGAGGTTTAATGATACAGTCTGTCAGGTTGCAGAAATTAAATATTGAATATCTGGTAGCAATCATGTCCCAAAAAAGTAAGTTCCTAAGTTCAGCAGATCACCCAGAATGTGTTTTCATGGGCAGAACCAACTGTCCATAACTCAGTACAGGACAGTCGGCAACGACAAATTCGTTCTGATGAGAATGCTTAGGGATTGGACTGGGGAGGCAGGTATTTCTGATCAGCAGCTTTAAATCCCTGCCCAGCAGTTTAAGTCCAACCACAGATACTCCGTGTGTTTTCAAGGATCCTATTCATCACACCTTTTCACGGAACACAAGCCTTAAGTTTTGTTTCTCTGAAACAGGCATGTGTACAACATCAGTGATTTTTTTTTCTTATTCCTTATGCCAGAAGAATTTTTTTTTTTCCTCAAGGGAAAGCTTAACTTTGCTTTGATTTGAAAACTCAATATATTAATGTGCAAGAAGAGTCTTGAGGATTCATTTGCACTGACCAATTTTAAAATATCTATTTCTGTATATCATTACTATCAACGTGCATCCAGTACCCATCATTCATTCTAGGCAACAAAACCTATTTGTTATTAATAAAAAATATGCTTGTAGGTCTAGTAATTGCATAAGGGGAATTTCCCTCAGTTTTAATGGCATCAGTTGCACATATAATTAAAAACTTTATCTTGGTGCCTCTCTCCTTGGTGATTGGCTGATATGACAGAAAACATCGCCTTATGCATACATTCAATGTGTTAAGAAACCTATAATATTTCTGATAGGGGATTTCTCTTGAGAAAAATCTATGTTCATAGCTTATCTGGTTTGGTACTGATTTCAGAATCTTGCCATTGGAAGAAAATCCAGACCTCACAGCGTGTCACTTGACTTGCTAGAATATATGGCTGTTTCATGATACGATAACTTTTATGATATTATATTACCAGATAATGTCCCCATTATTGGCCTTTGAATTATATTTTGACCAGATGCTCTGTGATGGTGCTACTCTCTGCGTGTCCACGTGATCAGTGACAGATGGTCACGCTGTAACTTCAGCTGAGAAATCACTGGTCTTGAAGCAGTGTGTGAAGAAATCATAAATAATGTGATTTTATTAGCATGGGAATTCACACGTTTGGGAAAATCGCTGCCATCTGTGTGCGTTAGTGCAGCATCGTGCCTTTTAGACCAGACCTCATCCATGCCCTGCCAGCTTTGTTTAGGAATTGAATTAGCAAGTATTTTTTCTCCTCAAGATCATGCAGGCAGGCCTCTGTATGTCCACCCAGTTGCTGTCCCTGGAATACCAGGAAGATATTATTGCCAACATTTTCATATAAGGCTGTCAGAAGATTCTGCTTATGACAGGAAATAGATACGTATGGCAATTTTATTATATTCCATATTTCCCATCTGCAAAGAAGGGGGTTTGTCTGGAAGCCGAGCACCTTACACCACCTCGTATTTGCCATGGCTCACCCATCAGGTCTGCAGAACACCACGGTGGAAAACCTTAGCAGACATAATTTCCTCATACTGTATGTGGGAAATCAAAGGGGTATATCAAAATATCTTTTAAAAACTTGGATTTAGCTTTAAGGGTGTATATTTATATATATATAATATATATATTTTTATATATATATTTAGGTTTTCATCAGTTCCTAAAATATAGATGTCAAGCAGGATTCAAACTGTTGGTTTCTAGGTTTCCAATCCTTTCAGTTCCCTCCTCAGCATCCCAGTATTCCGGTCTCTAGTGACAAAACAAAGAAGCTCTATAAATAAAAAAACTTTGGGGTTTTTTTACAGGCTTCACAAACAGATTCACTTGACTTCCTCAGAAAGCCATAGGACCTGCAGTAAAATGGATGTTTTTCATGTTACTTCTGGACATATCTCAGGAGGTTTCTGATCCCAATGAGAACTTGGTACTTTTCATCCAGAGAGTTTGTTAAAACTGAAATAGAGCAATTTGACATTAGATTTGATCAAAGATTATTTGGCTGCTATCGAATTAACTTTTTGCATCAAACAACTTTTTCTCATCCTGTTTTAAAGCAAATTTTTTATTAAAAAGGATAAGCATTTAAACCAATTAAAGACTCGATCACATCTAGGACCTTAATTTAACATTTTTAGCTTATGGAGCTGTCGTAAATCAGTGGAATCGTTGATCCCTAACAGGCTGATTATTAAAAGTCACTTGAAGTTTGGCAAGAAAATAGGCTTCTGAGCTGTGATGGCACTTTCCTTCTATTCTGTCTTTACAAGCTATTTCCATCTAAGTTGCTGAAAGTAATAATGGAAATACATTTTAATGCAAAATCTTAATGTATCTGTACTAGTTCCTTTCCTTTGTCTGAGGTAAGAGCTAGTAGCAGCTCTCACATCTTCAGTGTTTAGTGTGTTCTGGTCTTCTGTCTTCAAAACCTGAAATCATCCACAGCTTTGCCAATATTTTCTACAGGTGTCTCAAAAAGGAAGGAAAGGCAAAGCTGTCTGAACGCAGTCTGTTAAGAGGATTTTCATCTGAATGAAAGCTTGCTGTTGAGTAGTCTGTCACTTAGAAGTCACTTAGCCAGGGCTCCCTGCTATCACTGGAGTGTGTGTGCAATTTGAATATTGATACAACAGCTGCAGGCAGCTGTTTATAATTTCATGAAAGCTGCTGTCATTAGATCAAGAGATCGAGACAATGCTTTTTCTTGTTTGTGCTCGTAGCATGGAGTATAAGAACTCTCACGATGCCTTTTGCAGGGGAAAAAAGTTCAAATAAAGCTTCAAAACAAAATACACACAGTGAGTTTGTGTCATTAGTGGAATATACGAGTAGGCAACATATTTTGAAGTACCTAGTGGGAGGTGATTAAGCTCACGTTTTCTATCGCATACTCCAAAAATTATGAGAAAGTTATTTGATATGTAATTGAAGTTACGCAGGTGTTTTAGCAGTAATTTATAAACTTGGTGCTACACGTCGGTCCTGGATGAAGGACTGTACAAACAGCAATTTCTATGCATTACATAATGAAGTAATTTTTACCATATTTCATAGGAGACTGTTCAGTATTATGTATACAAATGAAACACTTGATGATGAATTTGCCATATTAAGTATGCAAATGGGACTTAAGGAAGACACGTAACTGAACTAGCCCTGGGAAGGCCCTGGCATTCTGTGATTTTCTTGCAGAGAGCTTCAGAGAATATAGCGCAGAGTTCGCAGAGCCATGAAAACTTCTGCCCATGAGAACTAAAGTCTTTAAGCAAAGTTTAATGAGAAAAGTAGTAAAAATTGTCCCCAAACTAGGGTAACGTGGAACAGAAAACTTGCTGTGCTTTGGTACTATTGATTATGGCCTCTTAGAATTCTTCATTATCAGCCAACTATGCGTTGCTTATAAATGTGTTAAGAGTTCTGGGACCGATCACTCATTGTTAAAATTGGCAGGTTTAATCCCCAAAGGCAGACAGGGTGCAGAGCCTAGGTGTGTGTGGTCTCTCAGTAACATCCCTCTTGTACTTCTCCTTCTTTCCAGATAATTTTGTTACAGACTATAAAGTATCCTATTGATTGAGCTCTGAAAGTTGTAAATGTGATTTATGAGCTATATTTGATTAAAAGTGTGGCTGCTCTGGGGGACTCAGACATTTCTCCCCCCCCTTGGTCTAACACTGTGCAAATCACTTAAATCCATTGCCTGAGAGAGGACACCCTCATAAAAGACCAGTAAAAATGGAAGGCTGCAGTGGAAACCTAGGTAGGAGAGCTTTATTTTAACCAGAGTGCTCAGCAGAAAAAAAAAGACAGATAATCACAGGAGAACTGAAACACTGCAAACATTACTCACTGCTGGTTAAAGTAGTAGAGTTTTTCCAGCAAATCTGTAACTACATTGCTTTTAAGATAGTAAAGTGTAACTTGACAGCCAGTTAAGTAGCTGAGCTGTCACCCTGGCATTACCTTTTAATATACTTTTACTTGATATGCAGTGCTATGCATCTAGTTTTGCCTCAATAGGAAGGAAGCCTTATCTTCTAAAAAAACATGCAGAATATGAGAAGAGTAGTTTTTAAGCAGAGAACACCTCTTCCCAGCTTTCTAGAAGCAAGTAGTTGGCTTTCAACTTTTTTACATGTGAAATAAGTGGTGTTCAGGGACTTTGGACTTGCATAGCTGTTAACTTAGAACCAAGTGAACGTAGAGTGAAGATACGTGTTGGTGTCCTTACTACTAATTAAGATGAGGCATTTTGTGAGTGCCCACATGACTTATCTCTTGTGGCTGATGTCCAGTGAGGTTATACTGTGTAATTTTAAAAGAAAAATCTCTCTCTCTTTATCATCAGCCTTTAAATTTGGCTAGGAGACCATGCTTGCTCTACCAATCGATCAAACTAACCTTGCGATGTACTGCAACTTTTTCCTTATATTAATCATATAGCTAATGAGACTCATTTAGCAAGAAAATATTTCTAGTCTTTGTATTTCAGGGTGTGAGGGATTCAGGAAATTAATATTTTAAAAGAATTGAAAAAGCACGTATAAAAACTGATTGGGTAACTTTTCTCTAGTATGCATCAACTTTTCCTTTTATTTTTTTATAACATAACACTGATATTAGTTGCATCCTTCTTGGACATGTAAATAGCTGTTGGTGTACCAAATAGACAGTAACAAAAACTATGAGAAAATCTTAAAGAATGTGACAAATTATTTATGAATCTTTAAGCATACATTCCTATACATTCTCCCCACCACAAACATGCTTTCATCCAGTCACGAGTAGCCTTACAAACTTCTGATTTCAAACAGCACAAAAAATAAGTTTTACCTTCTTTTGGATCAAATGTGTAACTTAACCATAAAATTACTTAGCTTGAACTGCTGGATGGATATTTAGTCAAACACTAGTGCTAAGTTGCAGACAATACTTTCTTTCTTTCTTACTTACTTTGCTTAGATCTATGAACTTTTTAATGTGACAAAAACATTGAAATGATTGTTTCACTCTTGGGCATGTTATTTTCTTCAGAAAGTTCTGCACATAAAATAGACTCTTGTATAATGTTTTTGACCAAGGAGTCTAGAAAATAGCAGTGATAGTTTAAAATATTAATTTTTTGATTTATTAAAATATTACTATTTTAACCAAGGAGTCTAGAAAACAGCAGTAATATTTTAAAACACTTCTAATTACTTCATCAATAAAATGTATAATTCTTCAAGTTATACCTATGTTGCAATCACATTTAGTTAGCAACTACTGGTAGCAAGCTACCTGTGGTAGCATCGACCCCAAACTGTGCTGAGAAACTTCCATACATAACTACATATAAATATTTACTGTATGCAGTTACGTTTATGGAGCCTTCTCTACAAAGATGTACCTCTGTGAAAGTAAGCTCTAGAAACTGGATAATTTTCTTCTCTTCCTAGCTCAACCAATGTTGTCAGATTTCTGACCATAGTTTCAAAAAAAGAGGTGAAGCCCCATGGAGCTAGTTTCCAGGTTCGAACACCCTCTGCTCTTCTGATATTTAGGATTGTATTTTTGATATTAAGCTAAAAGTAAGTCTTCCCTCACACAAAGAGAAGATTGCAAACCTGCCACACCGAAAAAAAAATATTAGTTAACTGAAGCTCTGGAGTGGCCTTCAATTTGCTTTATGATTAATTAGCATAATTTTGGTACCTGCATGGTTAGTGCAGTTTGTCTCACGTAACTATATTTACAATGTAAATGTCTGTATCTGAGTTAGACATCCTAGGCTGCTTTAGTTAGTGAAGAGAAGCAGACATTTCTTGGGCACCCATTATCTCACCCACCTGAAACAGTTCAGAAGATTCAGGCACCCATTGACTAGAAATCGAGGCTGTGGGAATACTGGGTCAGGGGAACATGAGCTTAGAAGGACAATCAGCTAATGCCAACAGTCTGGCCAGGAATCAAAATCAGTTGGGTTTTTTCTTTCAGTTATAGGCACTGGCTGTTTTTTTTTTCCTTTTAATCTCATGATAATTAGTGAGGGATTTTATGTTAGCTCTAATTACCAGGTTTCAAGAGAAGAGACACTTTTTACCAAAACAATGGCTTGGGCCTTCCAGTGTTTTCTGCTCCGATATATGAAAAGTGTGCTCCTCGCCGAGTTATGGTTTGCACAGATTTTATTCCTACTGCTCATACTCCGCCAAAAGTCAGATTTTAATTGATTAAGAACATACGTTGTGTATCCATCATACCTCAACGTAGGTACATAGGTATTTTCTCCATCTTACTGAGCTCCAAGCTCAAAGCCAGGTGTAGTCAATCATATGTCTGTCAGGTGTTACCTGTTAATAAGAATATTCAGTGATCTCCTGGATTATGTCCTTCCTATTTCACTGCAGCACCAAAACTGCAGTCTCTTTTGTTCTGGAAATGGGAAAGCAGTTAATACAGATCTTTCCTTGTCTGCCTCATTCTCTACTCGTGCATGCACTGCAACTCCAGGAAGTAATGCCATTTTAAAATCCTTGAAACTGAAGGGTTTTTGGGAGGAAATGTCTCAGTATCCTCTTAAATGCTTGTTTGCTTGCTTGACTGCTTGAAAACCCTTATCACTGGCCACTGGGTTCAGCTGTATTGTACCCTACAGGTGTAGAAGAGAAGTAAAAGGAAGTATTTTCAATAAGATTATTAAGACACTAAATGAATTCAGGAAATATGAATTCAGTCTTAAATCACCATGAGCCTATTTTTTGTGGGCATAGTAACTCAAAACAAAAGTGGGAGTAAAATACTTACTTACCTATGTAAATCTAACAACTCAGAAACTGTGAATGTAATTTAACTGTAACAGCGCAGGACACTGAACACTACTCCAGGAGATGTCAAGACTTTCATGGTTAAGATCTTGACCAGAGTTTAGAGAACATCTCTCTTCTGTTGAACAGCCTGAGGGAAGACAATTGTGAGAATTGTACAGAAAATCACACAAAGAGAACGGGAGACAAGGTCAATTCAAAATCCAAAAAACAGACTGAGACCCTGAAAATATTGAAATAAATTCTAAATTGTTATTCCTTCACGAAATTCATTTGACACTAAATCATATTGCATATAGCATGTGCCTATGTATGGTGTGAGCTTGGAGACAGCTGGCCATGAATCTGGTTTTGCCCCAAAGCAGAAGATGTGTATTGGTGCCACGCTGTTTGTGAACTTTGTTGAAAGTGTACTTGGCAACGCATTCAATTTTGTTAAAATTGAACACAGTAAGTGCACTGTAAGCAATCACTTTGTCCTTAAGGCCTTTTCTAGTAGCCTTTTGCTGGGAGCACTATGAACAATCGGTGACATAGAAGTGTCTGAGACCGGACTGCCAGTGTGGAGACTCGGTGGGCTCCCAACCCCAAAGCACTTTGCCTCCCAGGCCTGTATTTAATGTCAAGGAATGATGGGCCTCCCTGCCAGCGGTGGGGGGGGTGGGACAGCCAGGAGGTGAAGCCACGGCATATCAGAGTAAAGGCTCCTCACACAGTGTTCCCGTGCCTCGGCGGTGGTGGTGGTGGTGGTTGTGGTGTGAGGTGAGGCGGGCAGGGCCAGCGGCCATTAGGGCCCCGAGCTGCTCCAGCCACCTCATGGCAGCTCCTACCAGCTCTCTCCCTCAATGGCCACAGCTCCTGTCAGTCATAGGAGCAGTGAGAGAATACTTGCTTCCGATTGGTTCAAATTCCTATAGCTCATGGTGATTGGCTGCTGCTGTGGGGGGCAGTCCTTGCTGGTTCCTGTGGAGATTCTCCGCACGCCAGGTAAGTGCCGCCATGAGCTGTGAGTGTCGGGGGGTTTGCTTGGAGATCAACAAGGTCTAACTAGCCTTATGCCACAGAAAATGCCCTTTTCAGTTCTTGCCCAAAG
>JAOQGH010000023.1:88678980-88690655 GCA_025769975.1 Gallinago jamesoni
GTGGTGGTGGTTGTGGTGTGAGGTGAGGCGGGCAGGGCCAGCGGCCATTAGGGCCCCGAGCTGCTCCAGCCACCTCACGGCAGCTCCTACCAGCTCTCTCCCTCAGTGGCCACAGCTCCTGTCAGTCATAGGAGCAGTGAGGGAATACTTGCTTCCGATTGGTTCAAATTCCTATAGCTCATGGTGATTGGCTGCCGCTGTGGGGGGCAGTCCTTGCTGGTTCCTGTGGAGATTCTCCGCACCCCAGGTAAGTGCCGCCATGAGCTATGAGTGCCGGGGGTTTGCTTGGAGATCAACAAGGTCTAACTAGCCTTATGCCACAGAAAATGCCCTTTTCAGTTCTTGCCCAAAGCCAAGAACTGAACTGTGATTATCATCCAGGCCGTAGTGTGTTGTGTTTGAGCTTGCTGGGCCATTGCTGAAGGTGCAGGTTTCCTCAATGCCTTCGTGTGTGTGCTTGTTCCTAATGGGTATGAACACGTGAACAGGAACTCTGCCTTTCTCCTATAAATGAAAGAAATTCTTATTTAAGAGGATTATTAGACAATTGACTATTGTTTTATGGCATTGAAATGGTAAATTCATATGTAACTGTTAATTGTTGGATTTCATTGGGTTTTGTTTAACTAGGATCTACGTATAATTCATATTGACATTATTTGGTTTCTTTTAACAGTAATGATAGTAAACCAGGAAATTTGATAATGAGCCCTCATTTAGTTGAGGCTGCAACATCACCCCAAGGCAACAACAGCAGCATTTTGTTCATTATTACTTTAATCTAACACTCTGAATTCTGAATAGAAGCAGAGATACGGGGAAAAAAAAAAAAGATTTTTTTCCTCAGATGCTCTTTAAAGACTTGAGATGTACAGATGCATTAAAAGGCAAGAAAGGTTGTGAACTGCCTTACATTTCTGATTGTTGCTTACACATTGAAGTTTTTAATTTATGGCAAAAAAAAAATTAGGACAGTCTAGAAGTTCCTTATAACCAGATTCATAAGTGTCATCTAACTTTTAAAATCACTTTTGCGGGTTGCTCTGGCCTTTCTTTTTGCAGCTCTCTAACCCAGGCTGCCAAACACAGCAGACTTGGTGTTTATCCCGTGGTGATGCAGCTGCTGCTGCGGGTTCACTTTGGTGAAATTCTGGCTAAGCACGAGTGCCAATCTTCAGATGATTTTAAAACCCAAACAAAACAGAAGTATTTCAAGCCCCGTGGACCACTGTTCTTTTTCCAGGGGCTGTGCCATTGTTCCCTCTGTGAGCACAGAAGACTCTCACGTCTTCTCTCACTTTTCCAGAGACAATAGAGGTTTTACTAGGTTTGTTCATTTTCATGCTCAAAGAATGCTGCCATTACATATGCCCTGCAGTAGTTGCAGTGCAATCATCTTGTGTTTGTTCTGAAATACAGTAATAAAGATTAAATAGCTTGTGAGTAGCTGCCTATTGCAGCCACCCGTAATTTATATACTTTAGTCCTTTTAAGGTAAAGGTAACTTAATGAACCTAAGCCTTGTTTCAGCTCCTGCTGGAGCCTGCCTTCCTCCAAGCCAAGTGTATGATTTTCTCAGGACGAGGTGTGTGCCTCACAAGTACCACAGGGGTCCGAACATAACAGAAGCTATTCTAGCAGACTTAGATACCTGCAAAGTGAAAAAAAAAAGTCATTTTTTCAACAGTAACATTCATTACTGAGAATGTCACAGATTCTGGATATCCTAAACTATTTGCTTAAGAAGCTCTGCCTGTCACTAGATTTGATAACAGTGTATTTAGCTGTTACTCAACCACGTATCATCAATTGCAGCACTTTTTTAGCATTTTTTCAGCAAATGGCGGCCTTTCCAAAGTATTTAAACAAAATTGTCCATTAAGTGGGTGTAGTATAAGTAGGTGTAGTATACTGAGTTTCTATTTGCATTTGGCTTTATCAAACTTCACCATCCCACATTTCAAACTTAGGGCTACTTTTTATCTCGTTACCAGTGGCAACACCTCTGTCAAAAAAGATAATTAAATCTTCTGGCACATTGTGTAAAGTGTCTGTGAAGTTGCATCTTACATATATGCCAAAGTTAGCTGCGTGTCCCTTCATAAATGCACCTCACAAGCATTTCTAAATGACATTCAGGTAAGGAGAACACAGACTGTAATGCTGCATTTTTGCAGAGAATTCTCACTCCTATCTAGACAGGTACATTTTAGAAAATGTCCTGGACAGTTGGGAAGATATGAATGAAGAATAAAATACGGGTTGGATACTAATGAAGGGATATCCAGTGGAGTATTTGCATGTATCAGGTGATATCATCACGTGACTGAAAGACTTGCTTCTACTGACAAAACTGTAACTTAGGGTTTTAGGACTCTGGCCCATCAAATTAACATTGTACATTGGCAATTATTTAGCTTGGATACTTTCGGAAATGTGATACAGTCATCTTTTTTAATGTCCTCTCACCAGATGCATTCCTGTTCCCTTGTTTTAAAAGATACAAAAGTTGGTATACTTCTGTCTAGACAATTTTTTTTTGTCAGTGCTTCTATTAAAAAACCCTACTGCAGTAGATAGATCATGAGCAGAGGAATATGTAGACACTGCCACTCGAGGAGGAAACTGCCCCTTATCTCCCAGTAAACAATAAGCTTTGAAATATATTGTAGCTCTGTTTTTGTGATGTGCCTTCTGTTCCCACTACTCAGTCATGAAAACTTTGCCGAGAAGGAACTGCCCCAGATGCTGTTAGTAATTAGAAATGTCTCTGGATTTAAAGCTTTGAATCTCTCTTGGACAAGAGAAAAATATTTTCAGGCACAGCACATGTCAAAACCCACTGGCTGCTATAAGGCACTTCAGTGTTTATTGTCACTTGCATATATTTAATATATAAATAACGATATTATTTTCATTATTTATGTATTTTGCCTGTGGTATCCTAATGAACCACTTATAAACTGATAAAAGCAACTATGTTTGAAGTATCCATTAAATGAGTCCTTTAAATGAATGAGAGAATGACAGAATCAGTTGTCTTTGTCTTTCACATTTTATACTATTTCCACTTGGTTTCAGTGTTCTGTATTATCGATTCTGCCTGATACTGTAATTTTTATTTATCTTGGGGAGGATAAAGTATATCTTACCTAGTACAATGATGAAGGCTTCGGAAAAGTAGAATTTGTGTCAACACACGTACAGCCGCTTGCACAGTTGGGTGTTAGGTTCCATTTCAGGGGATCTATCCATAATTTGAAGACAGTAACGATGCAGTAACAGATGCTCTTCTCCAGGAACAAATGCAGGTCTTGTTCTGTTGATGGGAATGAAGGTAATTAGTGTGTAACTAGTGTGTAACTAGTTGATTTTGCTGACACAATGCAGCTTAATACAACTGTTGTGTGAATTAACCCAAACACCTTGGTCAAATAAGCAGAAAAAGAGAAAATATATTAGGAATGTTGTAGCAGAGTCTGAAATTTGCCTTCACTAGCCTTTAGCAGTGTGTTTCTGCAAGCAAAACAGCTAATTGCAGTCCCAACAGCTACCTCTTTGGCACCATCATATACTTACGTGACAGAAGTATGGGCTTCAGTGTTAATTATAAAATCACAATACTTAGTGGATTTCTTTAAAAATAAAGAGAAAAAAAGTTGTGAGGATATTTAAGAAACAACATTCCTTAAACGTTATTTATCTTTTGAAATTGCAGGCTATTTTTTAGAAGAATCTCGTGCCACAAAACTGTAAGATCCCTTCTTCTTTTCTTCTTTCTTTCAGAGCACCAGTGTTCTCAATGAGCTATTGACGGTAACATTTTGTCCTGGTTTCAGCTGGGACAGAGCTAATGTTATTCCTAGTAGCTGCTGTGTTTTGCATTGAGTATGAGAATAATGTTGGTAACACACATAGTTTTAGTTGTTGCTGAGTAAGGCTTATATTAAGTCAAGGACTTTTTCAGTTTCCCATGGAAGGTGAGAGGGAGCATAGACAGGACGAGCTGGCCAAAGGGGTGCTCCATGCCATAGATGTCGTGCTCGGTATGTAAATACAAGTTGGACAGGGGGCAGGAATCTGCGAGCGCTGCTTGGGATGGGATGGGCAATCGATCACTGAATAGTGAGCAATTATATTGCACCACTCTTTTTGCATATTCTTTTACCATTATTATTATTATTACTAGTAGCAATAATAATATTAGCAATAATAAAATTATTATTATTAATAATTATTATTTTGTCATCTGTTGCTGTACTTTATCTCAATCCAGAAGGGGTTTTATTCCCTTTTTCTCCCTCTTGTCCCTAGGGAGGAGCTTGGGGGAGTGAGTGAATGGCTGTATGGTCCTAGTTCCCAGATGGGGTTAAACCATGACAAATTCAGAGCATTTATCCCTACATCCCATACCTGCTTCCAGGCTAACTGATGGGTTTAAAATTATTCATGATGCAACTTACCAGCACGGTAATGAGATTGAATTAGAAATGGGATAGCACCGCCAAGTCTTTTTATGTAGATTGTTGAACGTTCACAATCTCAGAGTGATCTCTTCACTTCCTTAGAGAGGCCCCAGTGCCACATTTTACAGGGGTAATTGGTGAGCAGAAGCAGCTCTTGGTGCTGTGGGGGTGTGGGGAACCAGATCTCTGCCTCCCTGTAGCATGAATGTGTGATGTCCAGGCTGCTTCCCAGCTGCCTCAGGTACAGCATGGAAATATCCACTGTCTGTGCATCCCTTAACAGTTCTCCCTCAAATGCTGAATGTTGGACTAGGTGATCTTTAAAGATCCCATCCAACATCAGCTGTTCTAAGTGTGGATGATGGGCATTTTTTCTGAGGCATAAGGGTCAATTGAGTTTAGCCAGGCTTAGTCTGTGAATGTTAATTTTACTGCTTTCCGTTCAATCTCTACAGTTAAATTCTAGCATTCTAGTAACAGCTTTTGGACATGAGTCAGACTTTGCATGGTCAAAATTTCAGATTGTTTCATTTAACCAAGTGCCGAAGAATTGAAACTGTTTTCTAAGGAAATGTGAAGTAACGCCCCAGAGCTACCATCGCACAATATCTAGCTTTACTCTGTGTGTACCAGAGCTAGGAAATCTGTTACAAACTTTATTGTACCAAAGTTCAGTGGTCATTTTACATCACTGTCATATGTATAAAGGCTGCAGCTCCATATCAGCTGTTCCATAACTATGACATAAACTTTCTCACATAAAATGGTGTTGCTAAAATTGCTCTAGGAAGCAGAGTATCCTGAACAAAAAAAGTGTTGCAATTTGCTCCTGTTGTTTTATGCAACAGTAGTAGCATTTGATTATCTAAAATATAACCACCACAAACCTTTTGTCTTACTCGGGAGTTACTTGTTTTTGTATGAAAAATTCCAAACAGGACCGTGACAAAATACCATATGCAGGAAAAAAGGTATAACTCTCTAAAAAATGGAGTTTAGCCGTGATAGTCACTGTATTACACTAATACAAAATATAATCTAATGCAGAATGCGTGAGTTGAATAAGAACAGAAAACAAAAAAAAGCTTCTACCGAGTGTGTGTTGGAGGTTTATGGTTACTATTTTGGCATAATTAAGCTATCAGGGGTGTTCTGGTGCTTTAGTAAGCTGTGTTTTCCACGTGCCTGCCCCAAGGCATTACTCATTTCATGATTTGTGTAAGAACTAACAAAATTTTAAAACTGTGAATTGTTCTGTTTTCAAAAAAGCTGAACGCTTATTTAGCTTTTGGAAGCACAAAGTCAAATGCATGAAGAAAAAGGCTTATTTGTTGAGATTTTTTTAGATGCTTGGTAAAGTGTGAGTCTACTGTCGAATTTCTCACCTCATTTAGGATATTATTGTAACCCATGGTGATAAAAATTGATTCTGTAATGCACTCATTTGTAAGATGATTTAAGCTAACATGTTTTACTGTGCACTGAAATGTACTGAGAGGATTCATGATTCACATGATGAGAAGATCTTATCTGAGGGCACAGCAATGAGCAGCTACTACATCTAATTCATAAATGACCATGAATATAGTCTCAGCATTTCCCCTATTTCCAAAATGGTAGCTCATCTAGAGAAAGATTTTCCTGCTTTCATTTTCAAATTAGCAAATTTTTACTGCTCTCTGTCATATAGCCTCTGATGTTCCTTTTCAGGTAAGTTAGTTAAACTTCAGTCCTTTCATTAGATGGTAGTATTTGTGAGGAGAAAAAAAAATCCAATGAATTAAGGCATGAATGAAATTTACAGATAGAGACGTGAGGGGTAGATGTGTCTGTTATGCACATGGGGATTTTGAACAGGAATTTCTGCCATGATGCCAGAATGCGTACTGTGTGGAGAAATAATTGAAGGCTTAGGGCTTTTTGATCTCTCCTTGTAAGTTTATGCTGGTAGAAACTAGTTTCTTAACAGAAGGGAGTCCCTTTTGTTCTTTTTGACATTAGGATTGGTTTGTTAGATTTTTGTCATGCCTATATACTCTTAGTCATCAAGACTTTTTAAATTTGTAATCTGCAGTAATAGAATTGGTTGCTTTCTCTCATTCTCAGTAAATGTGCTGGAACCTGTAATAGATTTTCTTAGTTTTCAGATTCTGAAGATAAATGTGAAGTCCTTTGGGAAAAAAGAAAAAGATCAGCTTTAGAACTAATTTCTGTAATGCAGAATGTGTGTGGGTGTAATGCAGAACTGCTAGCAGAAGTCCAAAGAACTGTTTCATGGAATTAATATTTTCCCACAGCTTTTAGGTGTTTTGTCTTTTTTAAGAAAAAAAGTCTCAGCCTGGCTGAAAGCACCGGGGATTCTTCCGCTTGTATTCTTAGTGTAGTGTAATTAAGCCTTGGGACTTTTTTTGTAGGATATTGTGGATACTAAAAGTTACATGGGTTCAAAAAGCAACATGGATAAATTACTGAGATAAAGATTCATTGAAAGATATTAAATGTGGAGGCAAAGTCTTTGGCTCATAAAGTCCAAGAGTTGAAAGTTGTTGGAGACTGGAAGAGTAATTTTCAGAAGCATCACTCCATACTCGCCATGTTCTTATCCTCTTCTGTAGCATCTTCTCTTAGCCTCTGTCCTGGACTAGGCTGCAGTTGGACCACCTTTTCTTAGGACAATGTGATTTTACTTGTGTAACAGCTCAACTCATAGGCAAGTTTCATCTGTGTCACATCTTGGCTACTTCCAGCAGCAAAAATGAATGGGATAGTTCTAAGAGTCTCTTTGTGTTATCTGCTGCAGCTGCAAGTCCTAGTTGGAGGGGTCAGAACTGGAGAACAGACTCACTACCTTGACATTTCTGGCCCCAAATCTCTCGTATCTGAAGATACAGTATCTCAGATCTGTCCTTCATATTTCTCTGTTTGGAAATCTCCTTTCTGATGTTTCTCAAAGTAGAGTTTTAATCCATGACTTCACCAGCTGCTGCTCTGGTCTCTTCCCAGCATCCCTAGGAAAACAGAAGGATTGCTGCTGTAATTGAAGAGAACAAATTATTAATTTATTTTCTTGATCCATCAGGCCTTTTTTTTTTTTTTGTCTCCTTCATACATAAACATAGCCAAAGAAGAATCGACATGTTTTGTCTCCAAGTTCCTCCTTATGCAAAAGTGTGAATCTAATTAAAGAGCAGGCAGTGCATTTTTACAGTGGTAGGATCAGTTCAGTTGCCACATTTTCTGTTCCATGGCAGAATTGTATGCCATAGTAGCAAATATATTCACTTATTGCCAAAGAATAAAAAAGGAGGTCACAGAGTTCTTAATATACACAAATATTTCCCATAGATTAAGAAGGAAATATGTCAGCTTGTAAGACTTAGGTGGTTGAGGAAAGTATTGGTCTATGTTCATGTTATTATTTTCTCTGTATTGTTCCTCTCCCACTTTGAAAAATTTTTAAACAAGTCTAACAAAGCCAACATGGTAACAGCAACACAATTATTGTGTGCTCCTAGTAATGCCAACATGATTTACAAATTCATTTCATGTTTGGATATAATTTTGAAAACGTTTTACTGTTGAAATAATGGCTTTATTTCACACAATTTGTTCTTTAAAATCAATATAAAGTTTCTTTCCAGTTGCTGCTCAGGAACAAAGGAATACACACTATATAATGAGGTTATAAAGGTCTATTGTTTATTTACATGCTGTGCATAGAAGAAAAAAATAAACAATATTTCATTTTGTTAGTCCAAGATACAAAAAGATATTAAGTACATTTTAATGATAATTTATATTGTTAATAACAGCTGCCCGCATTCTGTGGTAGCAGTCACTGTCCCGCTTAGCTCTACAGGCTATTTGGGCTTTATACTACTGTATCTGACATCAATAAGCAATATGAAAAACAAAACAAAAAAAGAATGGCAAATTTCAATTTTTACAGGCATGCATTAAAATAAATGTAAAATTTTATCAGTCTAAACAAGACTGTTCAATGTCTGACTCTGCTAGAGATTTGATAATAAAGATAAAGAGCACTTTTCAAGATGACAGATGTTATTTTGTGTCTTATCATCCAAGTTATAAACTGGAAGTGATATACTAAAGACATGGGGGGAGGTTTCTATTTTTTTTTTAAATTTGTGGGAGGTTATTTGAATTGAGGAAAGTGTGTAGGAGTCTTTTTTTCAAATGAGAGCTTTTGCTTTAAAAATCCAGAAGTAATAGCTGACAGTCCAAAACTAATTAAAGTGATTTAATAGGTAAATTAGATTAAATCTGTCTTGGATCATTTACCTGCAGTTCATCCATTGTGATACTTTTTAGTAGGTTTGTTACCAAATGAATGTAGTAAAAACCCAGAAAAGCAATTACATTTTCCAATTTGAAAACCGTCAGCACGGAGACTGTTAGGAAGAAAATATTTGAGGTGTGACTCAGGGTAAAATATAGTTCAAAGAGGAAAGATCAGACAGCACTAAACTGCAGAATCTGCCTTTGCTAGTAATTAGATACCACGAGCTAAAAGGGCAGGTGTTCCTTATCCTAGGATGTGTTCTTGTGAAAATATTTTATCTCCCTTTCAGTGTGTTTTGAGATTGCATTTCTTTCAAAAGAATAATCAGCAGTGCTACTGCTGTGCTGAATGATAGTTCATTTCAGCCTTGTTTTGTCCTCCCATATTCATTTTTCAGCTATGATTTGAAAAAGAAGTAATTTCATAGATGACTACTTACAGCCAAGCAGATATTAGTAAGGCAGATGGGGAACATGTATTTAAAAGTAGCAGTAAATGTGATTTAAGTATTGTTTTAGTCACTGCTTTCCTGTTTTCTTTGTCATGTATCGGAGAACCATAATACCATGTGGTGCTACTGGCAGGGCTGTGATATTGATGTGGGGTTGTTTTACAATTGCAGTTGCTCATCAGACTTTACAGAATTTACAGAAAATGAATACGACAGTAGTGTGAGTACTTCTCAAAATGAAACTTAACTCAGCGCTGCCAACGACTTCTTTAAATAAGATTTCCCATCCTAAAGTACCATGTCATGTTAAAAATGAGTTGTTAGTGACTGTGTTTTGTTGTGTAAGAGCAGCTCCTGGGAGAGCTCTGTGGAACTCCACAAAGTTCAGGCCCATAGTGCAAAAACTTAAAACTGTTACTTGATCTGTGTTTGTGAACAAAAACTGAATACAGTAAATTCATGGTGCAACCTCTGCCTGTTCTTCTTGGGTTGCACCAGTGATGCAGTTTAAATGGTGTGAATTATTTTGTTTTCACAGTGACTCTTAGAAATATTTTTTATCTCCTCTATTTCTCCTTTCCTTGTCCGCTGCATTGTATTTGGCCAAGCCTGTCATTCTGAAATGACCTTTCAGAGTTTGGGAGAAAAGAACAGTTGGTATACAAAAAGGCCTGTCAAAGAAGGAGTGATACCTCCTTTTTTTCTAATCTAACAATTATTGTTCAGAATTCTTTTATTTCAACCATTTCTGATCTTTTTTAGGAATTCTTGCAGTTGCCACTCAATGAGGATCTTCTATGTTTATTTGGAAGGTTCTATGTTTAGTCTTACGACTCTAGGCAGTTCCCAGGTATTATTTTCAATATACTGAAGCTTTTCTTATTCTGATAGTATCCTCTAATACGTTAGGTAATAGAACTAAGTTAGGGCGAAGCAGTTGCTGATCTGTTATTTAATATGCATTGGCCACAGATCAGTGATAAATGGAGTAAAGGAGAAAGCAGCAATCCTTAAAAGTTAGGTCATTTCACTATCAGTACATCAGACTGTAGTTTTGTTTTGCTCCTTGCCAGCAATATTATACTGCAAAGTTAGACTCAGAAGTATTTTTTTAAACCTGTTCTGCAAATTCACTGCTGTTGCAGCATAGCCATGAGTTGTTTTGAGTAAAACAAATGCTGCCCAGCCCTGTTGAATATAGTGAGTGTTTTGTGGGCAACTTTAAGATCAAAAATAAAAATATACCAGCTGAAAAGCTGAAAGTACCTTTAGCTTTCCATTGGTGAGGGCACCTTCTAGCTCCAATAGTTTGGGATCTCTGAAATCATATAATCCTGATTATCAACTTGCCTTATGCATTCTGCATTAGTAGGATTTTGATTTTAGCAGCTGCTCACTGAAAGACTATTAAAGCTAAATCTAAAATCAGTGCCAGACATGAGGTAACTTATTAATCTCTACATCTTAGAGTTGATGAGAATATATGTTCTGGAATCATGATGGATGGATGGAAGAGAAGATAATCATAAATGCTTACTTTTAAAAGGAAAGCGTTACTTAATTAATTTTTTCTTATTCTGATACTGAATCAAATTAAAGCTTTAATAGTTTCACAAAATGTAATGAAAAGTTAGTGTTTGTCTCTCAGGGGTGTTCGCCTTTCCAGTCTGGGAAATTGCTTTTCTCTTAGCTCACTGTATTAAATCTTACTGATTTACCAGCTTGATGTGTAACAGTGAAGTAATATTCCAATGGAATATATAGGTGGATTTACTTCAGCTTTAAAGAAATAAGTAGGTAACATAATAATGAGGTTTGTTTACTGAATTGTCTATGATTTTATTAAAAAGGGGAAAAATAGCCTAACTGTCACAGCTTCATTTTGAAATGACCTTTCAGTTTGCTGGGAGAAAAGAACAGCTGATACACAAACGGTAAGCGTCAAATTGAGATGTAATAAATTGCATAAAATTATTTTTTGTGGCTTGCTAAGGAAGATGCATGAATTAGTAGACATGCAAATGTCAAACACAATATAAAGTCACTTGTCCTGAGTCTTTGTGTTCTTGTGTGCCACAGTATTTTGTTTGTACAAAGCATTGATCCAAATCAGAAAGGGGAAGAAAGAACACTCTGACTGAATCCAGGCTCTTCAGTTTTCAGCAGCTTCAAGCAAACAATTTCTCCACTCACCTGTAACCAGAAATTAATTTTCTGAGTCCTTGAATTGATGTGGATTCTTGATACTGATTCCTAATACAGATCTGTTTTTCTGAACTGCCGTTCCATAGGGTCATATAAAGTGAAGATTATTTGTACTTACAGCATAACCCCTTGGCTGTGATCTAAGCAGTTTGTTCAAATGGAACCATCTTGTTTTTTCCCCTTCCCTTCCCTTCCCTTCCCTTCCCTTCCCTTCCCTTCCCTTCCCTTCCCTTCCCTTCCCTTCCCTTCC
>JAOQGH010000023.1:88695470-88716672 GCA_025769975.1 Gallinago jamesoni
TTCAAGGCCAGGCTGGATGGGGCTTGGAGCAACCTGGTCTGGTGGGAGGTGTCCCTGCCCAGGGCAGGGGGGTTGGATCTTGATGTTCTTTAAGGTACCTTCCAAGCTAAATCATGAAATGATTGATTCTGAGATTCAAGCCTGTGACCTGACAGTATTGAATGCTTTTAGGTTTTGTGTTACAAGACATGAGTAGTCATTTGTTATTCATGTTTTTCTCTGCATATTTTTTCCATGTTGAATAGGCCTGGGTTGTTTCTCACTCTGGAAGCCATACCATCGCCTTGATCATCCCTCCTTCTGTTCTGTGTTTCATTGTACCTTTGCAGGAAAATTCAGAAGAGACTTTTAATGGCATCATCTGCTTTATTTTCTCAGAAAATTTTAAACCTTTTTCATCTAATATTGCTCCACTTGTATGGCAGTTTCTTTCAATGAACATGAAATTATGTCCTGCTCTGAAGGATTGCTTATTTGACCCGTTGCTTCGCAGTGCTTTCTCTGAGTCTTCACAATCAAATATACTGTCTTTCTGCCATTCAAAGCCCCTAGCAATCTGCAAAGTAAGAGATTAAGTCAGAGATCTGAATTTAGATCTTCCAGTTGACAGCAGAGAGCATTATCAACAAGGCACCAGGCTGGCCTGACAAAGAAAAGCTTGTGTGTTTTATTCCATAAGGATTTTTTGCCTCGCAATGTAGGAGTTCAGTTACAGCAAGCAGAAGGCTTTTGAGCACTGAAACAAATGAATGCAAGCAGCAAGAGCGAGATTTATTTTGTTTCATATTTTTATTGTCTGAAAACAGCTGAACTTACCTAATCAGTTGTTTCATAGATTCTAAAGTTAGTCATTGAGGAAGTGGTTTTTGTGTTTCTGTACTGTTGTAGGTGTGTGATGCTTTATGAAATACCCAATTCAGATTTTGTATGTACCAGACGTAACCCCTAGGAATTTTCTGAATCATATTTATTTCACTTTGATTTTCTTCCCACCGTGAACCTGAGATAAAAGAATGCATTACGCTCAGGTAGTTAAATTTGGTTCCCTGGGAATGTGAGATAGATAGAGCAAGCCATGTATTTATCAGTCTCTTGATACTGCTGCTGAACTGACTTTTTGCCTACTGGGAACACCTCCATTCTCAGTAATATGGAAAAGGTCTGCTGCACTGGTCGGAAAAATTTTTAGTATCTATACTTCTATACTCTTTGAGTGATGGAAAAGAAAAACATGCACAGAATCCATCCATAAATTTCAGATCTCTGTCCTAGGTCAGATCTCTGTCCTAGGATGTTTACCACTGTAATTGAAAAACACAAATAGCTAATTCAGAGTTTAAGCCCCTGACTAACTTTTGTGATATCCCGTTCAGTTCACATCTCTAACATTTCAACTCAGAACTACTGTAGTAGCTTGTTCTTGTCTAAAGAATGCCCTCCAGCAGGCCATTTGGTTCTCATGCACACACATCAAGAGTGTGAATTGTCCATCTAACTTCAGATATTGCTGGTGTGCATGTCTACAGCTAAGCTGGTGACCCTCAAGTCCTTTCAGAGCAAGTGAAGAGAAGTAAGTGGGTTTAGGACATGATTTAGAAGTCTATTTTAAGGTGAGGAAAATCACATCCTAGGAATTACCCATTTCTCCTCATTATTAAACAGGACCAAGGACTTTCAGTGCACTTACCTACCCTGTGAATTGTAGACAGCTTAGTCAGATATCTGGTTAGATCTGTCCTATCAGAAGATAAATGCATTACTTCCCTTCCTAGGGAATAGAATTCAGTGCTTAGCCAAACTTGTCACAAAAAGCAAACAATGCAAATATAAAATTAGCGATAGGAGTGGAAACAGACTTGATTTGAATTTGCTAGCAGAGGAAAACTGTATTCTTACCCTTACTGCTCTTTATTTTCTGACTAAGACGAAGTCAAATAAGATCAGAATAAAAACCTGTTAAAGTTTTCTCAAAAATTTTCTTGTTTTCGGCTGATTTCAGAGAGGCCTTCGCTGCATTGGTGATGGAGACCTAGGCTGCTTTGGGCGCAGAACTGCACGTGTAATCACTACAGTTGAAATAGCGTTTTTTCTCAGTAGTTTTGGCTGTCCATTAGTGAGTATTTCACTGCACTGAGGTTTTGGAAAGCACTACATTTGAAGAATAAGAATGAATGCTGTCTGCACAGAGCCTCTCTGTGAAAGATCACGGAATCACCAAATCGGCGGGGTTGGAAGGGACCTCTTGAGGTCAACTAGGCCAGCCACCTACTCGAGCAGAGCAGGTCACCTAAGAGCAGGTTAATCACTGCAATGTCCGGTCAGGTTTTGAAAATCCCCAAAATCAAGACTTTACAAACCTTGCTGGGCAACCAGTCCCTTACACGTTTGTGGCCCTGCACTGGACTAGCTAGATCTACTAGTACTGTTTTCCCTTTAAAGTATGGATTGAATTAGGTAAATGCTATTCTCATTGGTTAGGTCTGCTTCTGACTTTACTTTTTGCAATGCCTTTGACCTTTACCTCACCCTCCAAGGGAATTCCGTCGCGTATTTTTTTCTCTTTCTGCAACAATCCTGATTTTTCCAGACCTACCATTTAGAAACATAACTACTTACTGCTTTCTACCCTACCTATCTTTTGCTGTAAGGTTGTGGGGGTTTTTTAATGCCCTTCAACTTGCTTATGCTTGTGCTCGGTTAACTAGGGGTTCCATTTTGTTCTTTCTTCTTAAGTCCCATAAAAATGGTAGAGGATAAGCCATGGGCAGATTTCACAAAGAAACAAAAAATTAATAATGTGAATAAAAATTTTGAAAAATAATATCCACATACTAGTCATGGCTATGTGTAATCATCAGTCACAAATCCATTGTATAGTTTTAGTCCATTAAATTAAAATTTTCTTTACAAAAATACTAACTAAATACAGATTGCTTTTCTTGTTACTTTTTCCTTATTCATATCCCTGCTGATGAGCTTGGACAGTCTTCAAGGAGCCATTGCTTAACGAGGGTGCTTAAGGCATCAGGAAGACATTCTGCCTAACCTCAATTAGTTTTACTCTATTTTTTCTTGCTTCAGTGGTATTATTATGACAGCTACAGGGGAAAAAAAAAAAAACAAAACCATAATGACAAAGGTAATTAATGCAATAAATGTTGCAAATGTTAAGCCTTCATAGTTAAAAATTTTCTCTGGTATTATTTATTTTAAGGACAGAAGTAGTGTAGTGGAAAACTGTATATACTGCCCACTGGCATCCACATCATCATTTCAAACACAGAACATTTGCGTATGCTCAAAATGAAGAAAACTCGTGTTTCTTATCTACAACTATACACCAAAAGTACTTCACCAGGATGTCATAGGACAAAAGTCCTGCATGGACACCTCTGTAAAGATGAACATTTGTGACAATCTTTTGAAATTTATTGCATCTTCTAGCAGTAGGCCCTTCTGCAATAGTCTTTTCACTTCACATTTTCATTTTCTGTATATTTAACTTGAGTGTTTGAAACTAAATGAATTTACATGCATGCCCTGCAAATAATGTAGTTAATTATTCACAGGTATTCAGAAGAATGAATATTTTAAAATGTACTTTCCTCATTATATAATATTTTATTACTTTATTTTGTAATAAATTAATGAAATTCTGTTTTGGTTATTAATTTCAGACACAGCCCTGTTTTTTCCATCCTTCACTGGAAATTCTTACTTGGAACTACCTCCTCTGACATACGTATCTGAGACCAGGACTGCATCTGGGCAGGAAGCAAGCAATCTGACGACTCTCTACTTGACAGTGAAAACAACTGCTCTAAATGGCACAATTCTTTACAGTGAGTATCAATGATACTTGGAGCTAAGTATCAGCTTTAGCTCCTTCAGGTCCTTATTAACGTTAGTGTACATCAGCTGGCATTTCCTGTTCAGCAGCAAAATGAGTCATTAAAATGCAGTAGAAGCCTTTTGGTATTCTAATGCGCGATACTTTATAAAATCTGAACCGCTCTGGAAAGTTCTTTAATTTATGACTCATTGAGCAAAACATAACTTACAACTGAAAATGCTGTTTCCTGACAAGAAAGAACATAGTAAGCAGATGACTCCAGTAATAGGTGTTACAGCTCTAAAAGACCAATGTTGAAGAAGTTTTGAACCATTTAGTACAGAGAAACAGCTTCTCCATACATGGGTTCAGACTTTATTTATTATAATTGCAATGTTCGTTCCAAACGTTTTTTGACTTGCAGAAGTGTCTTGAAGTTCTGAAAATTGGCTGAAAATCAGGCTATTTACTGTGATTTCACCCTTCAGAGGATTCTTTTGTGGTCCCTGAAGAGTGTACACGCAGACTTGGATGTATGCTTGTTAATACTACATAAGAATGTTGCTTCTTGCCAGCATATTTCATTCCTCACTATATGGCATGAACTTCTGAGACAGTATGCTTTTCACTAGTCAGCAAGAAAAATAGGCTTCTCTGCCAGTTGAATATTTTTTATATATTTTAGCTTGTTATTTCTATCCAAAAGGAAAACCTGGGAAGCAAGGTGATTTCTTCCTGAACCCAGGAAGAGCTAGAAATATATTTTTGTGCAATCTGTCTGATAGATTTACTCCACAGAAAAGATTGTTGGGAGCATTCTTTGCTCAATGCAGCTTCCCAGGGTTTGTCTATGCAATGAAATCTTGCTGATGTAACATAAATTACTGTGATTCATTTTTGTTGTTTTTATGTTAATCTGGAAGTAATATATGTGAATTCAGTTGTGTAAATGTGCTATGTAAATATTTATAAGCAAGGGTTAAAAGTAGTATAAGCTTTCTGCCCTTATTTAATTATGCCTTTTATTATTGTCTGTATAACACTTTCTTTAGTTGTAAAACACTGTAGCCCCAAACTGAACATTTATGTTTACTGTTTTTCAAAATGCTGTCTCAAATCCTTGTATGTTATAGCTGGGCTGTTGCTGCAGCTGCCGAAGCTACATAGCTGCAGAATTTGCTGAGAATCATGGATAAGTGGTGATGTGGCAGTTCTTTATGTTGAAGTGGTTTGTACTTGTTAGTCATTTCAGTTTCAAGAGGAGTTATTTGTCCTTTAAGAAGAATTCAAGGAAGGTCACTGGAAGTACTTTGAATATATTTGGCATATAATGATTTTGTTAAAGATTTTGTTTGCCTCATCCCTGCAAAACAGCTGGCTTCCTGCCAAAGTTAAAGTAAAGCTTGCTATCTATCCATAAGCCCTGATGAGTTAGCATGTCTGTTAAAAGAAGAATAATAATCATTATCCAACACAGAAATTTCTCCGCAGTTCTCAGGAGTGTTTTTTTCTGAAAACCTGGATAAATGTACTGTGCTCCCACAACCAGAGACAAATTTATTTTCACCACTACCTGCTCTAAAAGGTTTTGATCTGAAAGTAGCAAATTTATGAAACCGGGGAGGGATAGTGGTTGGAGTAGCTTTGAAACAGAATTTGCAGTGCTCTATGTTGTTTAAACTGCTGGGTGCTGTTGAGTTTACAACTCAACTGTTTTACATGTAGTGAAGCTGCTTATCTTTGCAAACATCAAATGTGCAAAATTTGTAACTGAAAAGCAAATTCCAACTCTTTCAATATCTATGCTTTCCCATAATTACAAACAAATATAGACTACTCATTTTGCCATTGCATTTTATGCAGAAGTTACACAAAGATGGACAGTATATCCTCTCCTTTTTATTTCCATCCACCTATACACAAGGCAGAGTTACAGTCTAAGCTTTAGTTGGTAGCAGGTGTTCCACACTTCCATTCACAATCATAATTTAACATGAAAGTGCATTGAAAAGCATATTAAACTTGGTAATTTTTTAGGAGATACCTCTGCCTTTTCTTTTTAGGTTTCTCCAGTTGTCAGGTGAGAGCCAGCCTGTACTTGGAATTGGTGGGCTCCCTTAGAGTACTGGTGAGAATCAGAGATGAGTGTTTTCCTGAGCTTTCACACTATGCTATAAATCTATGTGAACTGGGGAATTTCTGCTTTGTTACTTGGAACTTTTCAGATTCCTTTGAGAAACCTACAAATTACCACACTTTATGTGTTTAGTTCTGACCCATTGGTATAAGGTAGGTAATCTGCACGTACTGCTCACAAGTGTGGTTGGGTATTTAGGGTAGGCAGTGCTCGTAGACTTAAGTTTTTAGGCAATTAGACTGCCTCAGGGTTATGTACTGAGAGTTTAGGGGCAGCTGAAATGGTGCTGTGAAAGGAGAAGAGGGTGCGGGTGCCACCTTTGTGTACAGAGGGAGGATACTATCGTTGGCATAATTAATGGTTGTATGATGCTCCTTAATTTCATCCTCTGTATCCCAGTGAATCTGCTTCTACCAGTGTTTTCATCCAAAAATTTAACAAAAATACAGTTCTCTTGCGCTTAATTCAGTTACATGGATACAAATACCGGATAATTCTAGGGTCATTTAGAGGTTACTTTGTATTTAATCAGTGCAAAATAAACCCCATCAAATTAGGTGGAGGGACTGCCAATTTTAAATATTCAAAATTATACCAAATATATTCAAGATATTATTGTGTTTTTAGAGGGAAAAGTAACACATAATGTGCACTTCATAATTTATATCTCTGTCAATAAAATGAAAAGCTCCAAGGAAATTCTGAGGAAGTAGCAGTGGTTGGAGGCCTCCCGTTCCTGCTTACCACACTCCCATAAGTCCTCCCACAGGTTTCCATGGAAATTGCTCTTTTGAGCAAGAGTATTTTTTAAAATTAAATTGGTTGATGTTATAATTTTTCTTGTTGAGTGAACCACAGAATTTTAAGTATCCTAGGAGAAAAAAAAAAATTGAAGTTGTGTTAGAAGGTTTTGCATGGAGTGATCCACCATAGTTATTCTAGAAGGTGTTTTTTTCCTGCATGGCATCCTTAATTTTGCCGCCTTTATACATTTCCAGAGCATGTAAAATGTTTTTAGCCTATGTAATTATATTTCCCTAGCCTTTATTCAATTTATTCTTCTTTACTTCTATTCTAAACTTCTCAAGGTTATGTAACTGTAAAAAAAAATTGTTTATGACTCTGTAAGTAAATATAATTTTGAATTAGTGGTGGATGGAATGGTTTTTACAAGTTTTCACCAGCTGGTAAAAATCTTTTGTCATCCTTTTATTAGAAATTATATAAATGGTAAATGTACAGTGGAAGGAGAAGCAAGAAAACAGGTCTTCTAGCAGGCTCTTATCTCTTGGCTTCTGGTGAGTGCAAGGATTAAGATTTTGATCTTAGGATTTTGTGATGGATGCTTTAAAATCAAGTTTTCAATCATAATTCCCATTTTACTGGAACTTGTGCTAAAGAAACTGTTGGCATTCCCAAGAATATTTCAGCTCCAATAGCTAAATTAAAAATTGGTATATTTTCATAATATACAGAAATTCTATATGAAAATTTGTCTTTTTGTATATTAGCAATGACACCATTTTCACTTATTTTCCCACATATCTTTGCAAAAATATAGGAATATGAAGAAATGTTTGCATTCCATTTTCACTTTCTGGATTCTTGCAACAAAGATTAAATTAAAAATTATGGTCTGGAATGACAGACAGCTGAAACATTTTCTCTGATTTTGATTATCTGACTTGAATTATTATTCTCATAGTAGGTGGTATTTTCTTTTCTAGATAATACACTCATCCTTCATTTAAGCTAATAGCTGCTTGGCTATCAGTTCACAATTTGTGGAAAATTGTAAATACAGTATTTTTGAGGTATTTACGGAGATCTTGTTACAGCAGTATTTGAGCACTTTACGTGTTTTAGGACATTTATTATTGCACTTTTCTGGAAAGATAGAGCGGTGTTAGTGGAGAACCATGCTTTCATTTGCTTGCCAGTTGCCCAGATCTGAGACCTCCATGGACTGTGTCCCATCTCCTTTCTT
This sequence comes from Gallinago jamesoni, assembly GCA_025769975.1. NCBI lineage: Eukaryota > Metazoa > Chordata > Aves > Charadriiformes > Scolopacidae > Gallinago > Gallinago jamesoni. The sequence goes on from JAOQGH010000023.1 coordinate 88,703,427, forward strand.
GTCCCTTCACGCACCCCGAGAGAGGGAAGAAGGCGGATCAGGATGTGAGTTCTGTTCTCCCCCCGACACTGAGCTGAGACAGCTCCAGAAACTGGAGTAATTTTTACATGATTTCTAGCAGTCATTTAACTGGCTGTTTCTTCGTTGGTTCCCAGTCACACTGGCATTCCCATTCCCCTTGTTACCTCTAAAACAGGGCTTTAGCTGATTTGCAAGATTCCATTCTTTTAGTGAACAGTATTTTTTCTTCTAAGGTTAGATTTCTGCTAAGATGAATAAAAAGATAATTTTAATCTCTTCCTGGCTCTTGAACACAGACACTGAGCAGGCTGGAGGACTGCATACTTTATAGAATTCTGATACTGTATTTAACATGGATTATACGTTACATTATACTTCTACTTAGTCTCCCTCAGGCTCTTTTCCCCTTTCTATAGCACCAGTTTCCCTTCTTTTTGCTCTTTGTTTTTTGTTCTCTGCCTCTCTGTTAATTAGGTTCTTTTTCAAATAATACAAATGTTTGCTATGAATATATCCATTGTCCATATCAATACCCTTACTGAGTTTTACGTGAACATAAAATACAGCATTATATATAGTTCTAAAATACAAATCTCTCCAGTGTTTTCTGCATAAATACTACGTGTATATACAGATTATGCAGAATTTTGTAATTTATTATTTCTGTACACAGGCACCAAGATCTTCCGTCATATAAACAAAATATTCTTTATGAGTTCATGCTCCCTGTTCTTCCTTCATCCCTGTTTTTTTCTCTTTGCTGTCTTTCATTTTCCCTTCTAACAACTTCAGAAGAGAAGCTGCTGTTGTCAACTGTGCTCTTTTTAATAAAAGTACAACTCCTGCTTCTGCTGCTGCTTTTTTGAAGCTGTTCTACCATCAAACAGCTGAGAAATGAACTGTCAGTAGAAAGTCATCTTGACGGCAGTGCACTCACTACATTCAAGAACTACAGAATTATAGAAAAGGTTAATGTTCCTAACGTATTCCTATTCTATTTTTCCTGTTTTCCCTGATTATTTTCAGTATGTATTTAAGACGCACACAAATGGTAACAGTTGATGGACTAAAAATGTCTGGACTTTTTGCAGTTACTTTATCTTTAAATTATCAGTAGAATGTGAAGAGATTTCTCTTTACATATGTCAGGAAAAAAAGTTTGAAAATATACACAATTTTTACATTTGTGCCAATAAAGTTTAAACATAATTTGAGAAATATTTATTTGTTTACTAGAGTATACATCCTTAGAATTTTTTATTCTATTCCTTATTGACTTTACATAATTTAATTTCATCAACGTGTCAAATCAAATTGTGGTATTTAGACGCAAAGCAAAATAAATCGCAGGTGATCATAAAAAACTGATACAGCTATAAAGTTTTACTTCATCCTTTTCACGTTCAACAGAGTCAGCATAATGCTGTTCACAGTCCCTTCAAGGACACATTGTTTAGCTTCTACTGTCTATTGTAGTCTATATCTTCTGTCAGTTGGATTTCAGATATCACGGCCCAAGTTTATAGCCTTCCTTATGGACACCTGCTCCTTTTTCATAAGTTGTGCTCATAGATTATTTTTCTGTGCTCTCAGAAGCTCCGTTCTTCAGATCTACCCATATTCTACTTACCCTCCTAAAGCTAAAGATGGTCCTTTCAGGCAATTCAGTCATAGTCTATTTGTCCGTTGTTTCAGCTGATGTTCTCAAGCAGAGCATTTCCCAGTATCTTTCCTCTGTGCCAAAATATGTTTTCACCTAATAAAGCATTACCCTGTAGCTTAATGGGAATTTAAATTTGTCTTCTCTAAATAGGCAGTCATTTGAGCCCAGTGGCCGCTTGCTTGCCACCGTACTGGTGTACAAAAGCATCCTTCCAGCTTGTAGTTTCCTGTGAAAGAATGATTGCCAAGATCTGGTTTCTTTGACCTGATGCCCCCACGTAATCTCTACTAAGGTCAAGATAAGTTAGCCCTAATATCCAACAAGACTTTTTACTAAGATTGTCCCTGACCTCTCTCTGTTCCCAGAACCTGTCTGTTTGGCTTACGACTCGGGCTTTTCCTAAGAGGCAGCCTCCCACCAGATACCCTAGGTGTATATGGTATCATAGGGTAACATATGCTCTTTTGCATTGCCTTTACGTGTCTCCTCATGTTCCCTGTAGGAAGGTTTCAAAGGCTGTCATACCACCTGGCAGAGAATATGAAGAATGCTTTCATTCACCTGTGTGATTTGTAAGCACTCCCTAGACTGAACTTCAAGCAGCAACACTCGCTGAGGTTTCAAATAGTGCTACCTTTGGGGGGAGCTGTGCCAAATTTTATACTTTACTTGTAATAATGAGGACCTTCTTCCAAGTTGTAGTACTAGTAGGCAATGTGAACGGACAGACAGAGTCACCGGAGAAAAGAAATAAGCTCTTCTTCTGTAAATTCACTTCTTCGGGACGTGTTGTCAGTATGTACATTCACAAGTGTCCCCCGATTCATTCTCTGAATCCAATGTAACTTGCAGATTTACGTATTGGTAGAAATTGGAGATGCCTGGAACAGCATGTGCAGGGGGAGAGAAGAAGATAGGGAAACAAATGATGCAATATATACATATATCAGTTACGCTAGGGTTAAAAAGCAATGACTTTTTTAACAGTGACACTTTCAAAGAGAATTATCAGGCTGTTGTAGAAGGAAATCATAAAAGCCAAAGGCATAAAATTCAGTCAAATTAAAGTAGCTTTGGAGTTAATTAGATATTCCGAATACAAAATATGTCTAAGCGTAAAAGACTTTCAGTAGGTCATCAGGATTTTTAACAGACTTGAAAAACGCTGTGTTGACTAGAGAGCTGCTCTTGAGGAGGGAGTTTACGTTGTGAACTGTTTCTGCTATGAAATACAGAAAAGCAAATGATCAAGAAGTTACAAGAATCTGTTGCCTCTGTCTATCTACTAAAATACATTATCTTTTTCCTTTTGTTTTGTCCTCTGAACTAAAATTTATAATTTTCTCTTGACAAATGAGTAGGTTTTCTAGCAAAGAGCTGTCCCAAGTACACCCACATTCTTTTTACCTTTCTAAATAAAAATGTTAAGGGATGTCCTAAGCTATGGCCACCTCCAGCAGTTGGAGGCCTGGGACTCCTCCTTGCCTAGCTGCCGGAACCCAGCTCAAAGTCTCAGGGGTCTCCATCTCAGGCAGATGGATGTGGCTGCTGCTTTCCCATTTCTCTCATGGTTAAACCATGCCAAGTTAGGTGTGTATCCCAGAGACAAACACGCAGACACACAGAGAACACCACACAATGCCTACACATGCTGCCACGAGTAGGCACTGCCTTCAACAGGACATGGCTTGAGGACTCACATAAAACATGACTGTAGAAAGCCAAGTCATCATCTTTGTTAATTTCAGTACTGACCCCTGAGGAACACCACTCGTCACTGGCCTCCACTTGGACATTTTGTTTTCTAAAATATGGTTGAAAAGCTGAATAAAATAGTAATTTGTAATATTATAGTATTTTTGTGATTTGGTTTTTTTATCATCACCTTTGTTACTTTAAAGATACTGCTGGATGTAGGGAAAAGTTTACCTTCAATTAATTTACAGATCTCCATAGAGCCTAGGCAACTACAGTAAATTTTGTCTTTTGGTTATTTTCTTTTACTGTGACCTCTTACCAGCTGTTAATACAGAGTTTAATTTTATTCTCACAGTCAGTCAAGCAGTGTCCTGTATATGGATAGAAGACTCCTCAATGTCCCATAGGCATTGTGACTGACATTCCAGTAGCGTGGAATTATTTTGGAAGGTCCTACAATTTCAAAAGTATGACTGTCTCCATTTTTGTTTTCAAAGCCGGCGAAAGGAATTTTGGAGAACAGTTTCTGCACTTGTATCTTGTGGAGGGAAGACCAACAGTTCGACTCAGCTGTGGAAACTCTCAGAACATTCTGACTGTATCTGTCAATCAATCCATTAGCAAGGGTACACTCATCCCTATCACAGTAAGGTAAGAACTTACCACTGTGTCACACTAAAGAGCTTTAGTCATATATATTGAGCTACAATGTGACTTCATTTTTTTTTTAACAATAAAAAGGCAAGTCATATCAGAAAACAAAATTCTATGCATATTTGGAAACCTTGTTAATAAGGTCCAGGGTGTCCTTGATTAAAAATACGTGTTAGTTTACAGAGATTAGTTCAGTCCCCTAGAGAACTTCTGAATTGTTCAAACTCCAGACACTTTTACAGATACAACTGAAGTCAGTTTGAGAACAGAAACAATTTAAACATAATGTTGGAGGTTACAAATGGATAGGTCATAATTTATGCTTATTAATTTACACATTGGATAAATTGGATTTGTCATCAGAATTCTAGTGCTAAATATAGGACTAATTTATTGTTTAATTTTAAGATGAAAAATTAAAAATGGGCATGCTAATAACATCTCACAATGCAGTAAGCTGTCAGATTTACATATGCAACTGCACTGTCAGTAGTATACAATGGTGGCTGACTAGTATTGTGTTATTTTCATCTAGTACACACTAGAGTTCTCAGAACAGTTAACTTACAATTTTGGAAAATGTATTGGTATCATGCATAGGTAACAGATTACCTCTTTTCAAATCATGGAATTTTATAAGTGCAAGTTGGGAAGAAAGAAGAATAAAATAATACAGATGGGTTATATTAGTAATATTAAAATACTGGTTAAGTGTATAATATTAACTTTAAAAATACTTTAGAAATAATTCTGGCACCCATATAAAATTTGAAGTTACCATGATTAAGGTATGATTTTATTTATTACATAGGTAAGGTATCAGAGCTAATTCTGTATCTGAACTGGAAGCATTTGTGATGTAAGGGCACTTATTGCACAAGTTATTAAATTAAATGTATTTTAGCTAGGACAGTTTTTGCTGTGAGAGGATGGTTTATGAAGGAGACTGCAAAAGTTTCCCCAAAACATGTACATCAGAGTTCTCAAAATAACCTTTTTACTACCAAAAAAAAAAAAGAAAATTAAAGCATCATCTGAAGTTTTTTGCCTTCTGAACTGTTTTTGTATAATGTAAATGTAGTAAAATTCTAAAATGCTGCTCATACAAGGAGGTTTTATGATCTCGGTATACAGAGCAGATTGGTATACGGAGAAGAGGCTCTTTAGGTTTTTTTTGGTTTGTTAGATTTTATGCTCACCCCATAAGTCTCACCCACGTCCTTTTAGAAACAAGCTTGTTAGAATATAAATATATGATGTCTTCTCAATATACAGAAGGATGAAAAGATCTACCATTTAAGAAACTTTCATTTCTAAATATCTTCTCAGCCACGGGTTTCTGCATTACTCTTGTGCTCCATTTAAAACATTTTTTCCCTTTTATTAATGCTTAGTATTATTGAAGCAAAGTCACATAGTGTACATTAAATCTAATTATTTGTTAGCTGACAGTGTATTAATCTATTTTAGGATTTTTGTACAAATTGCAAACATATATAAAATTTACAAAGAAAATTCTATCCCTTCCTGTCCTTGTGAGCCAGCAGATAAAGATTTTTTTTTTGTCTTAGAAGAAATTTGATAGAAGTATACATCTCAATAATAACAAAAGATTCTCAGTTGTTTTTTTTTAATCTGAGACTACTCTTGTGTGAGACATGGATCAGCTAATTGCACTGTATTAGCTGTGGTACCATTGTCTCTGCTTCATAAGAGTGAGACATTAAAATGCTGTACAGATTTCAAAGCCTAATAATATATTAGCAACAAATGCAGCTAAATGGCATTTAAAAGATTCATTCTAGTTATGGAGTTCAAGTTCACACTGAAAATTAAATTTACTTCCCTCTTTTTCTTGCCTTAAAATTATCACCTGTTTATTATCATCAGAGTATTTATGGCTTCATTCTCTGTGTTGTTACACTGAAAAGTAATGTCAATTCAATTTACATAGTAGTTTTGTTTACTGGAATTTATACTGCAATCTTTAAAACATTGGCATACCAAATAACTTGCAAAGTGTGATTGTAGACTCTGAGTGGCGGGGATTTACATGAGTCTGAGTTTATGGGCTTGGCCTTCAAAATGACTGTGATTATTCTTGTGAGTCCTCCTAAAATGTAGAGAGAGCAGTATATCCTTCACCAAGCAGCAATAAAATTTTAATCTTTCAGCAATCATCCTTAACCTCTGCCAAAGAAAAAAGCAAACTTGACAAGGCATTTGTGGCCCCCCGGGATCTTGTATCATAGGCCATAAAATGTGAATCCATGACAAAATTCTTGATTTGTGTTCTCTTAGTGGCTGTTGAAGATACATAACTCTACCTGTACGTTTTACCTGCACAATTAATGAAGTTTTTTCCATCTAATAAAGGAAAAGGGCATAAATAGCTATTTTTGTTATTGTATGAAAATTCTCCAGCCAGGAGACAATATTTCTGTGAAATTAGATTTGAATAAGGCTACAAGATTGTATTTGACAGCTGCTCCAGTTCCGCATGCAACTGTGGCTCAGGTGGATAACCAGCATAATTATTGTGGCCAGTAATGTCTATATCATCTTCTCAAAATTTATCTTTATAAATCTACCATATACAGGAAGGTAACATATCCCCATAGTTTACAGTTAGTGCTTTCTCTTAACTACTACTACTAGATCCTTAGATATGGCTATTTCTTTCAAACCTGTTGAAAATTAAATGAGTTTTAAATGTTCAGTCACTGGCATTACAGTCCTTGTGAAACAACAGCTTCATAGGAAAAAAAACAATAAAACTCCAATTGCTTACATTTTTTGCCTTGCCTAAAGAATCTAGAGACATGTTTCAATCCAGTTTTATTCGTTGTTTCCATTTCAGTTTATTTTTGAATGTTTGATTTCTGGGTTTGAAAATGTGCTTTTCTTTGGGTTTCATTTTTTTGTGATTTCATAATTGCCATTGCAGCGATCTTTTCAGTTAAAGCTTTGAGCACATGCTTGAGAAGTAGTTGGGTTGTTTTATGGGGTTTTTCTTTAAAATTATTCAAAGAATGTTAGTTCAGACACATTTCATTGTACGTGTGGGGTCTGAAATGTCTTTGCCTGATGCAAAATGTACAGTTATTTGTGGTGAAAGTGATGTGACTGTCACTGGGGCGAGATGGTGTTTCTCAATTCATTGATTGAAGGAAAGTAACTTTAACAAGCAAGAGACTAAGATAATCAAGTCACCAGGATTTTGATTTTTCTACATAGTGGGATGGATTTTAGCTTTTAGAGTAAGGATATTGGGGTTTTTTAGACATCTTACACTTTTATTCTCTAATTGTTAAATTTTTAAATTATATTTCCTTTAAAAGTTTGGATTGTGTGTTCTAGCCAGTGACAAGGGACACTAGATTCTCTTCTGTTTGGAAGACTCTAGGCAAGCATGAATTAAAATCCTGCCTGTATAGTGTAGTGTCACTCTTTTCCATCTTATTTACATGCAGAATTGTCCAAATTTTGCTCTGGAATTTAATGAACATAGTTCCCACCCACACAGCTTTATTTTTGTATTCTCTATCTTAATATTTCAGTTATATTCCAGGTGAACATATTGAATGTAGTTGTTTCCAGTTTTCTGTCATGCTTTAATTAGTGGTATGATGTAAGCATTTACTCATGGCTGAGAAGGGCACCCTTAGCTATCCATAAAATCATTTATTTCTTAAATTATTCTGTTGTTGTTTGGCCAGCTCTAGCCTAGACCATGCAGTTGTAGAGAAGCTGCTGGAGTTTATTATTTTGTCTTCATGCTTCAAAAGCAGATGGCTTGTTCTAAACTGTGAAAGTCCTGAACATTTTTTTTTCTACTTCCACATGGAAACTTTGGCAAGATACAATGTACTGAGTGCAAACTCCGTGATTGTTTTATCAGGGTCTGTGGTTTTACCTACACTTCCTCTTTTCCCACAGAAGGGGCAGTTGATTGAAGTGATCTTACGGTTTTCTATTGCATGTGTGTTCTGCAAATTCTCACCATCCATACGATCCGTTGACTCTTTTTGACTCATGGCATTCACCTAGCTCATGTCAGCATTTCAGAGATGATATGTATGTTTTCATATGAGCACATATTTCTAAGTCATCATTTTATCAGTATTTACAAGTGCCGGGTGCTCTGCATAATGTGCAAGTATCACTGAAAGCTGCATTAAATCAGTTTATTTTTAAAAAATTGCTAATTCTCTGATGTTTTGCTGTTGTTTTCAACATAACCAGTTACCTAGTAAAAGAGGAATTTTTTTGCTTGAATTGGAAACATCTGACCAGCTCTTTGTAAACATTAGTGGTTTTGTATCTAGGCAGGCATAAAGTGTAGCTTATATTTGTGATGTGTGGGAGAAAGACATTTTGCTGTCTTCAAGTACTCCTGAGTTTCATACTTGCAATACTGACTTCCAACATAATCAGTCATCTAAAGATGGGGAAATGGTAAGGTGTTTTGGTAGATAACTTGAGCCAACTTGATGCAATATCACCATCATCTTATCACATCTCCCCTTTTCAAAATTCTTTGAAGGTTAACAGTGAAAGCAGTCTGAAAGATATTTAAGAATAGTTATTCTATCACAGGAATTTATAAATTGAAAAAGAAAACACATTTACATGTGGTTTTGAAATGGATTATCTTATGTATTTTAGGTTTTAATTTCGAATTTTAAGTCAGCATATCCATGTATCATACCCACGTGTATGTTGTGTTGCATAAAACTGGAAATGCTATAGGACATTAAGTCAATTTAATAAATTTTTTATTGAATTCTGAATTAATTTTAGGAGGACTGTATATACAACTATATTTATATTCACTGCATTTTCTATAGAAATTGCAAAACGTAACATAAGTCTTAGGGGGGAAAAAACCTAAAAATGGCTTTCATAGAGATGATTTTGCACTGAAATTGTATTCAGTTGATCGCAATTTATCAGGCCTTCTAAAAGCTGTAGCAGACACAGTACAATTTTTAATGAATATCTGTTTCATAAAATCATCATCACATTTGCCACTATCATGTAGGAAGGTTTGTGCAATGTATGCCTATGTGATGTTCATTCTCTGAAAGCCTTAATCCCAGTTCCATCAATCCAGCTGTTACAGTTTTACATAGGTAAATCATATAATCTGTTTTTCAGCTTCAAAAATGGTCCCATAATACACGCATTATATCAAACTAATGCATATAAATTCTTGTATATGTGTTTAAAATTGACCATTTCGTGGAACATTAGAATCAACCAGTTAAATTATTCTGTGGAGTGCTAGTTGAAATAACTCAAATAAGATTCAATAATACAGAAATAACTCAAATAGATTCTTATAAAGAGTACAGAAAAGAACAGCCTAGAGGTAGAATTAAAGGGGTTTTTAGTCTTTCCAGTGGTTAAGGTGCATTCCTGGCCAATAATTTTGTTGCATTTCCACCATTCTCCGTCTCTAAAGTAGAGGACCATACTTGAAAATAATAATGAAGGTTGATATATTCAGTTTTGACCACTGTTTTTATTATGTCCTTTTTTCCTAAGGCAAGTGGAACATTTCTGTAATACCCCTCCTACCCTGAACTTCATAGATCTAAATTATTGGCTGTAAAGAAATACCATGTGGGTCAAGACAGCATATTTTCTTTGTATTTTCCTACTAGAATTGAAATGGTAGAAGGAATAGGACTCATGGATGCTTAGAAACTTTGTCATATCAATATTCAGGTGTTTAAAGAAGATCAGATATTTAATGACCACGGTAATCTCTAATGTATGTTCGGTATTTCGTTGTTACGCACATTACAAATACGTTGGTAATTAGGTATGTGAATATATTGTTAGTTTTTCATGCTATAACCTCCACAAAGCATGACTAAAGTATTGTATAATTCAGAACATTCTAACACCTTCCTGTTTGGCAGCCCCTCTTATCAGAAGTGACATAAATAATAGCTAGTGTAATTTTCAGAATCAAGAATAACCAGAAAATCTCATTTTCCAAAGAAAGCTCTAGGATTAATAATCACATTACAGAAACAGTTTCAATGCACTGTTGATAATTGCAATAGTTATTGTATTATTTTTATAGTGCCTGATGTTGCAAATAGCAGTTATTAGTTTATGTGATTTTACTGAAGCTCTGTGTCACAATTTAGTGGGTTTTCCGAAGACAATGAGCTGCAGATTCACAAGAATTAAGGTATACATTATAAAACATAATGAATGCACATTTCATTAGCTTTTATTTTCAGATTTGGCTTTGTGTTATATTTTTTAAATTCCAAGTTTTGAGCAGTCTCTAATTAAAGCAAGTTCTAATAGTCTATAGACCCATTCCAGTTTTCTGGATCCATTGGCTTTGAAAATGATATGATTTGCCTTTCAGCAATGCTACAGCTAAAACATTTTTAAGTGTTCTTTTTCTTATATAATGGAAATTCCAAACTGCTTTTAACCTAAATTTCTGGAATTTTGCTAAGCTCTTTAGAACTCTCCCTTCATGTATTAAAGGAGTATGCTCTAATGATGCATACTGATCCTTTCAAGTGTGCCATAGTCCTTTTTTTTTTTTATGTATGCTCCATAAATCATTGTGTTCCAAGTGCTGTTGATGTGATTGCTTACTCACTGCAGTTTAGATAGATAGATAAGTAGGTAGGTAGATAAATAGATAGATAGATAGATAGGGCTCTGTGATGTTATGTGATTCACCTTTTCGTCTTCTTGTGGCTGGGTGAGACTGTATGAAACTGTAAGGATTTCAAAATATTTCCCAAAACGGAATCCCGTCCGTTCCAGGGAAGAAGCAGGATACAGAGCCCTTCTGATCTGCTTGGAAGGAAAATCCCTTCTTTCACATACGTGATACTACAAGGGCATTTCTGTAGTACGGAATAGACACTAGGTATTTCCCATGAAAACATGCAGATCTTTGTGTCTTGGAGGAAAAATGAGTAACTGGATTACAGGAGGAATAATAAAGTATTAAAATTAAAGATAATCTGCTATATGGAGGTTTTTTCCCAATGTTCAATATTTTGACAGTTTCAATATTTATTTATTTCTAAAATATCTAGACTTCCATAAAATTCATTAGCTCAGTGTCTTGTCACTTGGTGCTTCACACAGAGGTTTTTTTCAGACAGCTGTTTGGTTTCTGTTAGTTTGGCACAACACATGGAACTACAGCAATCGAGTATATTGCCACATCGCTCACGAAGGTGTCCTGTTGTCTTCTTCCTAAGAAATGAGAGGAGAGTAAATGAATATTTGTGAGTTCTGAAGAATGAAACCAAAATAACCTGTGAAGGCAAAGCAATTTTTTTTCATTCTCTTCCCTCAAGCCTGTTGTTGCTTAAGTGGAAGATCAATACAGAAATAGAATTGGTTCAGTGTGCTTGTAACAGTTCAGAATTCTCTACAGGTTTGCTTTAGCTGAAAGCAATACAAAGTACTGTTTGCTCTGTGGATATTGAAAATCAGTAAAAATTAAAAAAGAGTAGGCAGCTAGCCTTTGCATGAGTGTCCAAAAAAGGAGTGGCGGAGGGAAGGGGAAGAAAATGCATCTCACAAGGAGGCAGTTTGTCTCTCTTTGGTATACCTACCCCATGAGCACCAGGAATGGAAGAGGAATCAGAGGACAGGTGTCCACAAACAATGAAAGAGGCAGGGAAGTCACGCAGTCCAGACTGCTGGAGGGTTAGCCTGATTTTCTCCTCTGTGCTGAGGAGCTGGGAGCCATTCTTCTCAGCCTAGGTGATCACCTCCTAGCTCGGTGGAAAAATCCCGACATGGTTTTAAGGAGTTTGGTTAATCTCAGCTTGTTACTTAGTTTGCATAGCTTTAACGTGGGAGTAGTACTCGCCTGTCTCAGAAAGATGTTCAAAAGATTAAATGTTCTGAGGGGAAACTTAAGCATTTAAACAGACGTTTAAAAATGTGACATTGAGATCTTGGTGCGTGATCTGCATTTTGTGCTATTCTCAGTCCAGCTCTGTGACTCAAAATCATCACAGGACGTTGGCTATACGAACCTGAGATCTATTTCATACAGCTCATGGGAAATCCTTTTTTCATGGGGGATGAGGGAAGGAAGAAACAGTGATGGTTTATCTGTGGTTTATTATTTTTCTTTTACTTTAATTGCTATAACCTTGGTTTTTTTCAAAGTTCTTGCATTCTAAATAAATTTCAGTTAGACATTTAATATATATTTTGCACATATGCAGAGAAGAAGGAACAGAACAGGACCCCAGACAGCTGGTGGTTTCAAGACCAGCCAGTTTAGTTCTAGTTTTACGTACTGGCAGTAAGACAATTGGGTGCTGCAAATTGAATCACTTGATTCAAGAGAGTATTGAGTAAAATTCACACATTCATTTGTTCATAGTCCTCCGTGGTGGTCAGGTTAGAGAGAGACACGTGAGCTGCATCTTTCTGAAAGTCTGAGAGAAACCCTTTTAAGGAACACAACCAAAGGAAGAAGGGATTTCTCTCCCTTTGACTGAAGTACATCCATTAGGTAATGAACTTACACTCTGGAATGGAGTTAATTCAGGTGACTATCCTTGTTGCTTGTTCTTTGAAGCACACATTGACCTGGACCATAAACTGTCCATGAAACTTTCTTCTCTGCTTGCTCACTCCTGTGTGCCTCTTGCCTCTCTTTAGCTTTGTTGATCTGTTGTCTTTGTACTTACTGATGGTGCCCTTCATCCAAAGGATGATCACCTTCATCCAGAGGTGCTTTGCCATCTTGTGACCATTACTTGATCTTGTCCTTGAGACGGCTAGAAATATAGAATTAAAGGAAAATGCCCTTCACTGGAGGCCGATTGCAGGTGGGAATTTAAGCCATAGGTGATTGGAGCAGAAATTAGAGGGCAGACACCTTCACCAGAAGGAGGTTGGGTATGCAAAGTTGTGCTGGTAGTGCCTCACGCAGTTCAGAACAAAAAACATTTGAAAATAGCTGGGACTGGTTTTCAAAGGTATTGCTGTCACACTGCTGCTGACAAGGTTGTATGATGAGACACTTGCCTTTTCAGCTACTAAATTTATGTCCACATGTCAATGGCTTAATATTTTGACAAAGTGCAATCAAAGTTGATATAGAATCGTAGAATCATAGAATGGTTAGAGTTGGAAGGGACCTTAAAGATCATGGAGTTCCAACCCCCCTGCCCTGGGCAGGGACACCTC
>JAOQGH010000023.1:88732749-88744401 GCA_025769975.1 Gallinago jamesoni
ACCTATTTGGGTGATTGTACATAACGTTCCCATCCATCCTCCCCACACAGCCTTTTCCCATACCTGCTCCCCACACAGCCTTTTCCCATACCTGCTCCCCACACACTCACTTCTCTACTGCTCCGCGGATTCTTTTTATATCATTATGAGTGTGATGTGCATGAATCACAGTTTTGGTCCCTGACAAAATAATCCTGCAACAGGAATCATATTCCATTCTCTCCTGTCACGGTTTCTGTAGGGAAAAATATGTTGGCTTTGAGTACAACTGAAATACGCCGCTGAGATGCGAGGCAGATGGACTGAAATGCCTTCAGCATCTAAACGAGTGAAAAAGCACAACTGAACTAAAAATACTTCAAAATTTAAAGATGTCAGTAATTAGCCACTTTCAGCTCAGGTGTTTTTAATAAGGGGTCAGTATCTCATAATATGAGGTTAATTAGAAAAATAAAGAAAAAATGTCAAGAGAATAAATCATCGGTTCCATTTTAACTTTTCTAATGTGGGTAATGGAATTCAGTCTTTGGTGAGATGTGTGCAGTCTACATTTATCCAGTTGCAAGATAAAGACAGGTTTAATCTTACATTATAACAAAAATATTATCAGGTTATAGAGCTACGTGAAGCGGTATTTTCCTTAGGTTATGTCTACCACAGAATACTTCAAGCACATGCTTTTTTCTGTTATTGTTTCTAAAAACTAGTATAATTAAGTCTTGCATATGTCCATACTATAGTACTTTGTGTTTATAAACGCTGTAGTAAAGATAGAGACTGCATTTCTGGTTTAATTGCCATTCTTCATTATTTTCATAATTTTCTGTGAAAACTGTCTTTTTGGCTGTAATTTTCCATGCTCTGTCTCTTTCTAATAAGCTATTCTAAGTGTATATGAGTAACCTAGCAAATTCAAACAGTCCTGATTTTGTGGTAATCTAAGCATGAAAAATACTCCTTTTGTTCACATTTCGAATGACAGTTTTTCTTTTCTATGACATAATACAGAGGAAAATTTCAAGTGTTACGTGTTTGGGAATCCTTGCAGAGAAAGGAGCAAACACTGAAGAAAGTAGTGGTAGCGTTCCCAATATGCACTCCAGGATACAGGGCAGTAGGTTATGTCCTTTTTGAAGTTGAGACCTAATGACCAAAATCACTATATAATAGCTGCTGCTTATATATACTGGGCTTTTTTTCTTTTGAAATTATTTTTTTCATTTTTTCTGACACATTTCTTTAAAGATGGAATAGATCACCAGATATTCCAGTGTAGGGATTAGTGCGTTATTATTTATATGAATTTGGGATACCTGGGCTTGTCTACATACAGATACTGCAGTAAAGACCATGTCAGTGTCAAGTAATCTTTACTGCTTATTTTAATTGCACCTAGTTTTAATCTTCCACTTTTCCCCCCGAGCAAAGAATCAAAACAAGAGAAATTATGTATATGTAACAGTGAGAATGTGGGAATACCAGATATTTGCAATGGAAGTCTACAATGCTGAATTTGGCTTGGATGGCTAATTGCTTGAAGATGATCAAGCTGACGTGGACTGGATTGTTCTTTTCTTTTCCATTATATGAGCATTCTCCTTTATTGACTTTGCCACATCACTTAAACTTTTGGCCTTCATGGGCTGAAGTATTATAATACGTGGTACAAGGGGTTAAACCTTGAACTGATTTAGAAACCGCAACAACTTCAGACTTAAGAAATCTTCCAGAAAAGCAGGGACAAGGCAGGGGCAGAGGGTAAGCTTTGCCATGAGCATGTTAGGTCTGTACTGCAACATGCACTCAGAGTTGAAAGCATCAAGGAAAGGTTATGAGTTAGTTTTCCCCAAGAGAATCCTAAACAAGATGATTTTCTTTAATCTGAGAAAGTTATCTTTATACATTGTGATTTAACTGGACGATTCTCAGCAGCTGAACTATGACTTAGAATAAGAAATAAAATTCAAACTATGTTTTATATATCAAAAATGCGTTGGAAATCACAGAAGATGGAAGTACTTTCTCCAAAATTGTCCTTATTACAAGTATCTAAAAAGGGGATCACAAAACTACCTGTCAATATAGCCATTATTTATTAAGAAGGAACTTCTGTTTACTCATTTCACAATTTATATTTTTTCTGGCTCCCTAAATTCAAAATCAAAATATTATGCTAACTTTATACTACATAAGAAAGTACTTAGCTTAAAATATACTTAAAAACAACACAATTTTTTGATCTAAAATAAGAAAGAAAAGCAAACATTTTTTAAACCTGTTTTCAAACAGGTTTTAAAACTCCTAGACCTCGGAGTCTAGATCACATTTCAAAAGGTGATGACAGAAGATGCCATTCAAATAACTCAGTCTTCTTAAAAAATTTTAAAACGTTGTTGTTTGCCGTTCAAAAAAATAGGAGAAGCGTTGCATACTTACGAAGGTGAAATAATTTAGCACATTTCAACCCCATGCAGCAGGGCACAGTGAAAAGTCAATGAGTCGGTATTGACTGAACTGGCTCTGGAACCAGAAGCCATACAGGCATTGCAAAGGTAGGATTTATTGATAGGGCTGCATCACCCGCTGATGTAGACGTGCTGCCTTTGAGACTTGCCTTAGTGGATGCACTGGGGGTTTTTTTGCTGCTCACTCAGAAATCACTGCACTGCAGTGAATGTTATAAATATTCATTAGGGGGCTAATACTATATCCATTTATGTCAGCGCGATGTTCCCAGTAACTTCGGAGGTGAAAACTGAGCCTCTGAATTTCATGCTGAACCTACGGGCAGGAGGTTAAAATAGTGAGACAGTAAACACAGGAGGAGAAAAGCAAAGCTCAAGGCACAACACGGGGTAAGTCAGCGTGGCAGCTGCGCCCGACCAGCCGGGTGGTGGCATATGGAAAGGCGGTCATAGAATTGTCTTTGAGAGCGTGGTGGGTCTTGGTGTGGTTCATCCAGGAGTAAATATGTCCTTGGCAGTGCTGAGGTCATCGCTAAGATTAGTAATATGTGTTTCTAGCGTTCAGGACATAACAGGCTGTAAAATATGTTTACTTCATATGTCTGTGGCCTACCATAAAAATTCATCCATTGCGACAAAAAAAAAAGGTTGATGAGATTGCTGTCATTGCCCTTCAGCATTTGTTAGACTATAAGCGTGGGAAATCTGGCAGGCCATAGAAACGTATAATTTTTCTTCAAAATCTTTTGTGAAAATCTGTCGTGTAACATTTCTGAAATACTACATAGAAGTGAAACATTGTTCTTGTTGAAGGCCTGTGCTCTGGCTCACTAACTGTATGGATTTGACTGAGCAGAGCTTCGTGGGCAGAGTGCATGTACTCAGTAAAACTTCACGTGCTTCCCATCACATTCTCCTTTAAAGCATGTGAAAATTGGGACCGAGGGAAGGTGGAATTGGGCAGCATTTCGACAGGAAAAGCAGAGCTCAGTTTTAAAGAATCTATCAACTACTTTCCTCCTATTCCAGCATCGCTGTGATAATGTTTATGCCAATTTCCTTTCTAAATCCAACACCAGTGTATTTGAAAATCACCTTGTTGGATTAAATTTTTATTGCTGATAATATTAATGGCATTTCATCACATCTCATCACAGAAAGAACCTGAAGAATTCTCAGTGTTTTATTGAATGTTTGCTAGTGTTTCCTATACAAACTCCCTTAACCTTATATTCTTCTTTGTCTCTGATGCTCAGTACTAGAGTTTACATTACCAACACGCTTCCCAAGTAGTGATAACTGTATCAGGATGTAACCTTGCTGCTCAGAGGTATGCAGCCTTTCATTTCTTATTCCATTTCTGTTTCCCCTGTAGGGCAGGAAAAGGAAATTTCCACCTAGGGAGTTCAGCATCATTCAACATTGATGTTACTTGTCCAACAGTCCTCTATACTAGGGAGACCATGTCAGCCACAGTTAGCACTTACAATTTATCAATACCCACTCACACATGTAAAGATCTCTTTCTTCTTTGTCTCTGTATACATTTCAAACACTAGAGTTGAGAACAGTAGGAAAGAGGAACATTAGTACGAGAAACTTACATATTTTGTCTCCTGGGTAGTCCAAGCAGCCACGAAACTGAAATTATTAGTGTCCAAAGATTGTCATCCTTTATGGAGACAGAAACATCTTTTTCACCTTGCCTTTGCTGTGTGAGGTTTGAATTCTCTGCTGTCAACAGCATAAACAGTAATGAGATCTTGTGTTTCCTTCCAGCTATGTGTTGCCTGTGAGCAGTCCTGAAGGATACTGTATGATTGAAATGGCTGCAGACCGAAATCCTCCTGTACAGCACAGGCTTTCTCTCTCGTATCGAGCATTTCAGGTGAGTCTGCAAAGCATCAAAAAATAGCTATTTGCTTTGAATATTTCATCAGGATATGCAGTTTAGTTATTCTCAAAGGAGAATAGGCATTCTAACGCTTTCTAAAGGAGGAAATATAATTCCTCCTCAGATATCATTATATGTCCTCAATATCTCTTTAATATGTCTTTTCACATCAAGCATGAGTAGTATTTCCATTTATTTAAGTTTATGTGACTCTGAAACTTCTATTTCAACTTCCTAAAGTCTGTGAAGAAGGACACTGATACTGCAAGAGTGAGAATAATATACTAGCAATGTCATCTAACTGGGCTGTGTGTTTTTAGAAGCAATTCAGATATTGTTAAGCAGTAGTTCTGTTGACTTTTTATTTCCAAGCCACACTGTCTGGTGTAGGGCAGTAATGAATGATTAATGACTTAACTTGGCGTCAGGATTGCTGCTAGGACTTCACTTCTGAATAGTACTGTAAAAATGACTGTCTCCATTTTGAAACTGGTATCAGAAGACTCATTCTAAGTGGGCAGTAGGCCAGCTTTCCCAAATCTCGAGGTTTTCTATTACTCTTTGGCTCCACATTATCGCCTGTCTTTGTTATCCATTCTCTCATCACAAGATTATTTCTGAAAGATATATTTTAAATTATTTTAGACTTGAGAATTTGAACTGCGATTGACAGCTGGCTTTATAAGTTTGTTCACTGGGAGGCAGGACAGTTACCTGTAGAGATGCCAATCATGATGTGCTTATCACTACCAGTTAGTACCAGAATTTCTTCCCTGTTTCTTCCCCGAGTTGGTATCTAGGTGTTTGTTCAGTCTGATATAAAGAATTAACTATTATTTGGTATTGCTATTAGCCTGATAAGTTCATAGCTTCCAGACGATCAACCTGACATTCTGCTGCAGAGGGTTCCTTTGTCTCTCACGGTATGTCTCAGGTTCATCTGCATAGAGAATCTGGGGAAAAAAATTACCCATGGGTACCTAATTATATAGAGAAGCCAGCAATACCTTCCTCATAGAAAAACGTAGAGATAGCCACCTTTGATGTCATGCACCAAGATGGCATACCAAAATGTTTCTGCCCGTAACTCTGAGTGTTAAAAACCCTTTTCTTAATCATGGACACTTTACATTCCTGTCCAATGCTTTGCTTAATTTTTGTAACAGATTTGCGTGCAGAGAGAAGAAGTCTGTCTGCAAACAGTACGTAGGAATCTTGTCTGTAGCTACACTGTATTATAACTTTGGTTGAAAGGGAATAAAGTCAAGTGATATGAAATTAATTCCATAAGTGCTGAGCTGATGTCTTTAAGTTCCTTCCACATGAAAAAATATGATTTAATTTTATCCATGCTCTGAAAAAGATAGGGTTTTTTTTCTTTCCCCTCTAAATGAAAGACATCAGAAGCAGAGGAATATCTGGAGGTGTTCATGTTCATTGTATCTTCAGATTTCACTTAAAATTGTCAGCAACAATGCTCCAGGACTGATAAAAGCTCAGTCAGGAAACAGCAAAGAAAAATCCTATGGATGTGTGAATTGCAGATAAGGCAATGTCATGTTTTCCTCCTGGTCCTAGTTCTTTACAGTTGATATCTGAAAATGATAGTGAAGAGCCCCTTTGCTACAAATTATCTCCTCGTATAAACGACCTCTTTGTTTTACACATGCTGTCGTGTATTTTTTATTCCATTGGTTTATTCCTGCTTGACTAGAATTGGCTAGGTCTCACCCACTTTCTGGATTAAGGGTGTTTTACAAATAAATGCCTTACAGTGTGATACACTTATGAAAACATTATGGTTTTTTCAATTCTTAGTGACCGGCATTTAGCAGAGGAACTTAGGAATGGTGAAAACCTATGTCAGAACTCCAGAAAGTTAGGAGGGAGTGGAATTTCCAGTGCTAAATGAGTCACAGATCCTTTATATGTGGTGGTCAAGGGTTTGACTCCTAGAAATGATAGCATGGGAGATACCATACTGGGGTCCTATAGATCCTAGATCCTAAAGAAAAGATTTATCTTCAAGTCTGGGGATTTTTGGTTTGGTTTGGTTTGGTTTTTAAAGAGAACTACGTTTAAAAAAGGAATCCCTTCAGCAAGTATCATAGTTTTGGGCCAGCTTCAAGTAATGGCTGTAACTTTGTCTCTAATTATTACTCATTCTTCGCTTACAGTAGCATCACAAATCACATTATTTTCTGATGATTCTCTTCTTGTTTCTGCAGGTCACCTTTGGATCAATCTTCCTTGGAAATGTTCCTGTTCATGAAGAGGTTCATCGATGTGCTGGGCAGATATATGGCTATAAAGGATGCATTAGGGACTTTCAAGTCAACAACAAGGAGCTGTTCATCATAGACGAGGCTCTCAGAGGGAGGAATGTTGAGAACTGCAATGTTCCAATATGTGATTATCATCCGTGTCACAATGGTGGGACCTGCACTAGGTAAGAGTTATCTCTCTAATGATTTTATCGTCTGTTTACACTCTGTGGCCTGTAAAGGTTCACCCTTAATGAGAAATTACTATAAATTTCTACATGATGAAGTAATCACCAATCTTTTGTCCTGATAATACTAAATGGAAAATGTGACATCTTCATGCCTAACCGGAGAGACTTTATGCCTTATTTGCTTACATGAAAAGAGATATAAAATGTAATTATATTGCCCACAGTGCATACATACCCGGTTGCTGCCAGAATTCCTTTTTAATCAACTAGATCAGTTTCCCTACACGGCTCAGTGACTGAATCAGACACTTTGAATAGAGAGTTTGGACAGAAACACATAAGATTACATTCTTCTGTCCAACAAGTCTTTATCTTACTAAGCCTTGTACCCTCACCCGTCTTCATGGTGTGGTCCTGAGTACACAGCATCATGCTATGAAAACAGTAACAAGTAAGTCAATACCTTCAGCATGTGTGAAGAAGTATTGACAAAGAACCTTTGAAAGTTAAGTGCATCATGCTGAAAGAGGAAATGGGCTTCAAAAGAGACAGGGGCTAAAAGCCCAGAGGATGATGGTTCAGTTGAATGATGGTTCAATTACAGCACAGTAACTCTGTAAGCCGTAGTGACTTGATCACTGCCTAAGGCACCCAGTATTTAGAAACCACATTTCTGTTTAAAATTGATAGAACTTGCGAAGTAGCTGCCATGTCTATTTTAAAAACCATACTTCAGGTTCAAGGCAAATGCTGGAGAGATCATAGTCTAAAGTTCTTTTAAAGCTCTGGACCACTGTTTGTTTCTTAGGTTAAGGAGACCTTGAATCAAAGCTTTGAGGTGCTTCTCTGCCTGTCTTGATTTATGTGAGCACACAAAGAACACCAAACGGTTTTTTGATCTCTAAACCTTGTTTGACTAGAACACAAATGAGAACAAGGGCATGTTATGAAAACATGCACAATTTGCCTACCAGACTGGTGAAACCAAGTATGTACTTGGGAGTAATGAGTCTATTTTTCCTCTGTTGTTCCGTGCTATATCTCTGTCATTCCACTGATTGGCCTGTCATCTACCACTATGGAATACTGTTTTGTTTAAAGCTTGAGTCCTGAATAATTCATGACTGTTGGATTTGTTTCCTGACTTTCTGCTTTCCAACTGCTGGCCTCAATCCTTTCCAGAAATGCTTTTGTTCTGAAATGGGCCAGTGCTCTTCTGTCCAGAGGAGCCATGGAAGACTGCATGTGCAACCCAGGGATAAGCAGCTCTGTAGAGGCATGATTTTCATTATTTTCTGCAGTAGTAAACTGATTTTCAGGGATCACCTCCTCCAAGCTCAAGAATGATCCATTCCAGTGAGCAGGAAATAAAGTGGCAGGAAGCCTGCATGGATGAACAAGATACTTCTGACAAAACTCAAATGTCAAAAGGAAGCATGCAAGAAATAGAAGCCCAACCAGGTGACCAGGAGAAATAGAGATAAAATGTCCAAATATGCAGATACGGGGTTAGGAAAGCCAGAGTCCATCTGGATATTAATCTGACAGGGAACATTCAGGGCCAAAACAAATGCTTCTATTTCAGCAGTAAAAGGAAGACTTGGTAAAATGTGGGTTTACTGCTGAATGGGACAGGTGTTCTGGTGGCAAAAGATCCAGGAAAGACTGAAATATTCAGTGCCTTCTTTGCCTCAGTCTTTAAAGGAAAGACTGACCTTCAGGAGTCCTATTCCTTTCAGATTTGTGGAAGAAAATCTGGAGCAAGGAAGACTTACCCTTGGTGGAAGAGGATTGGGTTAGGGAACATTTAAACAGACTGGACACTTACAAGTCCAGGGGACCTGATGGGGTTCACACAAGTGTTGAGGGAGCTATCTGATGTCATAGCAAGATCGATCCTGATAATCTCTGAAAAATCAAGGTGACTGGGAGATGTTCCTGAGGACTGGAAGACTACATTCAGGAAGGGCAAGAAGGAGGATCCAGGGAACTACAGAATGGTTAGCCTCACCTTGATCTGTGGGAAGCTGATTGAGCAAATCGTTCTGGAAACTGTTTCCAAAAACAAGAAGGACATGAAAGTGGTTGGGAGTGGTCACCATGTATTTATAATGGGGAAATTGTGCTTTAACCATCCTGATAGCCTTCCACAATGAGATGACTGGCTTGTTGGATGAGGGGAGAGCGCTGGATGTTGTTTACTCAACTGTAGTAAGGCTTCAGCACTGCCTCCCACAACATCTTTAGTGACAAACTGATTAGGTACTGGCCAGGTAGGTGCACAGCAAGGGGAACTGAAAACTGGCTGAAGGGAAGGCTCAAAAAGCACAAAGGATCAGCAAAACAAATTCCAGGTGGAGGTCAGTCCTGAGTAGAGTATGCCAAGTCTCAGGACTGGTTCCAATACAGTTTATATTCATTAATGACCTGTAAGATGGGACAGGGTGCACCCCAGAAACAAGAACACTTTTTGTATGCTTTATGGGGAAAGTTGCCAGGCTTCAGTCCCCGCGTCCAAGCGGTGCATGTGGACTGAACAACTGAGTTATCTCCAGACGATGAGTTTATATTCACTGCAGCCAGCGAGAGTCATAAATAACCTACAGTGTTAAAAATATTCCCGTCTACATCATTAATTGTCCATTTGTGTATTTATTACTGGGAAAAAGCTTAGTTCTATTTAAAAAATAATAAGATGAAACAAGCAACATTTTGACGTTTCATATAAAACTATTATAGGCTTCTTCAAGATTTTTGCCAGTTGTTTCATTTACACTGTTTAGTGGGAAAAAGAAAAGATTTTTTCATTGCATGTTATTCTTCAGGTGCTTGGCAAGTAATTAGAGCTTTTGCTTCTGCAAGGCTGTGAAGTATTACATGGTGAGTATCTCAGCCATGTTTTATGATGAACACTGGAGCTTGTCAACACACACTGCTGGGCATAGGCAGGTGTGTTTCATAAGAAACACTTTACAGTCGTTAATAATAGAAAGTTACTTGCCTTTTCTCATCATCAAGAGTACAAAAATCTTGTTGTAGTGTTCATCCTATTAATTACAATAGCTATGCAGAAGAAATCTATTTGACAGAAAAGTGTTTTCTTGGTAGTTTTGGTTACCAAGAGACAGAGATTAGTCTGCGCCTGGTTTTCATATACAAAATTTCAGGATGCGGCAGGGGCTGGCAGCTCCCTGTGCTCTGGTCACTGGTTGCATCAGGGGTTCCCCAGGGGTCCATCAGGAGATGACCCACCACTCCAGGCAGGAGCAGGGCAGCTGGGGGACACCGTGGCAGCCCCAGCCCTGGGCATCAGGCACATCCCTGGGGATTGTGGTGGGCTGAGGCTGGGCTGGGACATGGATCCACTGGTGGGGAATCAGGATCAAGCTCAGTGAGGGGAACCAGAGTCAGACACAGCATCGAGGTGGCCAGGGTTGGGGATGGGCTGCTCCATCACCATTTTGCTGTGAAACTACTGAATATATTGTATCATGGAACTGGAAATCTCTAGTTATTTTTATTCTTATTAAGATCTGCTCCACTTCCATTTAAAAATAAGTGTTATCTAGGTTCCATTTACATTTTGACTTAAAAAATCTGTTTGTGTAGAGGTGTTGTGGGTTAACCCCAGCTGGCAACTAGGCACCATGCAGCCACTCACTCGGTTCCCTTGGGCTGGGCTGGGGGGAGAGAATCAGAAGGGTAAAAATGAGAAAACTCACGGGTTGAGATAAAGATGGCTTAATACATGAAGTATGCAGGGAAAGCAAAATAAGGAATTAATTCACTGCTTCCCGTCAGCAGCCCCATACTAATTGCTATGAGGAAAATTAACTCTATCACAGCCAAAACCAGCACAACAGGACAAGAGGCATTCTGTTTCAGGAGTATTTAAACATCTGCTGTATAAGATGAGCGGTTCAGTAAAAACCTACATTTATAATTCTTTACATAGCTGTTATTTTATTAGTTTTTAAAAATAAAGTATTCTCCTATGTAAATGCTCTGTTGCTTTTAGAAGCACTTTTGCAAATTCACTAGCTCTTCCACTGCACTTTTAATGCACGCTAATGTAGAATTCAAAAGTGGTTATTTTCAGAGGAAAAAAAATACAGCTATTCAGTAAATTTAGGTTTTGAGTGTCATATAGTCCTATGACTAATTTTGTTAATTCAGAACTCATTGAATTTGAAAGTATGTGTTTGAAAGGGGCATGGAAAGATTAACCTAGGAAACACTTAATATTCTGTGTGGCCCACTGATCATATGAGCCAGATGTTGCAAACCAAGCTTGGTGTTAATTAAGAAGACACATCTGTGTGTGACACGTAAACTCATAAAATTACTTCACCAATGATTCGACAATTATGTCAGCTACTACAGTAGTAGTGGTTGATTAATACATTTGTTTTAAATTGCATAAAGATTCAAGAAAATGTAAACATAGACAAGTTTAGGTTTTAGAGTGCCGAGTACGTTCTCAAAGTTAATTGCTCCCACAAACAATCATGTTTCCAGTGTCTCAAACTATTCACACAGTGATTATTCTCTCTGTTGTTGTTCCCCATGTATTGGTGCAGCAGATGGGTCCATTAATGTTAATCAATTCACCAAAATGGAAAAATCAAACTCAATTAACAATAAATTTCAACAGGAGACACTTCTCTTCAGATTTCAGTCACCATGAATGCTGTAATCAATAAAAATACACAAGGAATGTAATTTTTAAATTTTTATAGAGTCATAGGATGGTTTGGGTTGGATCATCTTGTTCCAACCCCCCTGCCCTGGGCAGGGACACCTCCCACCAGACCAGGTTGCTCCAAGCCCCATCCAGC
>JAOQGH010000023.1:88756036-88774351 GCA_025769975.1 Gallinago jamesoni
GTCCCCTTCTCTGGAGATCTTCAAGCCCCGCCTGGATGCCGTCCTGAGTGATGTGCTCTGGGCAGCCCTGCTTTAGCAGGGGAGTGGGACTGGAGGATCTCTAGAAGGTCCCTTCCAACTCCTACAATTCTGTGATTCCGTGAAATCAGGGAAAAGAGAAATCCACTCACTCTCACTTCCGAGATAAAGCAAAGGCCAAAACCTGTTCTACCTCCAGTGATAGCAACCACAGATAAATGTATGTGTTGCTGAGAAGTCTGAGAATTCATCCTTTGGGGGAAAATAAAAAAAAAAGTCTTTTCATCTTGTGATGACTTTGCAGCCTTTACCATGGAGTGCCTAAGTGATCCACATGGGCCTGATTAATAACAGCAGGGATAGACTGTAAGCTCTGAACTAATATAAAATCAATTCTGTCACATTTGTCTTTCAATATTTTAGGCATTAATATGTATTTAATGTTGCTGAAATACAATGGCTGGATGTGTTCCTTAGAGCCCACTGTTAGCTGAATGCTCGTAATTAAACAGCAGAGCATTCTGGTGCTCCAGCTCTAAAATGGCTTCTGAATAAGTGCAGTGCAAACACAGAGGGCAATTGCAAATAAATACTTTCACATCTCCCTGTTTCAGAATGAACATGTAGAGGAATATAAACATGGCCTGTTTTCTCAATACGGATTTAATAGAAAAGGATGATTAAATCAATATTGTGTCCCAGAACTACATCAATATGAACAAGAATTTAACATCTCAAGGATATGTTACAGCCAGGAGACTTACTTGATTCAATTATTTATAATGATAGTGTGCCAATAATCCTGACTATTGCATGAACTATTAACGTTTTCCTTCCTCACTATCATCGTGCTTTCTGGAAGGAGATAATTATTAAAAAGCTGGTAGCCATTACAGAGATCTTGAGCACAGAAAGATGATATAATGATCTTGCAGAGAATTCCTCAATCGTTACAGCACCCTTCCTAGAACAATTTTCCAATTAATGCATTGAACTATAGGACATTATTTCCCTTCCAACTCTGCTGGCTTGAGTAAAGAAATCTATATTAACAAATGAACTGGTTTTGTTTGGCTTGGTTTTACTCTGAGGAGGAGGCAGTGAGGGTTTTTTCTTTCCACTGTGAACATATTACCCTTTCCTACAAGCAGTCACCATAGCTACTGGTAAACAACATTATGTTGGCCTATTCTTTCTGTTTTGACTATAATTCTTTTTCAACAAAAAAGGAAAATGGGCTGATTTTTTTCAATAATCAGGAAAAAAAAAGAATAGAAATCTTAAGTAATAGCCAGTTAGTTCCATCTGAAAAGTGAGGGTCTAACTCAGGGCTCTCCTTTATTCTGCAGAGCACATGGCCGTGAACCTCTGCATCTGGTTTTAGCCAAGGGAATGCTTCAAAGATTTTGTCCCATTAAGGGCTTTCACCTGTATTTGAAATAAATCTGCCACGGTGCGATATGGATAATTATTTTGGTGTTCAGTTCTGCAATTTTTTCTGTCTACACCTAGTTTCTCCATTTAGACAAACTGTACGTTGTCTCAGACAGTAATTCAAGCACTTTCTAGCTCCAAGAGGTGTAAAATTAGCTGGTGCTTTTATTTTGACTTACAGAGTTCCCTAAATATGTAAGCACGACCGTCTGTTCTTGTTCAGAGCTATGTAGTGGATACTGGCAGTTCTTCTCCTGTCTTAAAATTTGTACAGATATTTGTCATAGGGAAAACCTGCTTAATTGCTGTGGTTTAAACTGGGACTGGAGTAATCTATTGATTTATTAATGACATTGGCAATAAGTGAACTAAACATTCAGGGTCAGTGTCAACGACGCCACAGATGAACCAGAGTATTAGAGGCTGCAGAGTGTTAATAACCATCTACAGATTTCTCAGCAGGTCCTCCCATCCCAGCCCCACAGTGGCTGGGTGCAGGCTGCTCCTCTGCCCCACGTGGAGCTGCTGAGCCTCACCCAGTCAGGGCTGGGGACACAAGTTTGCACAAGTTCTCTGCAAGTTTGCAGATGACACCAAGCTGTGTGGTGTCGATACACCTGAGGGACGGGATGTCATCCAGAGGGACCTGGACAGGCTGGAGAGGTGGGCCCAGGTGGACCTCATGAGGTTCAATGGGGTTCAGTGCAGACTGGGGGATGAGGGGTTAGAAAGCAGCCCTGAGGAAAGGGACCTGGGGGTGCTGAGGGCTGAGAAGCTGGACATGAGCAGGCAGTGGGCACTTGCAGCCAATGATGCCTTCTACCATCGTTGGAATTTGTATTTAAAATTTTTGCAATAATTTTTAAAATATTTGATTTTTAAATCTCTGATTTTCAGAATCAGTAAAAATAAAAAAAATTTCATTTTAAAAGCAGTACAGAACTAGTTAGCATTACTAGCCTATGCACGATGTCAAATCTTGAATTTCACACAACAGCTGTTTTTTAAATCTTCAGGTTTGGGACTGGGATGGGATTTACCGTACCAGTGTAGTCCCTCAGCGAGTAAGATGTCTGATCTAAGTTGTGTACATCCTCCCTCTCTTAGTCAGTGCAGGCTCGCAGGAACTTTTAGCAGAACATATCACCTTTCTAAGACATATGTCTTAGTACCTGGTAAATCCTTCTCTGGAAATACACTTTTCTGCCTATCTGACTGTCAGGGGGATGTGGATAATGAGCTTGGTCTAGCTGTCTAACTTTCAGCCTGCTCAAGTTGAAAGAGAGGATTCTCACTCTTTTTTGACGAGGTAGTGGATCAGTGCCTTAGCCATTAGCATGCACCCTATGAAACACTGGAAGCAAGATCTCTTGATAACATTTGATTCAGTTTTGGAGTGATATCTTGCTGATTGGAGAATTATTGAAAAACAACCACAAAAAAAAAGAATTGCGCTTTAAAATCGATAGAGGAACTGCAAGAATTGTTTATAATTCATAAAAATGAGAATGTACAGTGTTGTTTGATGTGATCATCAGAGACTGTTGTTTAAAAATAACTTTGTAGGAAGTTGTGAAAAGAGAATTCTGTAACTCATATAGCATAACAGTGCAATAAATTATAACAAGAAAGACCAGATCACATACTCTGAGATATCAAATAAACTAGCAGAAAACATGCAGAAGATGATAATTTAACATTTGTAACCCAAACTGTAGGCAAATACACTTCCAGGAACATTATTTGGCTATTAAAGGTAGCCTGTCATCTTTGTTTTGTAACTTAGACATAGAGTCCAAAAAGAAAGGTGTCACATAAACTTGCCCTTGTCCAGTATAAATTTCCAGTTCTGGATGAACTCGTTCAGCGCTCTGACAGGTGATGCTGGCAGTGTCTGTTCAAGCTGTCTGCTCCACTTCTGGGGCGGGTGAAGGAATGTATGCCTGCATCTCATCACCCAGTTTGGCATTTTAGTGTAAGCCAGGTGGATTTGTGTTAAGGTACTGATCTGTGAAGAGGAGCAACTGAACCATGGTTACACATTCTGTCCTTCCGATTGTCCTGCGGTGGTGTTCCCTCCAACAGGGAATGGTGCTGACAACTGAGGGGCTGAGACTCTTAGCCAATTTGACTGCTTACGAAGTGTGTGAAAGCCAGAGATTAGAGAATCTTGTATATAGGACAGTCATTTACCTCCCCCCTTTTTAGTGGTTTGGTTTTCTGGTTGGTTTTTTTTTGTTGGTAGGGGTTTAGGGGTCGCAAGTCTTTTTTAAGACCCCAAATTACTAATTGGGGTAACCCAGAGTGCATTCCCTTCGCATCCTGCATAGCTGAAGTACTTTATCATATTTGTAAAAACCACTGAAACCACGGATTTGATGGCAAGTGGATCATTGCAAGTGTCTGGCTTGGGATACTCCATGACTGAGACAGCTGAGTTTCATCACAACCTGTTAAGACGCTTGGTATTTATGCTTTAGCTGTAGCATATCCCTTAAAATACATTCCGTCCTTTTTACTGTTCCAACATAATTTTTGCTTTCTGCCACTTTAGCAGCAAAAATTGTTTACTGGTGATACTTGCAGTCAGTGGGACTCGTTAATGTACCTCTGTCTTTCCTTTTCAGTGCTGCTCTTCACTCAAGGCTGATGGTATAGTCAAGGGTTTAGCCATATAATGGTACATCACATACAATTCTTCTTTCAAACTTTCTTCCGTAAATACAATTCAGCATTGTGGTTAAAAGCTGAGGTTTTGTACTCTGCTAAAAAAGATTGCGGCTGCAATATACCATATTTTCTCCCTTTTTTTTGAATCATTTTCCATGTAGAATGTGAACTGGGTCATACGGGTGCAGTCAGTATTGTTTCATGTAATGCAAAATATGGACAGTGGCTGATTTGAAATGAAATACTTTTCTACTCTACGTGTTGCACAGAGGGATGGGGAATGGGGGTTGTGGTCTGTTCATCACAGTCATCTCTGCCACTCCTTCCTCCTCTTGGGGATGACTCCTCACGCTCTTCCCCAGCTCCATCTTTGGATATTTTAAAACATTCTGAAGAATTCTTGTTTTTCTTTTCCTTGAAAGTGCTAGATTGTCATGCTGTTGTGCTAGTGCTAAAAGTTGGCCAAATTGACAACCCAACAAAGTGCTCAAAATTCCATTTTCTTAACATGTCTTCCGATATCTTCATTGCTTAGCCTTACTACTTCATTCAGTAAGACCTGAATTTAACTTCATGGAGTTTGCATTTTGCACTTAAGTTTTTGATAATAGTGGCACTTCTCCATAACTGGACACTTCTGTATAACTTCTCATAAACTGGAAGAATTTATTGCTGCGTTCCTAACTATCACTTAATATTTATACCTTAATGGAATAGATTTAGTTTATGAAGTCAATGAAAGTTTGGGTAATTAATTTTTTTTTGTTTTCATGTGTACGTGCTGACGTTCTGTTAGTGGTTTGTTCCCTATCTTGATCATCAGAAACCAAGCTAATTATCACACAGGATTTCTGACTTGTTTTCAGGTGGCTATGGTTCAAGTACCCATTTACAGTGTCCCTCCAAAGCACACAATTTTGTTGGCATCTTTCAGAAAATAATTTTCTGAATCTGGACTCTTAACTGTTGAAAGTCTGAATGCAAATGGAAATGTAGAGCCTGAAAACTCTGTTCTTAAATCTCACTTATTATTCTTGGAAGCTAGGGATACAACAGATATAGCCTAAATAATTACTGACATTGTTGTGAAACATAAGGAAGAATTTTTTTGTTCTTTTTTTACGTAGTCATCAAGGATTCATGGCATGGCATCTGCTATACATCTATAAATATGTAGAACAAGGTCAAACGA
Source organism: Gallinago jamesoni (assembly GCA_025769975.1). Taxonomy (NCBI): domain Eukaryota; kingdom Metazoa; phylum Chordata; class Aves; order Charadriiformes; family Scolopacidae; genus Gallinago; species Gallinago jamesoni. Next base: position 88,761,351 of record JAOQGH010000023.1, read on the forward strand.
GCCTGTGACCCGTAAAGAAAATTAATAAAATAAAAGTCAAGGTGGGCATTCAAGTTTTAGCTGGCATGTCTGAGTTTGTAGAAAGAACTGCCATACCCTGTCTGTAGAAGCAGCAATATGGTAAGAATAGTAATTTCTTGGCAGTTGCAGCTATGCAGTAAATGTCTTCCTGAGCTCTTTGTGGAGAATATTTTTCCTAAAAGAAGCCCAGAGGGAAAGACACATCATATAGGAGAATCATGTCAAGAAGGAATTTACTGGAAATTATTAGAAAGGCTGGGCTGCAGTGCTGGAAGAAGAGGAATGTTACAGAAATCATATTTTTCCAAGCATGGAGCAGAGTTAAAAATTTTAAATGCCTTTAAAAACTTAGAATCTAATTAATGAGAAGTAGGATAGACATGGGTTGTTGTCATATCCATTTGCATAAAAATAATTGGAACTGAGTGTTACAAGCTGCAATATTTAAAAGAGTGCAGCACTAACATATGAAGGTCTGAATCAGCCTCTCTGAGGCTGATGGGAGAAGAAACTGAAATCTGACAAGCCAGCATAACAGATAAGAAGCAAAGGCTAGAGACAAATTATGATTAATTAGCGCAAAATATAGATTGAAGCCCTTGGGCAACTGGAAGAAGATTTTGTTTCCTTCATAATTCAGAAACAGTCTCAATATACTTCCTTAGACTAGATAAGGCACTAAAAGTGGGAATACCCATACCATTCACTCTTACCTTGTTGTTACCGACTTTAGCAAGAAAGATTTCAAAATTAAGAATTGATAAATGATTTCACTGCAAGGAAAGAAGCCACCAATATATATTTCTCACCAGTCAAGGTCAGTGGTCAATTCAAGGAAAATCTAAGTTGGTCAGTCTGTGAAGTCACTTGGTCAAGTAAAGGCAAAGTGTTCCTTTATCTTGGCTGAAATTAACCTGAGGTTGCAAACGTAAATATTTTATCATGTAAGTGCCAGTTTCTCAGTCCCGGCGTGTAGTAATTGCATTCTTGAGACTATTTTTTCTGTATAGCTACTTGCTTAAAATGACTGTGGAAGTACTAACAAACCATAGCAAAAAAAAAAAAAAAAGTATTTTTAGTCGAAATATTGATTCAGTTTTCTGGATACAAAAAAAAATCACTGTTACTAACTCAAGGTCTTCCAGAGCCCCAGAGGAGTGCGTTGGAGGAGAGAAGCAGGAATGGAGTCTGAGATGGTCTGGAGACCATTACATAGCATCACCTGTTTCTTCTCCCTGGAAGACCTGGAGCATGTTGAAACAGTTTCACATCATTACTTGCACAAGCAGAACTTGTGGCACTTGAGCTTGCGTTCCCTTTGTTAATTGCACGATGATGATAATTGCCAGCTTTGAGGGGGTATTTGATGGCGAGGAGAAGAAACTAATACTATATGTTCAGCTTGAGAAATCATAACTAGGGGTTGTAATTGTAGGGAACTGGGGTTGTTCAGCCTGGAGAAATGGAGACTAAGGGGACACCTTACCGTTCTCTGCAAGTCCCTGAAAGGAGGCTGTGAAGAGCTGGGTGTCAGTTTCCAGGCAATAGGACAAGAGGAAATGGCCTCAAGTTGCACCAGGGGGGGTTAGATCGGATATTAGGAAAAATTTCTTCACTGAAAGGGTTATCAAACACTGGAATGGGCTGCCCAGGGAACTGGTGGAGCCACCATCCATGGAGGTATTTAAAGGATGGGTAGATGTGGTGCTTAGACACATGGTTTAGTGGTGAACTTGGCAGTGGTTGGACTCAATGATCTTAAAGGTCCCTTCCAGCTTAGATGATTCAATGATTGTAATTCTTGACAGTCCTTGGTGAAGGAAAGTGGCATTTTTTATCAATGCCCAATTTCTCTTGAAAGTGTAAGTCTTTTGGCAAGTTGGGAATCAACTAATAACAGAAAGTTAGTGCTTGACTCTCGGCCCTACAGAGTGATGTTTTTTACACTCTGCTGATCACTGATTATTTATTTTTCTTTAGATTTCATGAGCTTTATTATCACAGAGTGGGTTTACCCTGATACGGTGAAAATCAGATTAGAAACAGCTCACTTCATCTGATTCAGTTTTCATTAAAATCCTTTAAATAATACATTAGTACACATTACTTGTGACATACTCAAAGGTATGACACTGATCCTGTTCTGACCTGCTCAACTTATACGCACACTTGGTAATTCCAAGTCATGCATTCCCTTTAGCTCAGTGTAAATTGGACTTCTGCTACAGCAACCCTAAATGTTCTTAATGCTTCCTTGAGTTTGTATGAAGCCTGCATGCTACTAGTGTTGCTCTAAATGGTTTCTGCCTCAAGGATGATTATAAAATCTTTCCTAACAGTTTCCTTTCGATTTATTTTATATTTTAGAAAAATAAATTTTCTTCGATGCAGATTTATATACTTACCTCCCAAGGAAACTTCTGAAATATGGGCAAAAATGTGCCATAGCGTTTTAAAGCTGCATGTATAAATGTGTTTACTTGAGCAGACTTTGTGGTTTTGCAATGCTATAGCAATAAAGGTCCACAAGGTCCACCTGACCCAAAAGGGGAAGCGGAGGAGCACATAAATAATTGTCTTTCAGAAAGGAAGGTCACAGAATAGTATGAGAGGTGCAGATCCTCTGTAGGCCTATTGTATTTTGCAGTGAAACTCTCTGAAATGTTAAGCTGCGTGATACTGGTTCAGTGCTGAGATAGAAAACCTCTGCAGAAAAGCCAGGTGGGAAAGGATCATTGTTGGTGATTCAATAAGGGACATTCAGCCCTTGAAATCACTTCTGCTTGAATGTCGTAGTCTGGTGTTAAAGAGCACAGCAGTTCTATTTCAGATAAGACCTTAGGCACGAGTCTTACTTGCTTTCAGTTGCTAAAGGTTTTCTGATACTTTGAAAATACATATGGCAGATTCAGGCAGGAGTCACCTACTGGCTGGAAAACAAGATGGATTCTTGCAATTATGCTCGCACAACCAAATAAATGGCATTTCCTGCTCAGATGTTCAGTTCTCATTAAGCTACTATTGTTTTCCTTTCTAAAGAAGGCTGTACTTACGTGGTACAGAAAAGGATGCTTTAGAAATATTTTTCAATTTGATTTATTCTCTTCAGAACTTGTGTTTTGGTGTTCCATAGCTTAAGCCACAATGAGCTTCACACATTAGTAAGGCGTTCAGTCATTTTATTATACAGAATACAGTCAGAATACAATTTATTACCAAAGGTAAATCCCTACCTTAATTAAAAAGTGAAAGGTTTTTTTTTTGATAAATTAAACATATTAATTAAAATAATTTTAAAATGGATACTTTGAGAAGTATCATTTGTTGTATTGGAACATTTTTCCAACTACAGCAAAGCCTCTTAGCTAGATAAAACTTGAAGAAATCTTTTGCACTGACTGTATTTGAACAGTTATTTCTCCTTAGAGGTGGTAGTAAAACCATTATTTCTTTTTTAAGTGTTTGTAATTGTCTGCTATTGCTTTTAGCAGGAGCTGAGAAAAATACTCATTTGCAAAAGTCCACAAAGAATTTCTCTACCATCATCTGCTGTGTATAGTGATTCTGAATTCATGATAGCTCTTAGCAGAAAAGGTAATACTCATCTCTCCAGAGGATAGCATAACTTCATCCAAATAGACATAACAATTTCATAATAGGAAAACTTCCCATGGATCTCTCTGGAAAAAAATTTTAGCTTTTAGCCCTTGTTGAAAAGCTAGATTTCCAGAATGAAAAGTGTAACAATGCCGCTTTGCATTGCACAAAATTAATGAAAATTAATTCAAAGACATTTAGAAACAGTATGGATGTGGGAGCATGTGTGTACTTATTTCAATAGGAATATCCTTTCAGATAGTTGACCTTGCTGAAAATTACATCAGCAAGAAGCTCAAAGATCAAGCTCAGGGTTGGGGAAAGGTATAGGAAGTTGAGGGAAGGAATAGAGAGCATAGGTCCGTATGCACATGCATAGAAATAGGGACTCCAGAAACCCTCTGATTCTGTTCCGATTAGGACAGTTAGCCCATTGTAGGGATGTTTTATCAGCCTTTCTGAAAACAAAAATGGATAACCACAGTATTCAGAGTGAGAATATTTTATGAAAAATCTTTTTGACAGCAGCATAATGTCTTTGGGTATGAAACGATACCCTCATTAGACAGTGGGAGTTTCAAAATTATGTTCTTTAATAGTAAAGGAGATGATTAAAATCAGTTATTGATTTACTTACACACTTGGGACGAAGTTTCTTTCTTAAAGTGTTGTTGCTTTCTGCCACAACACTCACCAGGCTTTGTAGTTTAAATTTACACTCTATAGGTTTTTGGGGGGGTTTCAGCTGATGGGCAGAAAAGCATATTTTGACACAGTTGTGTTCTTACATATGGTGAAGTTACCAAGTAACGCAACTTTGCAAGAAAGTTCTATCATGTCTCATCCTGAATTATTCAATAGATTAGTTAATGTCTGTTACGGAGTATACCAAAGCAACTGAAATTCCAGAAGTCACTCTTGTGATCTTTAAGCAAAGTCTTCTGATCTGTTTTCTTTTTCCCTGTTCCTCCTTTCCTCGACAGAGCAATCCCTTGGGGAGATGGGCATGCAGGAGCACATTTTGGGATGTAAAGTGTAAGCTTCTAAAAATTATTCATTGTCTGTAGTACCAGGACAGAAGGGAAGCTAGGAAGACTTAAAAATACAAAAAGTATTGAAAATAGCAAGTTTTCTGCCTTACGTGTGTTCACATTTGTACTCCTTGCCTCGTATCATCTGATCTATTTGCAGGTTCCCTACTTCTTTTAATAGAGGGACATTTATAAGGGATTCTTTCTTGTGAGATAATGAGAATCATATTCATCTTTTTTTTTGTTAGTTTTAACTTTTTGTGTCTCCTATATATGAAGGCAAACAGTTAGATATATGTAATTAACTTTAGCGGGGGCCATGGTAAGTACTACACAACACCTTCCAATGGCAGCCATTTTAGGCAAGATTTAAGTGATACAGCTTTACAGAGCTGGTTTTTTTGGGGAAGAGATCCCTGTTTAATCAGACTATACTGATCAAACCACAACTCTGCTGGGAGTCTTTTGCATGAGTGCCGTTTGAAATCCTAATTATAAAAACTAAAATATATTGCAGAGGAGGCAGCAGTACAAATAATTTGGAAAACGGAGCCTTATTTTGACATATATTCTCAGCATTTTCTCACATTTAAGTATCGCACATCATTTTAACTAACATACTTGACCCACAGTATTGAGAACTGGAGTAGTCATTTGTGCACCCATTAGCAGCATCGTTAGCTTTGCTACTGACTTTGCCATGTGCAGCCCCTGCACTGCGTCCTCCTTGAAAGAGCATCTCAGCTTTGCTGTAGAGTAACAGATAGAGCCATGGACAGCTTGCTTAGGCATTGCACTACGGAATGGGAAATGCCTGTGCAAAAGAAAACTAGAATTTCCATCCTTTCACCTTCACTTCTTGCTGAAATGGTGCAGATTTTCTGTACTAAATCTGGGTACGTCCCTTACACTCACAAATTTGTTAGCTTACTTTTTGCTGCCACCTAGTGTATTTTATGCTGAAATTTTTGTAAAAAGAGCCAGGTCATTAAAAGTAACTCGAGTTGTATTTATGATATAAAAGGGTGGGGGAAAAAAAAGGCTATATTTTTCTGACAGTAAAGATTTTCTCCCTGTGTAACATATTGCTCTATATGTTCTGTATGTTCTCCTGAGTATTGTTCGGCTCTTTTGACTCTGCCTCTTTATTCAGCATCATTTGTCTCATCTAAAGAAATTCTTCTAATTCTTTACAGTCATTCGAGTCATCTGTGATCTGTGCAAACTTTTAATTGTTAGATATACATTTATTAATATGCTTTTAATCTTCCAGTTTCCTGTAGAATATGAAATATTATCATCGGAACTGTTGGATAAACACAAAATGCGGTAGAACTGGAACATTCTGAAATTACAAGCATTCAGTTCAATGGCTGGTTGCTACAGTTTCTGAAAAATATGTCTTCCTTGGCATTTGCTTGCAAGGCACAACGAGTCTGAAAATTTGATTATACATGGAAGCTAGCCAACTGACAAGTAAGCATTTTCAGCATTGAAAAATGCTGGAAATCCAGTGAACATCCTTCACTGTCTATTTGGACTGCTCAAATGTTATTTCACCTGGGTAAGCAACTTCCATTTGACTGACTGCTGTAATTATTAATAGCCAAGATCTGTCTTGAAATTAAAGTGATTGTTTGTCAGGTTGGCACTGTCTGTCTTTCTTGGGTTTTCCGTATAGCTATCTTAATAAGGAGTAAAATGAGAAAAAAAATGTATTCTGAAGTTAAAATTCGCTTTGTACATCATTATTAGCAAAACATATGCTGATAGGCATTGCCCAGGGAGGTTGTGGAGTCTCCATCCTTGGAGATAGTCAAAAGCTGTCTGGACGTGGTCCTGGGCAACTGGTTGTAGGTGACCCTCCTTGAGCAGAGGGTTTGGACCAGATGACCCCAGGAGATCCTTTCCAACCTCAACCATTCTCTGATTCTGTGATCTTTGAACAAGAAATTCTGCTTCTGGCGCAGTATTAATTCCTCTATTTGTTAAGGAATCTGAATCTGATAGGTTTTTTTGTTTGCCACAAATATCATTACATGGATTGTTCTGGTTTAGTAGCAGTCTACTAATTTCACACATTCACTGAAGTCCGGTACTTCTGTTAAAGGATTTCATAAAACTTTGGTTTTCATATTTTAAAAAATAAAGGCTATCATACTGAATATAAACTTGGTGTGGCTTAGTCCCAAATGCCCGTGGATAGCTCGGAAAAGGAACAAGTGCGGGGCAGAGGAAAATAGGATGAGGAGAATTGTTTTTAATCTTGTTTAGCTTGATATTGCTAAGCAACAGGAGTGTAGTGCTTTAGGGTCCCCTCCTGACAGAAATTTGTTGTACACTTAAGACAATGCCTGCCTGCTTCAGGAGTTGGAGAGGCAAGGGTATTCCTTTCTGGTAAACTATGTCAGCGCTGTTGTCTGTAATATCTTTAAGTTGACAAAAACAGACTGCTAGACTGGAAGATAAAGTCTTTAGTTCCTGTGAACACAGCTTTTTACATCTAAGGGCTTCGGAAAGACAATAAAAATATGTATAAGGTTACCACCATCCATTACTCTCTGCCTTGATTCCATAAAGCCTGAAATAGCATTCAGCAACGTAAACACGGTGGTTCCTCCAGCTTTTCCTGAATGTATGCAAATGAAGCAAAGAAAATGGGGAAGCAGGGACAAAAGGAACTCCTTTAACTGCTTCTTAGCATGTGTTACAGATTGGTAGGAAAAATACACCTTTAAAATGATACTTTTTTGCATTGACACCGGTGAAGGAGGGTGAAGTAGCACAATGTTGAAGAGAATATCTGAGACATGAAAAAGAAGAAAAAAGGACAATTTACAATACAAAAGTGGCATAATTTTAACATCTCATGCATTATTAAATAACCTATGATTTCTGGGTTACATTATGTTTCTGCTATTTTAAGAAATGGGTAAAAAATGCTGTGCAGTATTATTTCAATAAAGCTTTTTATGTAACTGTATAAAATTGCAGTATATTACTGCAAACGTGGAGAGCCTTATTGCAGGGGAGTGCATTAAGCTAATGCTAAACCAAGGGCATCATAATATATGTAACCATTTGTGCCTAATGAAATACTCTTCAAATGGTGGTCTAGTGGTACAACTCCTGGGTTTCAGGCTTTTGAGACAGGGAGAACCCCTAGAATACACAAAAAATGCTCAGCAGTATGAACTGTGTCGAGGGATACGTGGGTGAGGTTGGTCACTCCTGCTTGCAGATAGCTTTGAGGAGTGGGCAGCAGTGAGGCATGATATTTCAGGAACAGGGTGGTGAGCAGGACTGGGGAGGTGATGGTCCCCCTGCACTGGGCACTGGTGAGGCCCCACCTCGAGGGCTGTGTCCAGTTTTGGGCCCCTCACCACAAAAAAAGACATTGAGGTGCTGGATGGGTCCAGAGGAGGGCAACGGAGCTGGTGAGGGGTCTGGAGAACAAGTCTTATGAGGAGAGGCTGAGGGGGCTGGGGGTGTTCAGTCTGGGGAAGAGGAGACTGAGGGGAGACCTTCTGGCTCTCTCCAGCTCCCTGAAAGGAGGGTGTAGGCAGGGGGGTCGGTCTCTTCTCCCAAGTCACAGGAGCTGAGACAAGAGGAAATGGCCTCAAGTTGCACCAGGGGAGGTTCAGATTGGGTGTTAGGAACAATTTTGACATGGAAATGGTTATTAAGCCTTGGAATGGGCTGCCCGGGGAAGTGGTTGAGGCACCATCCCTGGAGGATTTGAAAAGATGGACTGACATAGTGCTTAGAGACATGGTTTAGTGATGGGTTTTTTTTTGTCAGAGTTCAGTTGATGGTTAGACTAGATGATCTTGAAGGTCCCTTCCAACCTAGATGATTCTATGAGCCCCCCAATCTTTACAGCCTACAGAGAGAGTAGCACAGGAACTGTAAAAGCTCTCGAGCTATTAGCATCTTCAGGCTTTCTGTTTATATCATTTTTATCTTCATAGCATTTGAGCAGCTGCCCGAACAGCTCTGTTACCATGGTGCCAGATCTGATTCTTTCTGTGGGGTAAATGCCTGTTATACTGGGACCCAATCCTCTACGGGTTCTCAAGGCACTCCCTGAGTGATCATTAAGGTATAATGTAAATAAGCTTTCAGTGTTTTCAGATTGGGGGGGGGGGGTGGGGGGGGGGGTGTTTTAAATGTGGAAAGGGAGAAAGAAAACTAAGGCGTAAAAAATAATATTTAAAAATGTCAAGAGGCTATTATGACACATAGCATCTCATAGTTTTCTCAAAAGGATTTAAATGCATATGGTGCCAGTAGTCTTTATGTTCCTCAGCAGACAACCTGGAGTAAACAGAAGTCCAGCATTTCCATAGGCCACTGCAAGGATTTTAGTTAACTTTACAGTCTTTCAGATCTATTTTAATTTCACTTGTGAGAGTCTAAAAACAGACTTAAGCCAGTTGCCTCCAGCAGCGTTTTAAATCTGAATTTCCCAAACTATAACTTTTGAAAGATAAACTTCATTATTCTTTCAGAAGGTGAGCTTTTTTCTTCCACTTACTGAGTGTCAATCTTTATTTGCAATTTATTTCTGTAGATAGAGGTTTCACTATTATCTGTATACAGGATTTATGGTATTTTTCAAACAGCTATTGGTTTGGGTGGTTTTTTTGTAAATGACTGTGAGAGCTATTCAAAATAGCAGTAGAAGGGAAACTTTTCCTCCAGTGTTACATCCAGTCTACCATCATGTATAGTCTTAGGTTTATCTACTTGTATTTTGGATAAGTTTGCATGTCTGCTTGTGGTAGTGATAATTACTGTCACTTTTGTTCCTTCTGGTCAGTGTTAGATACCAGCAGTGGCCTGGAGTTAAAAATCTCAGACTATTGGGGATTTCTTTTGATTGATTGTAAGCAGAATTATGTTGTTCTATATAAGCTTTCTTTTTTTTTTTTTTTAATATGCTCATAATAACTCAAGTTCCTATTCTTTCAGGAAAAAGCATGTTTCTTTTAAAACAGTAGTTAAAGGTGGTGGAACTAAGTAAACACATCAAAGCTAGACAGCTTGTGTATGAAGTTCACTGAAGGGAATACAGCTTTACAGAGAAGTTATCTGGGACTGTCCTAAGGACTCAGTTGGGCTTGTGGAGAGTGTCCTGAAGCCCTTGTTATACCAGTGATGTTTGCCTGGTTTGGCTAGTGCTGAAGCCATTTTCAGCATGCTGATGCAAAGGAGGTCACACACACGTTTGCCTGTAAGTAATCTGCAGTAAGTTTACCTTACAAAACTTTAGGAGAGCCATGAGATTATTGGTTCTGCTTCTGAAACCTTTCATTTATGAGCTTAGCTTCAAATACAAATGCAAAAATAATCATAGTAATTTCCTTAATTCGGAATAAAATGGGTAATTTTGCATTCAGCTGTTTTCAGCTTTCCTTTCCAAATGAAATTCTTTCAGGGTTGACAGACAATAAAAGAGTGTTTCTCTCCAGCCAGTGTACTGACACGCTGAAACTAAAGCCAAGGAGTAAATATTGCTAAAAGGCAGCAGAAATATTAGTTCATTCCCTTGAATTGCCAGAGTTGGATGAGTCTATGAACAGACAACATAAGTTGTTGTACCAGAATTTGTTTAAAATATTAAGGACTAATCCGGAGCATATTTACACTGCTTTGTGCTGATCATTTTAACCCACCCAGAAAAATAGAATTATACTAATTTTACAGAGGAGGAACTTTAGCGTAGAAAAAACCCCTTTTCTTCCCTTAGGTGAAAAATTACTCAGATTCAAAGGTGAGTCCTCTCTCTAACTGAATTCCTTTACTACCAAAAATTCCTGTATGGTGGTCTTTTTAGCTCAAGCTGGTTGCACTAGCAGAGGGATCTCGTTAGGCTGCTCTGTAGGTGGTACGTTCTAGTGAAGCCGTAGCTGTCTCAAGTATGCTCTTCAGTGAAAACATCTAAGACATTTATCCAAGGGCTGAAAATGTGGGGAAGAGCAATGATTTTCCCATACCACAGTTCTTGGCACATTTTAATCCCACCATATCTTCTGCATATATATACAGCTGAACTTACCAGGAACTGAACAGTAATGAGCCTTGCACCATGAGAAGCATTTATTCAAAATGCAGATGACTGTTTGGCAGTCGTCTGTTCTTTGATGGTTTTGATTCTTTGCTTTCGAGAGATTTATCAGTTTGAAAATGTAATTTCCAGTGGCAACTGCTCTGCCTGAGCAATGAAACGTATCGCAGTCATCAGAGGAGGAGACACTTGTACCTTCAGGACATCTGTAACTCTGGATGGATTGCTCCTGACACTGGGAGACCAGACAGCAGAAACTCTACTTTAGATTTCATTAATTTTGTCTGCCGTAGCAGTTCTACTAGCTGATTTCTAGAAAAATTGACGTGAAAGAAGAAAATGTAAGTTTACAAAATTCCAGGTGAATGCCATTCTCATCCTAAACTGATAACAGTTTTCCTTTATATTCCAGAAATGGCCAATGGCCCTTTACCATTAGGATGTGTTTGTATCCTTATCATCTCCGCACAACAGCAATTTGAGATAAATTGCCTTAATCTGCCTTGAATGGAAACACATTTAGAAACAGACTTAATATTATTTTACTTCAGAACATCTTCGTATATAATTAATAGTTTTCTAAAATCGGCATTTTAACGGTTTCAAGCCAACAGGATGACCTAATGAGCAAGATGTCGTTTTCACTGCTTTCGCTATACAGAATGTGGCCTTTTCCTAATGTTCTTTAATTCATTATTTTTAAGTGGATGTGCGTTTTAATGATTCTGGAGTCACCTTTAAACATTAACTGAAATACAGACATAAAAGGTGTCCTGAAATTAAAAGGGAAAGTTGCCATTGTGTTATAATAGACACATCTTTTAACCAGGCATAAGCGTGTGTGTCTTATGCATGGATACTGTTTACCTCTTCTCCCTCACACTCTAGAATTTGAAATATTTAAAAAAAAAAAAAGGTTTATTCTACTTACAACAAAGAATTAGGGCATGTGGTTCACTAGATACAGAGGTTTTGCTGTCTTTCCCAAAGCACATGGTAAGTAAGCCATCCTTACAATATTCCCTGCTGCAGGTTGGTTCTTGACCCTGCTCAAGGTCCACTACGACACTTTGCTCATGTTACCTTATCCTGTATCTCTAAGGGCTGATCCACAGCCACCCAAGACAACTCTGAATAATTGAGCGTTCTTACAACCCTGACTGGCTGACAAATGCATGTAGATGGAAATTCAATATAAAGAAAGTTAATGCATGCTGAGAGGTAAAACAAATTAAAAGAGGGGAAGATCTTAACTTTGTAAATGGAAGAGTTGGCTCTGAATCAGCGGCTCCCTCTCAGGAAAGGTTTTGGACTTCATAGGTTCTAATAGTCTCTGAAACAATTTTTGAATAATCTATGAAATATTCCACCTCTGTGCTCTGTGAGGAGAGACATGAGAAAAGCTAATAGAAAATAATTGTTCTTTTCTAATAGAAGAACTTGTGTGCATCATATGTAAAAAGGAAACAAATTCAAACAGAGCAGAGGTAGCTAGTGAAGTCATATTTTATACATAAGCAGGGGAAAAATGCCACACAGTGTAGATATTTGAAGCTGACATGGGTTTAAAAAGGGATCAGACAGGTTCAGGGAGAAAAATTATCTATTAAGGACTGTGAAACTGATCTGATTCAGTAAGTCCTTTGCTGCAGGTCACGAGAAGAGTAATGCCACCTATTGTTGCGTTGTAACTCTCCTCGTTTGTGAGATAAGTTTTGTCCGTTGTCAGAGGTAGGTTAATGGTACACATGCACGTTGGTCTGACCTGCTGCAACTGTTCCTATGTTCCTGTCTTCTTACATAACTGCACCAGGTATGGCAATGTTGTATGTTCCTGTATGTTCCTCCCGGCCAGTCACTGTCATTTGCTGGTTGGCCTGCTTAAAAATCTTGAGACAATGCTGAATTGCTTTTGGATGCTGTTGGCCCTAGACACTAGACTACACCTAGCATCCAGGGTAGAGCAGTAAATCCAGAACTCTGCCTGACCATCAGTGGAAGCAATTTTCTAATTCTGAATCCTCTGAAATGTCTGTATAAATACCATGTGAAGCAACACCACCTCCTTTTCAAAGCTGGTTTCTAGAAGTCTCAGAACATGCCCTGCAGGATCCAGCCTCTGGTGTGCTTTAGTCCATCCTCTTGGGTCTCACCCTCCAGGATTTCTTTGTACAAGAACGCTTACAATTATTCTTATTTGGAGACCTCATCACTCTCTACAGCTACTTGAAAGGACACTGTAGAGAGGTTGGTGCTGGTCTCTTCTCACAGGTAATTAGTGA
>JAOQGH010000023.1:88775700-88791663 GCA_025769975.1 Gallinago jamesoni
GAGTCCCCTTCTCTGGAGATCTTCAAGCCCCACTTGGATGCTCCTGAGTGATGTGCTCTGGGCAGCCCTGCTTTGGCAGGGAAGTTGGGCTGGAGGATCTCTAGAGGTCCTTTTCAACTCCAACAATTCCATGATTCCATGAATGTCCTCATTGTTTGTCCCTTCAGCAGCAATTGTCATCTTTGGTGAGAGTATGAATAGAGACTATGAATAAATGAAGCACAAGCTTTGACCTAAATCTAATGCTTGAAGTATCTAGCTAGTCTCTAGCAAAGGCTAGTTCCCAACAAAAAAAACCCGCAACGTCATGGATTTCAAATCCTGCATAAAATTCAACTCAGCATAAAATTAAACTAATGGGGTTTTTTTAATATCTGTCACAAGGCAGAGCATTTCATAAGTGTGAAGTGTTTGCAGTATTACAAGTGCCGTGGTGGTAATAATAGGATAATAATAGTAAAAGTTAGCTTTTGAAAAATCAGCATTTTTAATTGAAAGCATTTTCTGGGGGGGGAAAAAAACCAAACAAGTCCTTTTTTTGCCGCTGAACGTGGTGTAATATCTAGCCCCTTCACTTTTCAGCCCTTTTTTCTCTTTGCCACTCATATTTCAAAATTCTTCATTTTGGAAATGTTGCCAGAGTAGCAGAAGGAAAAATGGCATGTTTCTTCACTAGTCTGTGCTGTTTCAGGTGAGGAGGCATCACCTGGTGTCACCTGGCCACAGGACAGGTCTAGGAAGGGAAAAGTTTCCATCCCAAGAGTGCCTGTCACGAAAGCCGAAGGGGAGTATGGCTTTGTCTGGAGGAGAAAAAAGGGTTGAGTTTCTTCCGTGACTTAATAAGACACATCTAAAGTGAGTCAGATAGATCACCAGTTCATGTCTCCAAAAAGAATGTGTATGGTATGGCCTGTTCAGCCACAGTTCTCTTGCTGGGAGATCACTGGTTTTCCTTCACAGGTCAGGGCAGAGCTGTGGATCTTGTGAGCCGCTCTGAACGTTGTGCTAATTTCTTCTGCGACCACGGGTCATCAGATTGGCTCTAAGAAAGTGTATTTTGGGTCCTTCTCACAGGGTCTCTGGTGTGCATTCGGAAAAACTCTGCCGTTTCGACGTGCGAGGTGGTAGGAACGTGCCCCGCGTTGCGTTCTCCGGAGGGTTCGTGTCCCCCGGCAGGCAGGAGCGCGCGGTGACCGCACAGCCATTGAAATGATGATGAATGGGGATGAGGCTTGTTAATGGCTTGGGTAGTAAGAGGACAATGCCTTTTCTCCAGGATACTTAACCTTCATAAAATAGGACATAATGCTATTTCAGGCACTGCCTGTAACTGTATAAGAAAGGAGAGGGGGCATGTTACCAGCTGTCCCCTGGCAGGTGGTGACGTCCGAGGAAGGAGTGATTAATGTTCGGCTCCTGGTCCTGTGGGATTCATCCTGGGGAGTCTTAGATGAATTCATAGTTCCAGTGCTCCTTGTGTCTTAGTGCAGCAGCTCAGCTTAGCTGTGTATACAGCAAGATATTTGATAAATAACAAATAGAGTGCTAAAGGGGCTCCACAAAACTGTTTTTCTTCTCTTCACTAAAATTTGAGATTTATGGGGTCCTGTGTAAAATAGATTAGCATGTGTGTTGGCAGCATAACTGCACCACTTCGGAGCAAAAGGTGACCCCTAGATAAAATGGATAAATATACCAAATATACCAAAAATATTAGTTCCAGTTGCGTATATTATAGACTTTTTTAGACTTATGTCTTCTACTTATAACCTTTATTTGTACACTTTCAAATATTCTTTGTTTACTAAGTCACTCAATAATATCTTTTTTCTACTTTTAGCATTTATTAAAGAGTCTCTTACTGCGCAGGAGTTAGTCTTTAATAGTGACAGCGTAATTAATGCCATATATCATAATTATGCTCTATAGGGCTGCTTTTAGCAGTGAAAAATGTGACCTTCCTTAAAACACCAGAGGCTGCATGGTATTGTGTCTGCACAAGTGATGCTGCCGTAGCTACCACCTGTGGAAAAACTGAGGGTAGAAACCCCCCAGCAATGAATCACCCCCTTCTTCCGCTACTACCGTTTCCAATTTCCAGTCTAGCATAAGTCCAGTTGCTGGAACCCAGGAAACACGTAGGTGATAGATTGGCATAAACACTGCTTTAGATTATACTAGGAGAGGGAATTATATTACACGCAGAAAATCCATCGAAGGGTAGTCATCCAAGTTACAGAATTGTCTGCCAGAAGAGATTTTGTGCACTGAAAAAATCTATGGAGGGCTCGAACCGTCTTCTTGCTCCTGCAACAGAGAGATTGCCCTTACCCTGCTTTCTTTACAGTCACAACTCGGTCCCAGTGAAGGTATTTCACATTCATTGCATTAGCAGAAACCTCTGCCAGAGGTTCCCTTCCCACGAGGTCTCTTGGTGTTTGACAAATTAAAAGATCATGAATAGTAACATATTTTAAAACAGTTTAGTCCCTCATCTCTTTGAGATTTTTTAAAAGACATGGTAGTGTAGGTGCAAAAGGAAAGTGAGATTTTAAAGGAATTTGCTCATGATATAATGGAAGATACTGATTGTTGATTTTACATTTTAAGTAGTTCAGTAGAAAAATGGTTAATAAATGTTTATGATAACTATGGTTTTTATCAGTTGCAGTTAAAGTTCTGTCAAAGCCCTTATCTCATAGAATGTCAAACTGATGCAACAATTGATTGTTGATTATGATATTCCATACTTACATAGAACACGTATAAAATGTTCCAAGTGAATGTTAAAAAAGTCAGGATTTCCCAAATCAAAATGAAAAATTTAAAATGAAAGCAAATGCAAACTGTACCTGTTTTTGACGACAGTCTATCGTTTACTAATTTTTTACCCCTGAATGCACCTCTGTTTAGTAGAGGTTATATACTGCAGAGAATACAGATCAATCATGGCTGTGCAGCAGTAGGACTTCCCAGGGTCTTCCATGCTTTTCTTCAATATCAAACACACACGCAAAAGATTTTGATTACCAACTCTGCATATCAAATACATTAATTTTTTTTATTTTGGAAGCATTTGATTTTTATCACATCTTGATTTGTCACACAACAGCATATTTCTTAAGTATTAACTTTTCAGTATTACATGACCTTGAGTAAAGCAAGAAGTCTTTTTTTTTTTTTCTTTCTTGCAATGAGGAGAAACCCATGCATCAAAGAATTCAGCTGTTTTACCAGTTTCTGTAGTTGCTAAGTGGTTTCATGGAGATCTTTGTTTGCATTAAAGCATCTGCCACTGTGCTGAAGATTATGATCCTCGTGAAACCAGTTACCCAGTTCAGACACAAGCTGAACATTCACACTATGGTCTGACTCTTCAACACATTCAGAGCTATTGTGTTGGAAATTCAGTCACAAGTAGGAGTTTCAAGGGAAACGTATTCTTTGCTGTGAAAGCTATTTAATTGTTGGGGGACTTCAACTCCAGGGAACTGCCTTCCAGTCCTGAAGTTCTTAAAAAGGCTTTACAAAGCACGGCAGAAAATGGAATCAGTTTACAAAGGCATTGTTCTCCTTTAACTAATAGTTGGATAGTCATTTGGCTAGCACAGATGACATTTGTTTTTTTAATTTTTATACCTGTAAAATAAAAATGCTACATAACCTCAGCTTATATCAAGTTCTCATGATTCAAGGGTAATTTATGGTACAGATCTCAAATAACCTTTGGACTCCAGACCCTGTTCTAGGTTTAGTGTTTAAGTACCCAAGTCCTTCAGAAGAGAAGAACGTTGCAGCCAGCAATGCAAGAGCGAAAGGGTCTGTTGCTCTGGACCAGGAATAATCAGTAGGGACCTGCCCCTACCTTTAATCAGACATAGAACAGAAACAGAGAGAACTGAGGTTTTAGTCAGTACTCCGGGGTTCCTTTTCCTTTTTGTCAATAAATTTCTAATATTAAGGCACAATCAGTCAGAAGTTGAGAATGGGACTGCAGTGTACCCTCTTCCGTCTGAGCACACCAAAATGAAATTCCTGCTTCTAGGTATGCCTCTTTGTGTTACAGCATGTGAAAAGCTATGACTTCTCAAGAGCACCACGGATTTCAGTGGAGCTATCCTGATTGAGCCAACTGAACCTAGAAGCCTGGGAAAACTTCCAAGCACCTACTGCCATTACCAAATCAACGTGTACCCGCAAGCAGGACGTTAACTTCCTTCCCCGAGCTATTACCTGAACAACAGTTTAGATTAGAAACTAGATTTGATTAGATTAGATTAGATTAGATTAGATTAGATTTAGAAACAGATTGGAATAGCTAATCATGCTTACTAGCTCGAATGTGTGGTCCACATGTAGGAGTGTTGATATCACAGGGAGACATTTCTGCATTAATATTGCAGATGATACAGGTTTGGTAACTATGCTTATTAAAAGTTTAAGGAACGAAGTAAACAGGAAGGGTTAAAGCATATTCTTTCCTCTGGCTGCATTAGCCCTCTCTGTTATTTTTTTCCTTTCTTTTCTTTTTAAGGTGCTCTCACTTCCATTATGTGGCATCTTCAAAGCAAACGTCTCACTACAAGGCATCACAGTTCATTCTCTGCTTGTTTCTATGGATACACAGAGGGCATGCCTATAAAGCAAAATAAAGAGGTATTTCGTTGTAGAAAAGGCACAACTAAGGTAGTTTTCATGAAGGCAGAATGAGTAGTAACATCGCTACGTGCTAGTAAACTGAACAAATGCTCTGCTTTCCTTGAAGGATTAGCAGTCGGGATGAAACATCCTGCCATGTTTCCACTGCAGGTGCTAAGAGTGCTAATTATTAAAGCTAAGTCAAATATGTCTAATTCTGCTTCCACGAGCTCCTCATTCTGCTGTGTAGACATAGCCTTGAAACTTGATTGCAAAAATACTAATAGACCTTTCAAATCACCATCCTTGCTACTGAATCAATGGGGTAGAAGTCAGAAGAGCACGTCGTGTGTGAGAGACTAAAGCCATTCATTCCACCCAGCAGCAAACAGCCAGGTCTGTAAAATACTCAGACATTAGAACGAGACCGTGTACTAGCAGGTTGTCATTAGCAGTTGTTCCAGTGCTTTGATCTTACACGGATAGACACGATTATTTGCTATGATTAATTGTAAACGATTACATACGTATTTCCAGTCTGAATTTGAGTTATTCTTCTGCATAAATGTAAAGGACTAGATCAACATCATGGTATCAAGGAGGAGTAACTGACTTCTTTCTCTGAAGGAAATCTGGAAGCAGATAACAGAACAGCTAATGAGGCTGCGATGCAATGGTTTATCTCTCAGATAAATTCTCCCCATAATTTACTTTTTCAAGGCAGTCATTTATCTTCTGCTGCAAATAAGTCAGACTACCTGATTTACCTGACCTCTTGAGTACAACCTAGAGAGAGAGTGATCTCATAGCGTTTTAAGTTATGGCTCTGAAAAAACGGTACACAAACGGCCTTTTGTACCAATTACAAAGGTGAGCTGCAAAACAGACTTCTCCCGTGGCATTCTGCATTGGCTTAGCCCGGTGTGTCACCCAACTGCCCTGATTCTGCACAACTGGAAAACTCGTAACAGTAACAGTTCTTGCACATTTGAAAAATGCCATCAGTCATTTTTATAGCACTTGAGTTCACAGT
Source organism: Gallinago jamesoni (assembly GCA_025769975.1). Classification (NCBI taxonomy): domain Eukaryota; kingdom Metazoa; phylum Chordata; class Aves; order Charadriiformes; family Scolopacidae; genus Gallinago; species Gallinago jamesoni. The sequence goes on from JAOQGH010000023.1 coordinate 88,781,372, forward strand.
TTCTAGGGCACCTTATATCCTTCATAAGTCATAGCCATCATCCAGAAACGTGTGAAATTCAGAGCTGAGGCAGCAATCAAAGTAAAAGGTCAACCTACAGGACAGAACAACTCCAGCTATTGATAAAGGCGATATTGTAAAAAAAAAATAATTGAAAGCACACGGTGATTGCTAACTTTGGACTTCAATCATTGATAAAGATGTTAAAGAGAACGGGTCCCAGTGCCGAGCCCTGGGGGACACCACTCGTGACCGGCCGCCAACTGGATTTAACTCCATTCTCCACCACTCTCTGGGCCTGGCCTCCAGCCAGTTTTTAACTGGAGAGTTAAAGACTTTATAAAAGACTCCAAAAGACACTTCAAGATCCTGAAAAGTTAGATAGTACTGTGTGAGATATTTGAATGACTATATTTTAAAATAAATTTTGACAATCCTAAATTCCTGAAAATAGTGACATCTTTGGGCACCTGAAATAGATATTCTGCCAATAAGCAAGAGCTCTTCCTCCTTCATCATTTTGATAAACCAAATTCTGTCCTTCCCAAGTCAAAACTAACTCAAACACAATTCCAGTGGTATTTCTAAGGTTTAGATATTGTTTAGATACTGTTTCAGGTGTGGGTTCTTGTTCAAGAAAACTCGTATACGTACGCTTAATGATAAAATGACTGGGCCGGATTAAGCATCTATTTAATTAAATTTCTTAGTTTGGACCTATAAATTAGGTTTCTGTTTGAGATGAGCCATTTTTGTACGTTGGCAGCAGGCAAGTGAGGTGCTGGAAACCACTTTGTCACTCCTGTTCTTTTTTGAATTGGAATTGGAACCTTCCCACTCCAATACTTCCAGCCTGGATCGAAGAATGTGGAAGTATCATTTAAATGTGAGCTCCTTTTTAGTCCCTGCTAGAACCATGGACTCCTCGGAGTATAAGCCTGCCTCAAAGAAAATTTAAAGCAAAAGATTTTTTTTCCACGAGTGCACCCAGCCAATCTGGAAATATTTTCCCTAGGAGCTTTCAAAACCAATTTAGTTCACAAGTGATTTAGACTTGGTTTAAAGTGAGCCTGTCGGTGGTTGTTTATAGAGAGAGAAGCAGTTTAGAAAGTGCTTTCAGTGAAAGGAAACAAAATTTAAAGTGAATCACCAGAGCTTGCAGAATAATAATTCCTGATAGGGGAAAAAAGGATTCCAAAGAGTAAAGCTAACAAAAGCACTCTGATCTAGAGAAGATACTGTAGTTGAAGAAACCTGGGTGGAAGGACTAAAGCAGCAGGAAAGCTGAATTGATTTTTTTGGAGCTGTATAATGCAAGGAAAGATTGGCAGGTATATTATACACGAGAAAAATGCCCGCCATGCACAAGGAAGAAATGCCTCCTTTATAGATTGTCCTGTGGTATTTTTAAGATTATTGATGAAATAAGGTTATCCTTCTGGCCACAATGAGTTTCTGTGGATTTGGCTGTTACACAAAGCTTTCAAAGGAAGATCCTAATCATCTTTGCATTATCCTGGTATTTTCTAGAAAGAGATTTAACGAGTCTTTGCATGAAGTGTAACTCAAAGTTTAAACTGATAAAGCGTGATGCTCCTTTCAGTTTCCAGTAACATAAAACAAAATGCCACTAGAAATAAGTAATAGTAACAACTTTAATAAAAACTGAATAACACCTACTGGTTATTAACTGAAGGAGCGTGGGAAGCTGTTCCTCCAACTCCCGTAGCTTGATGCCAGACAATACAGTGAGAGCACTGAAAGAACTCGTGTCGCCAGATATTGAACCCACTGCAACACTTAGCTTTTTACACTCTCAGCTTGGCACTGTCATGATTAGAGGGTGTTGAGTGGGCTTCCTTCCAGGGAGGCCCTCTCACGTGGGACTACACAAATGGCAAGTGCAGTGGGAGGCACACAGCGTGGCATTCCCACTTTAGAGTTGTAAAAAGCACAGGCTTATGGAAAGTTATCCTGTGCTCTGCAGAACCACAGCATTGCATCACTAGAGTACAAATGGTGTACACAGGGGGATTATCTTTTCTTTCAAAAAGGGAATGGGTTTAAAAGTCACAATCTGTAGTTAAACGCGGCTGTGGCTGTATTGTTAATGTGTTACAATGCAGTCTACTCTGCATTGTTCAAGTTTTAAATAAAAAAAAAAAGTTTTCAAAACCTGTGTTGGCATCCCAAGGGTGTCAATCTTACACAAAACTTTGCTTTCATTAAATCAGGTCACTGATGTAGTACTGATTGAAGGAGAAGTGTTTGTATTATTGAATGACCCATGTGATGGCATACCATGCAAATGCCTCTTGATGATTTTCTTTCCAATCTCCTGCCTAGAGCAAAGATCAAAGGAATATTTTAACATGGGAAATGGTAATGAAAAGTATATCCCTTACCATTTCAGGGAGGATTATAAGAATGTCAGAGAACAGTTCATCTTCCCTACGTTTTTTTCTTCATATATCATAAGGCTGGTGACCTGAGGTCATGATGCTCTAGGGCTATTGTTCTTGTCTCTTCCACACTACTCTCTTTTCTACACTATTTCTCTCTCCTCCCATTTTCTCTTACTGTTCTTCCTTCATATGATTCTGGATGGTTAGGATTTCTTCCCTATCTTCTTCTGGAGCTTATCAGTACCCCAGCTTAAAATCTGGAGCCTTTTTTAATATGTAATATGTACCACAGCTGCCTGATTTTCTTCTCATGGCTTATAAATCTGCATCTGAAAAGAGGTTGTAGAGAGGCAGGGGTTGGTCTCTTCTCCCAAGTCACAGGTGATAGGACAAGAGGAAATGGCCTCAAGTACCTCCAGGGGAGGATCAGATTGGGTATTAGGAAAAATTTTTCCACTGAAAGGGTCATTAAACCTTGGAATGGGCTGCCCAGGGAAGGTGTTGAGGTACCATCCCTGGAGGTATTTAAAAGATGGGTTGACATGGTGCTTAGAGACATGGTTTAGTGATGGTTTTTATCAGAGTTAGGTTGATGGTTGGACTAGATGATCTGAAAGGTCCCTTCCAACCTGGACAATTCCATGATTCTATGATTCTATCTATATGAGCAGATAATGTAGTTCCATAGGAGCAGATTTACAGGGCAAATTGATTAGTGCTGAGGACCCAACATCCCATTACTCATATTTAAGGGAGCTTTACTCACACCAGACCTAGTCTTGCCCCATGGACTGAATGCCCATTAGCAACTGGAGTACCTGAGGCATGAGACAGCCTTCTGGTGCAGGTTGAACTGAAAGAAATGAAGTTGATGTACTCTTGACACCACGATGTGAACCAAGGCATTTCAACTGGAGACAACAAGGTGGTTTATTTCAAAACCATGCTCTGGATCTGAACTCAGACACCAATACAGACATACAACACATTTCAGCAAAACATTCCAAATTTGTTTCTAATTTTACAACCTCAGAATTCTGATACTTTCCTTGTTTCTTTCATGCATTATTCACTTTCTTCAGCTCATGTATGTAATTACCCAGTGCCTTTTCCTTGGAGCCATTCACAGGTGTACAGCACAGGCAGAAGAGATTACTGTTCTGATTTGCTGTCATCCTTCATTTTCTTCTTGCGTTTATAAAGGATAACAGGATATCATGAAATTGTGAAATCCACTTCAGAGCAGAGAAGTCCCTGGTCATTCAAGCATTTATGTGTTTCTTGCAGCTGAGATTAATTCAGCAGAATAAGGGAGACTTTATCCTCTTCTTAACCAAGTACAGTGACAGGCTATTTTGAGAGACAGTAAGCCATTTGGGACTTCGTATTGCAGTCTACTCATTCTTGTCAGTTGGCTGGGTTATTTTTTTCTGTGTGGTTAGCTGTTACGTTTTTGAGCTTTGTATTATTTTGTAGAACGTTTTAAAAACATTTTTCTTTGCCTCATTGGGAATCACTCTCCTTTGTTACGAGGGTGTTACGGCATCAATAGTGAAATGTTAGAACACTGCTCATCTTGATACCAATAACCTCCTCAAAATATGTTATGAGGCCTGTTTTTTTTTAATCCTCTCCATGGTAGCAAAAGTAAGACTATAAAAAGAAATGGCCGATGTTGACATATACAGCTCAATAGAAGAATGTATGAAAATTGGTTTTTTAAAGGTGAAGACTAAAGTCTCTGTGTTTTGGCAGTCAGCAGCAATGTTCTGTCTTTCTTCTATAAACAAACAGAAACACGTTTGATAACTAGTTTTAGAGATCATCACCATCAATTCTAGATTTCCAGGAATAATCCGGTTTATTATTGCTTTTTTAATTAGCTTAACTGTGTAATGCTGATATTAAAATAATTGAAAGCAGGCTTCTCCATGCTCCACAAATGAAGGCGACCCAGTATCTCATTTACATTCCTCTCCTGGTGTCTGCAGCAGATCTATAAATAGAATGGGCTACACACAGAAATTTATTATTGCAGCTGATAGCAATTTTCTTTTGCAAAGGTGTCTGGAGGCATTATTCATGAGATTCGTTCTGGTAGACTCTCCAGCTGAGATTCTCACTCCCCAGAACTGCGGGTGGCCAGTTTAGAAACACACTAATCAACTGCTGTGCACAAAGACTGCCACAAGACAGTCTTTCTTCACTTATTTTTTTTCTTTACTTATTTCCCTCTTGTAAAAAAATACAGGAGTTCTCTCAGCTCCCAATTATTTCCTCTAACCTGATTGCATGCACATTATAGGCAGTGAACAGTTTTTTTAGAAATCATCTATATTTGACATTTTATCACTGAACATCCTAATGATTATGCTATTATCTGGAAGAAACATAATGGCTGTGCTCTGATACAGCCCCCATCGTGTCTTCTGCATTCCTACCCACGGGCACGTGTGACCTTATCAAATAAAAGACAGACATCTTTCTGTTCAATACCGAGGATGTGTAGTAATCACATGAACTGACCTATCTGGCTGTCATCTAATTTCAGTCATAGCACAAGGGGAAAATCAAGTAAGACCTTTAATGAAATTATATTTATAATAAGTGATAGATGGGAATGTCTACACTCCTGCTTTTCCTACCCAATTTTGATTTTCCTACTATATCTGTCATTGTGCTGTCTTTGTACACTAAAAAAAAAGACAATTCATACAATCAGAATATACACATTTGTATTTATCACCCCTCAAGCCTCATTACAAGTTATTTTTTCCCTTGCCTATTCTAATATTCTTTCATGGCTGAGAATAGAAGATGTTTGAAAGTAGGGATATTACCTGTTTTTTCTGGTTCAATTTCAATATAATCGCTACTGTAAGTATCCATATTTCAGTTTTTCTTTACATCTCACTGTGTTGTCACAAGCTATATGCAATACCTGAATGTAGAATTGATGTTTCCATTTGCAAAGCGAACTAGTAACTATACATTTTTTGTTTTTACTTTCTTTCTTTTTTTTTCGGATATAATAGAAGAGCTGTTTTTCTGTAGCAGTTATTTCGTCTGCATTATGAAAGCAGCAGCACAAATAACTAGTGAGACATTAGAAAAGTCACATATCTTGCCATGACAGGAAAGGTAAATTAAAATATAAAATTAAGAACCCATCAAGTCAAGTAAAAAGCATTCTGGCATCTCTAATGCCAGTTACACAAGCAAGAGGAAAAAAAATTAAAAAGTAAAACCAGTAGAAATATATTACAACCATAAGTCAAATGTCACTGATTTTCTGTGAGTGTAAAACTCATCCTGTTTTTTTAAGTGCATTTTGGTACTTACAGATATTTTTTTTGTTTTTAATTTAAATTTGTCAGTGATGCAGAAAATTGGTTTTGTGAATGCCCTAAACTCTACTCTGGAAAACTCTGCCAGTTTGCAACTTGTGATGAAAATCCATGTGGAAATGGCGCTACGTGTTTCCCAAAGTCTAGACGAGATGCTGTTTGCCTTTGTCCCTACGGAAGGTCTGGCATCCTCTGCAGTGATGGTAAGAACCCTCTTCTTCATGCATTGGTCATAGTTTCTGTCGTTCACAAAGTTGTAGTAAGAAACAAGTTAAATGTTTTGAAGGCAAAACCCTGAATGTGATCATCACCCCACCCCAGAAACACAGCCCAATATCCAGCCACAAGCAAAGAATGTCTGAGCTGAGCATCCTCCCCATGAGTTATTTCATAAGTGTCAGCCAGGGAAATAAAGTCATAGGGATCAAAGAAGCTGAGAGTAGACAAGCTGGGAAATACCAGGTGGTGTCTGATTTTTTAGTAATTCACCTGGAGAAAAGCCGAGACAGATAATTGATTGAGAGCTCCTTTGGAGAAATTAATTTCTCCTCTAGTTTGATTTTTCCTCTACTTAATGAAGCATTAATTTTTACATTTTGTAAATAAAATAAAATTTGATTAATTTCTCAGGTCAAAAAGAGGAACAAATTAAAAGTTACCAAGTGCTTTGCTATGAAACAGGAATCGGGATGAAGGGAAATTAGTAAAGCTAAGTAAAGAGGTCATTTTGACTAATATTATCATATAAAGGGCTTTTATTCCTCAAGCATTGATTATAATGATTGTTCTAGGACAGAAATCCCTGTGTGTGAACATCCAAGGTATTCTTTTTCCCTAACACTCAATGTAGCAAGAAGAAATGATTGAAAAACTCTGCATATAGAAAATAACCACTGAGCCGAGTTGGGAGTGCATATGAAGGGCCTTTTAAAGTAAATATTAAGCAATGTTCAGGTTGGATCAAAGTCTACGTGCCTTTTTCTTCATATTATATACATGTTTACCTCTTAATTAAAATTTTAGTTTCCAAACTTTTCAGTAGATGAACATTTATGTTTTAGCCATGTTTGTATCTAACTCTGATAATTGCTAGCAAATACGTAGGGAAGTGTATGAAACATGGATGGTACTTCCTTGGGAATCTTTCTTCTTAGCTTGCAGCAGCACAAGACCTTCATGTGCTCGGGTTGGTATCTCCTCTGATTTTATATATATCCTTATTATAACCTTCCCAAAATTATTTCTTAATAGTCCAAGTTGATTCAGTCATTTCTGGGACACCAGCCATGTTGTGTCTTTAGTCATCCAGGCTGCCTTTCTTTGTTCCTTCTCAGTTCTACTACATCCTCTTCAAAATTATGGTCCAGAGCTGACCATAATATTCAAGATAATGGCACATTACTGAATAATGTATTGAATAATACATTATTCAAGTAATAATGGCACTGCTTTATATACTGGTGTTTGACATTTTTCGGGTTTACTCTCTGTCCTTTTCTTAACCACTTCTGCCATTCCATTTCCTTTTATGAAAAAACTGATGTTTTCATGAAACTGATTATTAAAACTCCTAACACGTCTTTCTTGAATGCTGACGTGGAGTTGAGAGCCCACTGTTGTGTGTCTAAGGCTAGGACTGTTTCTGTGATCTACTTCAATTTACATCTGTCAACACCGAGCATCATCTAGTGCTTTTTTCCCTGTTCAATAAGGCTCTTCCACAACCTTTTGTAGTTACCTGAGTAAAAATTGAGAGTCTGAGTGAAAATTGGAGGAGTCTAAATTGAGAGAAAGTACATAAATTTGTTAGCTTGATTCGACTACGGAGCTGAAGGTTTTGAAAGCACAAAAAGAATTAAATTTTACTGGGTGTAAAGGAAAACCTGTCTGGATCATCACTGTAAAGCAACCAACACAGGGAATAACTCCCAGCTTCATGGGACAGATTATAAATCTAGGGCCAGTAAGCCCACAACATAAAAAGCTATTGAAATAGCAAAAATTATTTTATTGAACTGTGTCTGAGGAGTTTAGAAAGAATAGAAATAAACTGAGCACAGAGGGAAGTCTTGTTAAGGTGAACTTTGCATTGAAACAAAATGAGCTGCAAAAAGGCCTTTTTATCCCATCTGCTAAAGCTGAGCAGAGGGGAGACAGAGGCCCAGTGTGGGGAACGCTGGGTGCAGCCCTAGGGGTAGCCCTGGAGGCATCAAAGACATACATTTGGTGAGGTATTTGAAGATAACCACAGATTGCCTAATTACCATGGTAGAACAATGTAAATTACATTATGAAACAGGTGAAAGATGTAATTGTTTACTATAAAAAATATAAATGAGTGGCCCAGGCAATAAATTTATTAGAAAGAGATAGTCCATAAAATCTGACGTCTGGGTACGTGCATTTTTAAGGAATCATCTCCCACTCAGGATATACCTAATATTGTCTGTACTATTAGGATCAGTACCCAAGTGCATGCTACTTAGGAACCAAGCACATCCCAAACCAAAATGCTTGGCACAACAAGTTAAAAATACATCATTTTATGGGCAATGCACAACATTCTAAAAGAGAAAAAAACCTACAGGGCTACTGTAAATACGACAAGCAAGGACAAGTTTAAGGACAAACAGTAACTTTTATTAAACTAACCTATATAAATATGGAAAACCAGACAATCTCCTGGGACTAACAAGGACTTTTCTTCCATTTTTGAAGCAGATGGAGCACGTTGCAGTCTAAGCAGGCTGGGAACAATTGCTCTGAGTTTATCTTAGTTACATTGTGCTTGTTTCAGAAGGCAAGAAAAGCTTCCAAAAAGCATATACATTTTTCCAAACATGTACAGTATCTCTCACTACACAACTTTCCTTGCTTTTATCACTAGATGACTGTGTTATTTTGACTGTAAGTTGACCATTATATATTGAAATATCTCTCAAGAACAGTTAAGGCGTAATGGGCTGACATGGGATGATAATACAAGTTAGAAGAGAGGAGAGGCTGTGCTGATCAGGCAAAGTGGACCGACTAGCCAGCTATTTACATGTGACTGGCCCTTTTTGTCCCTCTATCCCTCTGTTTTTTCACACCCCAGTATTCCCCAAATCACCTAATTCCTTCCTCCCCGCCTTTGGTTCCTCCTTTAAACATCCCATAAGTCCTGTGCTATTCCAAAATGCTCTTCACCCGCATCCCATAATGTGTCCCACGTCCCATGGCAGTTACAACCCTCTCAATGAAAGGTGCTCCAGGCAACGTTGACTCATTGCACTAGGGCTGAGGGTCCCCTGGGACAGCTTGAGATGGGCCTGGAGAGGTTGTCCCTTCTTCTGAAAGTTTGGGTTCCCACCTGCCTTTGGGCTCTGTACTCCTCTGGGATTGCAGAGATGGACCTGTGGTGGGCTGATGGCTTGTGGGATAGGGCTGGGGGTAACTGGGGCAGGCTATTAACCTGAGTTTCCCCACCCACCATTGTGTGTCTCTGCTGCACTGTGTGTGTGCAGGCAAGCGTTTGTCCCATAACCCAACACTGGGGATTTGAAGAGTTAAATGCCCCCATGACTTCCAACTCAGGGGGGTGGAGTTGCCTGAAATTAGAATTTAGTCACTACCAAAATAGAAAACAGGAAATATTTTGCAATACACGTCATCAATACGCACCAGTTTGGAACAGGGACTATGTCCGTGTGGGCAGCTTGACTCCATCTCCCAAGATTGAGTCTTTTTTTTAAGCTGGACATAAAAAGTTCTGTATCATTTAACCAGTTATTGAGCTCGAGCTTTTCAGTAGTGTTGTGTAAGAGCAGCCAAGATTCAAGCCCGAGTCTGATAAATTTCCTTTCACATTTAATTTAGTAAGAAGTTGCTTGTATTGTGTTTCTCGTTGATTGTGAATCTCTCCCAGTATTTACGATCACGCTGGTGAATGAAAGTGTTTACACGTAGCACGATTTCAGACCAAAGGAATCCACAAATGAATCCGTCAACAGTGCTATGAACTTTTTTTTTTTCAGTAAAATGCTTTCTAAAATACTTCCTATATATTTGATTTTTCTGCTTTTAAAGGTTTTTCAGGATGATATATCAAAAAGTCATTATGGAAGCAAGTGAAGATTAAGTTAGCACTAGAACTGCCTGTCACTCAGGGAGATTTGTCGTTTCACAGTACCTAAGAGCTCAATGAAAATCTGTGATGCCTGCTTGATCCCAAGAGAAAGCTTGAGCTCAGACAGTTAGAGATGTCCATACCTCCATACTTCAACTCTTTCAAAATGAAGAATTCTAATTATAATGGTTTGAATATAAATGTGGCCAAATCACTGATGTTAACCTGAAAAGGACCTGGAGGTGTTGGTGGACAACCGGCAGAAGATGAGCCAGCAGTGTGCCCAGGTGGCCAAGAAGGCCAACAGCATCCTGGCCTGTATCAGGGACAGCATGGCCAGCAGGAGTAGGGCAGTGATGGTGCCTCTGGACTGGGCACTGGTGAGGCCTCACCTCCAGGGCTGGGTTCAGTTCTGGGCCCCTCACCACAAGA
>JAOQGH010000023.1:88791763-88805492 GCA_025769975.1 Gallinago jamesoni
CCTGAGAGGGTGGTCAGGCCCTGGAACAGCCTGCCCAGGGAGGTGGTGGAGTCACCATCCCTGGAGGGATTTAAGAATCGTGTAGACGTGGCACTTCAGGGCATTCTCTTGGGCCCAAGATTGTGGGGGTGTTGTGTGTGTGTGTGTGTGTGTGTGTGTGGTTGCACTCGATGATCTCAGAGGTCCTTCCCAACCATGAAGATTCTGTGAAATAAAAGTCAGATAGTTTTAATGAGCCTAGGCTATTAAAAATACTATTGTTGTGTCTCACCAAAATGAGCAGAGTTTAGGACACCGTTCCTTCACCTAAAAAAAATCCAACCCCAGAACTATTCAATTGCTATTGTCTCTGTAATCAGCCTTTATTTCTTTTTCTATTTTTTGTTAACACTTTTTGCATCTGAGTACAAACTGGAGGTATTCCCTGATTGGTACAGAAAACTGATATGGTCCGTAAAATATAAGGCCAGTATGTTTGAAATACCTGAGTGGAAGGAATTTTGATATATGAGATGCATAAAATTTAGAGGGAATATCAGGGTATCATTGTACTGCAGAGTTGTGATGGCCTCCTAAGTGTGAGTGAGCAGAAATGGTTCATTTACCAGGAATAGCAATGAACACCTGGACTTCTAAACTCTTGATGATGTTTGTTAATTATATGTCACACAAGAAACTGGGCTCTTTTGGGAAGCTGTTGGTCATAACATGGAGCATTTTGTCAAGCCAGGAATCAGGAGCAAGTGCTTTGTGAGCACAAAGGGAGATCTAAAAGGAGAAGGATTCCAAAGGAACGTGTGTTGATAAGACAAGTAATGGTGTCCGCTGCAGTGGTTTAGACCAAATGTCAGTGTTTTAGTTTCATTATGTGTTTCATCTATGTACATATGTGACAAAATAGAGTCCTAACTGTGACATTATATTTAAAAAACACACCCACAGCGTGGGTTCACCACAATCTGTAGGTGTGTCCCCTGAAACATTTCTGAGCAGCATTTACGGCGACGCTTCACAGCCCAAAGGCTTCCAGCAGGTTTTCTGTAGGATGCATTCCCCCCGTGTATGAAATTCATTTCAAAGTGCTGAAGTGGGAACAGGGACTTGCTCCGAGCTCTGCAGAGTGACAGTCAGCCTGAGCGGCTACGCGTGGCGTGCAGTGTCACCTTCAGAGCTCCTTGGGTCTGCAGACTCAATTGTGCAGTTCGGTGACAGCAGATGCCCAAAGGGCATTTCCTCAGTTTAAAAAAAAAACACTTCATCTCGAGGTTTCTGGTCGGTGGTAAGAGACTTTGGGGGATGCTGATCAGGGTTGCTCTTCTTCCTGTTCAAGAGAATTTACTTTCTGAGTCCCTTGCTTTGAGCTGGGCCTTAATTTCCCCCTCCCCTGCAGTCTGAGGAACATCATCCTAAGGGGACAAAACACACACAGGCCCACTCACACACTGTTAGTGTCACTGATGTGTTACCAGCTTTTCAAATTCACATTTCCATCCTTGAGCAGTGAAATCACTTTGATTATTTCAAATCTCAGCTTCCAATCAGAAGTACAAGTTACTAGTCCATACGGTTACGGGAATAAGCCAAGCCCATAGGGCCCACGGGCTCCATGAGTGCTGACACCACAAGACAAATAAAAGGAATACCTAAGTATTTACAGGGGGTGAGGAGGGGAAAACATACCCATTGGGCACATCACTAACCTCTCACACAATAGTCTTCCAGATGTCAAGAGTCTTTTACTACCACCTCGAATTCTCAGTTGGCAGCCACCACCCTGCAGCTCCAGCACCCCTTATCTTTTTGTCCTTGCACTTCCCAGAGCTTCTGGTGAGGAAAGAAGGTTTCCTCTTAAAGAAAACAGCTTTAGTGTAATGCTAGTTGGCAAAGCACGGGAGCAGGCCATTCCACTGTGTTGTTGTAAGCAAAGCAGGCAGGGCAGAAGACCAGCTTGGCTGAACTCCTGTGGAGCTCAAGAGGAAGAAGAAATGGTGTGATTTCTTGAAGCGAGGTCAGGATTTGCAGGAAGAGCACAGAGCTGCGGGGGGAAGACATGAAAGGCCAAAACTCAATTGGAGTTGAAACTGGCCAGTGTTCTTTCAGATAACAAGGTCTTTTTTAAGTGTGTAATAGCAAGAGGAGGTCTAAAGAAAACATTGGACTGATACTTCTTGAGGACGGTCATCTGACTAACAGAGATGAAGAAAAAGCGGAGGCATTCAATGCTTTTTTTGCCTCAGTCAGACCTTGGGCTACTCAGTCCTCTGAGTTGGAGGACGACAAGTGCAGGAACAGTGACTTTACACTTGTGGTCACTGAAAGGTAAGGGACCCGTTGTATTGGCTGAATATTCACAAGTCCGTAGGGACATGTAGGATTCATCCCACAGTTCTGAAGGAGCTAACAGATGTTATGGCAGGACCCCCCCTCTATCATCTGCCAAAGGTCTAGGGAGGTCCGTGATGACTGGAAGCTAGACAGTTTTATTCAAATTTACAAGGGACCCAGAGAACTACAGACCTATTATTCTAACCTCAGTTCCAGGAAAAATTATGGATAAGTTTATAGTGGGTACTGCTGAAAGGCATTTAAAGAATAATGCAATCATCAGACACAGCCATCGTGGGTTAACAAAGGGAAAGCTAATTTGATACCCTTCTATGATAAGGTCACCCACCTTGTGGACGGTGGGAAGATGGTGCATGTAGTTTTTCTGGATTTTAGTAAGGTTTTTGATACTTGTCCTTCATGCTATACTTCTGGGCAAGCTGTCCAACTGTGGGATGAGTGAGTTCAAGGTGTGCTGGGTGAAGAGGCAAACCACATCGTGGGGTGCATCAAACACAGTGTAACCAGATGGTCCAGAGAGGGGATTATCCTGCTGTACTCAGCTTTGGTGCAGCCTCACCTGCAGCACTGTGTGCAGTTCCACAACTGAAGAAGGATGTGAAGGTCCTTGAATGCATCCAGAGGGGGGCAACAAAGCTGGTGAAAGGGCTGGAAGGAACGTCCTGTGAAGAGCAGCTAAGGACCTTGGGTTTATCTGGTTTGGAGAAAGGGAGGCTGAACGGTGACCTTGTTGCTCTCAACAGCTTCCTGAGGAGGGGAAGTGGAGAGGGAGATGCTGAGCTCTTCTCCTTGATATCCAGTGACAGGACATGTGGGAATAGTTCAAAGCTGCATCAGGGGAGGTTTACACTGGACATTAGGAAGCATTTCTTTACTGAGAGGGTGGTCAAACATGGCAACAGGCTTCCTAGAGAGGTGGTTGATGGCCCAAGCTTGTCAATGTTTGAGGTATTTGGACAATCCCTTAACTATATGCTTTAGCTTTTAGTCCTCCCCAAACTGGTCAGGCCGTTGGACTCGATGATGGCTGTACGTCCCGTCCAGCTGAAATAGTCTATTCTGTTCTGTCCTAAATGCCAGCCTTGCTCTATCATCTTGCCTTTCCTTCCCAAATCACCCTACATGTATTACAGGTCTGTATAGCAGGCCTTCCACCTCATTTCCATGGTTGGTCCTTGGGTAGCTCCTTGTCCCCTCCATCTCTCTGCATCTTTCCAGGCACAAGGGACATGGAAATTGCAGCAGCAAGTTCTTCCTTCACTTATTGTAGGGCAGTCCCTGGTTTAATACCTTCTAACGTACTGCAACACACAGACGGAGGTTCCAAACACAACCTTGTGCCAGAGGTCTGCATGCAAATCAGTATTTAAAATCAGTAATTTTAAATATTTAGGAATTTATAGAAATGGAGTTATAATTTGTTTCATATAACTGAGCTGCTTCCATCAAGGGTATGTGTTGCAGCTCAAACGTCCAATCTTCTTGCTGCTTCATTAGAAATGTGGTGACTAAGAGGAGGAGTAGCCCATCTGCTTTTAAAATATTTTTTCTCAACTCAGCTAAGAAAACATTTTGTGCCCCGTTCATCAATATTTCTGTGCTTAAGAGCAAGTTTTAGTTATTAAGAACTATACTGCAAACCAGAAGGAGAAACAGAGGCTGCAGAAATTTGTGATGACAAAGGGCATTTTTCTCAAGACTTCTGCACAGCTTGGAAGACTGGAAATTACAATACTTGGAAGGAATTTCCATTCCTTTTTCAGTATTGTCTTTGCAAATATATGAGCTGGTATTTAGGAGAACTGAATAATACTCATCCCACAGTGTATACGGCTGCAGATCCTCGAGCCAGACACTGAGCTAATAACAGTTCAAAGTTACTCAATGATAATATGTAAAAAAGTGGATTATCTGATTGTAATTCTGTAGCCTGAAGTCTTCATCTCCTTCTATCCCTTTCATCTGTCTTGTTTTTTGCAACGTATTGTAAAGCTGTGCTTCATGATGTATTGACAGTGAATGCTGAAAGGAACATTAATTTTAACTCATAACAGAAAATTCAAAGATAATGAAACCATTATTCTCTTTCTTCTTTGTCACTATATTCTCTCTGTTAAGATTTTTTTCAAACTACAGTTCATTTTTTTTACCTCCACCTTTTATGCTTACGTCGGATAAGATGTACAATCTTAGGGAAGTAGGTAGCCAAGCGTATTAATATATTTATGTAATGGGATCATTTGTCATTATTTGTTTGTGAGGCGATGAGACATATCATACCTTATTGCTTGTTCACTACGGGGAATGCAGAAGAGGACAATGATGAATGGCAGAGGGCTGAGAGAGACACACAGGACGAGATGAAGGACAAACAGTCGATAGCAGGCTTCGGTACTCCGTCAGAGTGGGCTGTGTTTTAGGCACGGTGTTAATTGGGAGTGTGGTTTTTGCATGGTTCATAACGAGAGCCGTTGGGACATCTCTCTGTTCTTTACCACTTCAGACTGTGCACTGCAAGAGCAAGGGTGGAAATCAGCTTGGGTGGTGTCTAGGCAGGGAAAGGGAAATAACCCAGAACTGGGCCTTCTGCTATTTCAACCAGCCCCAAACCTTTTATAAATAATGTTTTGAAGGGCTGTGTTTCAAGAAAAGAGGGCTATAAAATTATATAATTTCCTGCATAGCTTTGGCTCCATAGCTTTATAATGAAAAGAAAGAAAATAAAAAGGTGGAGTTATCTTGCAATCACTGTATTTTTCATACAGGGTTATTATTATTTTTTTAACTCTTAAGTTAAAAATATGTAAGAGTATTCTATGATTCTGTGGCAAGCTGGTCTGTATTAAAAATCAAACTAATGAAGGTCACTACGTGTCAGATCAGTGTTTTACACTTATGCACATTTACTGATAACCTTTAACTTTTTGATGTGATTGGATAAAGATCTCTTGATAAGGAATACTTAGAGAAGAAACATGATTAGAAATGCAGTATAAAATCTATAAGCAGCAGTCCAAAAACAGATAAAATACTGTTAGCTGTCAAGCTAGATATATTGAATTAGCCAGAAATATAAGCTTTTGACTCCGGATTAATTAACATATCTAAATACATTTTACTCTTCAGAGACCAGCAAAGAGAAGACTGTTTGCAAACATTTGCTGTACCTACCTGCTATGGATAGGGTAGTTAATTAGAGTCATAGAATTGTCTGGGTTGGAAGGGACCTTCCAGATGATCTAGTCCAGCCATCAGCCTAACTCTGTACTTCTCATTAAGGAGCTGCCTGTCTGTCATAGCCTTCTCAGAAGTAAAAATAATGCAAAACTTGAGCCTCCCTCATGCACGTCCAGGTAATTTGAGGGAATACAACTGGACTGCAGCCACCCCCAAATTTAAACGTGGGAGAGTTGTGTTTTTCCCCCTGTGCAGCACACGACTCCCCAGTGTCTGAGACCTGAGGTTATGCTCAGTCAGACTCGGTTGAGAACAAACTCACCGCCAGTTTTCTTCCAATTAGGACAGAAACACGTTTTCAGATCACTGATAATGTATGTCACAAAATCCCTGTGGCATATGGAAATTTCCTGGCTCCCATTTAAGGTCACGGAACAGGGCGTAGCGTGCCACACGCGTGTCATCGCCGGGACGGAACGCTCTGCGGGGCTGCGGGCTCCAGCTCCGTGCTGGAAAAGGTTTGTCAGAGCCCATGTTTGTCAGAGCCCACGTCTGCACCTTCTGTCCGACGCAGACACTGAGGCAACATCTGCCACGTGAGGGCCAGCGTGGCAGGTTTCCCAGGCTGCAAATTGAGGATCAGATGCCACAAACTAGAGCTGGAGATAGCCTTTTCACAGTTGCCTGTGATTATTTCTCCCACGCTGTAAGTATGTAGGGCCAGATGCTTATATGTACTTAGGCTAATGTGGATTTACTTGGGGAGGGTTATAATTCTGCACTAGCACCTCCCAATCTGGTTTGTACACGGTGCAGCTATATATTCCTTCCTCCCCTGACCCCTCCTGCTGCCTTCATTAGTAAAGCCGGATCCGGTCCCATTTGGTGCTGAGATTGGAGGGAGTTAACTGCTCGGGGCTTTTCAATCCAGCCCTACGCCCAGTCTCTCAGGATTAAGCTTTACTCAGCCTCTCTCCCTCCCTGTCCTGTTTTTCCCGAGCCCACGTTATCAATAGGAGCGTTGTCTCTGCTCAGTGTCTCTGCTCAGTGCCTCGACACACACATTGACTCCCCCAGCCAGCCAGCCCTGGGGCCAAGAGTCACTTTAGTGACCTTATTCCACTACAGATAACCTGTATGGACTTGATTTCGTTTGCTTTTCATTTGCTTTTTTAATCCATGGGGTTTTTTCTCAGCATAAGCTACAAACTTCCCTGTTGGAAACCCGGTAGGTGTTTGAGCGAAGTTGTAGCCTTGGCAGCTCTGGGGGGAAGGAGGAGGATATCACTGGGAAAGGTATTTTAGAAAAAAGCTACATGCTTTGCTTGGTCAGTGCACAACATAAAGGAAATTTTCATTAAACTGAACCTAAATGACAGTAAAAAAAAATAAATTTGTCACTACGGTAAATTACACATTTTTACATACTCAATTCCTGAATATTCAGACAGTTCAAATTATGGAGAAAATAATGTGAACAGTATAATTCGTGTAAGTGCTATTCACTCTGCTGCAATTTCATCCTTTTATGATGATTCCTTTTATTATTTCTCTACCTGTAAAGAATTATTAGTCCTTAACCTCTTTGGCATATCCTTGTACCTGTGGCAGTCAGATGTGACAATTCTTTTAGCAGGATCATTTCTTCGTGTGTTTTATTTTCTCTGTCTGAGTTTTGAGTAAATATTGCCACATACTTCTGTTTGTAACAATGTTATCTGGAATCCAGGAGATGGCAGTAGTTGCCAATAATTCATTTGTAAAATAAGCCTATTTTCAAAAGCTGAAAAATAAAGAGATTATACTCAGAGGAAATCCAAACAATATCTGCATGTGTGTAAAATATTACATATCAAATTGTTAGCATTACTTACTAGTTTTCAAGTTGCTAAATGGGCTAACTTGCAAATACATAAGTTAAAGAATTTGCCCTAACACTGAATTTATTTTTTTTTAATCCAGCTATTAATATTAGTCAACCGAGTTTCAGTGGCACAGATGCCTTTGGCTATACCTCATTCCTGGCTTATTCTACAATCCCAAATATCACCTTCTACTATGAATTCCGCTTGAAATTTCAGTTGGCAAACCACCACTCAGCTTTACAAGATAACCTGATTTTTTTCACTGGACAGAAGGGCCAAGGTAAGCTTTCTTTTTATTACCTATCCTTACAGGCTTTCAAATATTCATCAAACAAATAGGATAAAAATATACGCAGCTTTTTCTTGATTCTTTTTAGGGTGTAATTTCAGTAGGAGGAGATTCATCTCTTCGATACTTTTCTTGGTTTGTAAACACACAGTAAACCATCAGGTTGACCATGGAGCCCCATCCCCACACACTGCTCGGTGTTGGGGGGAAGAGGAGTTTGGAGTGAACCTGGGCCTTATCGTATGTTCAGCTTATTTTTTGGTACTTACGTTATAAGTGGGAGTACTAATGTAAAAGCAAAAGCAAATCCACCTGTATCGCTTGCCCCGTGAATATCTAGATGGCAGTACCACACAAGCGTGGCAGCTTTTGTCTCCTCTTTCCAAAATAAGGTTTTTCAAATTTTAGATCAGTTCGGGCCAAATCCATGCTACCACTGCTTTCAAACTGGAAAAAAACAAATCTGTTCTTCCCAAAATCTTACAAGTATAGTTCTTCACTTGCGAAAGAAGAGGTGGTAAATATGTATATGTATAAATATGGATGTGCTCATTATCAGACAGGAAAAAAGGAAATCTGAGAGGAGAAAACCTGTATTATTCACTTGACTGAACATAAATTATTTTCAGGAAATAGAAAAATAGGGAATATAAAGGTCTTCAAAATTAACAACACTGAACCACTGATGGTTTTGAAGAGCACCTGTCTGAAAAGAGGGAAGTGCTGCTGAGTGGGGTGTTGGCAACTCAAGCGTGAGGTTATTTATACATGTGAAACATTTGCTCTCAGTGTAAATCATTTTTAAGGAATGTTTCCCATAGTCCTACTTTACAGGACACTTAAAACGGGTATGTATAAAAGTGTGCTGTTTCACCAGCTGCAGGGCTTCAATATAAAACAGCCAAAATAGTTTAGAACAGGTAAGTCCACGGTTCATTTGCTGCCCTCGTGCAATGAAAAGGTTCCGCGCTTCTTCCCTCCCCCAGAAAAACCATTTCTTCTGAAGGACTTCTGCCAACGAAAGCACACGTAGTCTTATATGTAAAGAAATTATTTACTTCATCTTTTCAAATAAATTAGTTCTAAACTGAATGTTTAAGAAGACTTCAGAGAATTAAAGGTGTTCTGACCAGAGAAACTTCAGTAACATATATTCCAGAGTTAATAACAGATACAAAAGCAGAAAACCCAGGAAATTTTCCCTCCCCTAAATCCATCTATTAGCATATACTGTACTGAGTAGCCACCGCTGCTTTTCATAGCTGAGATATTTAACTTACAACCTTGGGAAGCATAAAATATTAAAATCAAAGCCAGCAAAACAGTTAAAAGCTTTCTCACTTTTGCAGGCTATTAATTAACATTATCTTCACCATCAGGTCGAGTTTGTAGGATGCTGACACCGTTGCATTTCTTTTATGTACTTCACTGCCAAGAAAGCATTTTAAAAATACAGACAGCATTTTAAACAGCACTTTGTCTTTAATGTTCTCCCCTAGTTTTACAGGCCAAATCGTGTAAGCACATCGTGGACACTGCTGAAAAGAGAAAGTTTGGTAAAAAGCCCACCTTATTTTCTGCAGATGAAGCAAATTCTGCACGCAGTCAGGGCATGGGTGTCACGATACGCGTTTGAGATGAAATAGGACAAATAGGAAGAGAGTTTTCCCAAAACAAATACAAAATGAAATAGCCTTAGGAAAACAGAAGGAAATATCAAATAAAACACAGTTTACAGGCATGGAATTGATCACTGAATTGCTTGAATCCACAGTGAGAAGACAGTAATGGCTTTGAATTTCAATGCAGACTATCCCAACCCAAGACTGAGAGCAGTCTCCCCTTTTAGCAGTGTTTGTATCCCAACTCTTTTGCCCAAATCTTTGAGAGTATGTGCAAAAGAAAGGGTGGGGTTTGTAGTAAGTAACAGGTTACTCATGTTTTCTCTAAAGCATAGGAATTCCACTCTTGCCTATATGAGAAGAAGGATTGAATTCTCTTCAAAGACACTGTAAAAATCCATTTATGTGGGCGACCAAGAATGGGTCTGGGAATCTTTCAGATGAGATTTTATAGCATAGTGCCTGAAAAGCACAGACTGCATTACAGTGGGTAGTCCTAAAGGTAAAGGAATGAAACTATTTACTGCAAATTTGCAAATGAATGAGTTCTAAACTAGAGGTTTAACAAGACTGCAGAGAATTAAAGCGGAAACTTGGGTAACAAATACTCTGGAGCTGCCCTAATCAGGGCCAGCTGTAGTAAAGCCTCCAGGCTCTCTGGGGTCAGGGCAGCTGAGGGAGATTGATAAAAGCTGCTGGAGCTTCCTCAGGCCCATGGTCCTGGTGCTCCTCTTACCTCAAAGTAGCAGGTGCTCTCAATTTCTGAGGCTAAAAAGGTACCTCCCGTGAAAGCTGAAAGCATACTGGAGTGTAACTAAGTCTTGGGCTATTTTCATCTAAAGCTTGGAATTTCCATTTTGTTTTTTTTTTTTAAGATTTTGGAGAAAGTTGAGAATTTATTTATGTTGCAGGGCAGGGAACAGCGATTATTGCTCAACAGGCTTTGTGGATATCACTAACCTAACGTAGTGTGAAAAAGAACTTCCTTCAAAAAGCCTACAAATATGTTCAAAATCTGCCATTTCTATTTTAAATCCACAAGCATACTGGAAATAGTATTACAAGTTAAACAGGGGATATTAAAAATATATATAAAACTTAAAACCTTCCTTGCTAAAATTTTCATTAGCTGATATATTTTCAGTGGATTTGGAGATCATTTTATGTATCAGTATCCTGGAATGAGTAGTTTTTCTATTTTTGTCTTTTCAGGTCTTAATGGGGATGATTTCTTGGAGTTAGGCCTCCGTGCTGGCAGAGTAGTCTATAGCTACAATCTGGGTTCTGGCACAGCAACAGTCATCAGTAAACCACTTGATCTGACACTCAGTATTCACGTCATCCATCTGGGCAGACACCTCCAAAAAGGCTGGCTGAAGGTAAGGCATTATTTCCTTTAGAAGGATAGCTTTTAGGTGAGAGGGTTCTTTTTTTTTCCCCACATCTTATATGGAAAGTTTAAAAATCATTTCTGTGTTTCCCTGTTAAGCTTGGAGGACTGTCTTTATTAGGAGTTCCTTAACAAGGTGAATTCCTTTGTTCTAACAAATGTAAATGTTTCATTGAAAGGTGGACGATCAGAAGAACAGAACTGTCTCTTCTCCTGGGAGACTGGTTGGGCTCAATGTCTTCAGTCAGTTTTATTTAGGAGGCTATCGTGAGTATACTCCGGAACTCCTACCGAAGGGATCCAGATTTAAGAACAGCTTTCAAGGTAAAGATTATACTGTTTTGATTTCATTTTCATTTCATTTTTAAGCATGCATTAGATTGCTTCAGTTGCCTATAAAGTAAAGATCTAAAATCTCTGTCTCATAGGGAAACAAATTAGGATCTCCTTGGCTGAGATTTCTGTGACTTTTTCATTATTTCGCTACAATAACCAAGAAACATGATGAAAGACAGGCTTTGCTACATGTTTTTCATACTTTCTGATAAAAATAAAAGTCTGCCGCGATACTGCTGCTTCTTCCCTGTCCCTATTCTACAGCACTGCTCCAAAAGGACTTCTTTTATCTGTGGTAGTTTGGATTCTTCTCCCATGTAGCTCTGACCATTGTCACTGGCAGGGCTGGTTTGGGTAATTAATAGTTTTTGTGCTGAAAGCTTATTTCTAATAAGACATCATGAAATCTGATTATTTATTTTTTTCCTGATATCACGATCTAGGTCTCTAGAGAGGACCTAAGTAATTCCTGTTAGGAATATTTCAGCTGTTTATCTAACAGATAATAATTCCTACCTTGAAACACTACTTGAAGCTCTGTAGAAATCTTAATTTGACTTCTACCGGCAAGGAAGCAAAGAATTTTTCCATAACACTTATTTTCATTCCTTACTTCCATAGAAATGTGCTCCATATTTGTGAGGGGGCTCAAGAAACTAGTAAAGGTAGAGCTGAGAAGAAGCAGCCAAGTTCACATGGAGTTTGAGGGGCTTTGAACGTTGAGCTTCATCTGAATTTGTAGCTTTGTGGCCTTACAGGAGCCTTGTGGCAGGATAGTTTGCTTAAGTGTCCAGCTTTTCTTCATTGTCCTATAACAGTGTAATTAAGGGACCCTGGAGAGTTTTCTGAGGTAGCAGAGGGTACTGCAGCTCCTCTAAAAAGTCAGTGATGGCTTTAGGTAGCTGCAAGTCTTGTGGCCAAAGAGACCCAGCCTGCTTATTATGGACAACCTGAAACGGAATATAAACCCAACTGCCTTACGTTCAGGTCTGCACAGCTCAGTGCCGTGACTCACCTACACAAAATGAGATAGAGAATTAGTTGGAAACAGCCAGAAGTTACAGCTGGATTTTCAGACCTCACGTCTCGGAGACGGGAAGAGAGAAATCTGGTGTCGGGGGGAGAAGAAAGAGGGAAAGCGTTGGTGCTCCGTGCATCTAGAAGTAAGTGAAGAGCAGAGAAGGAGGAGCTACTGGTCCTTCCTGTGGGCCCTTCCTGTTGATAAATAAGATGAAGTTTGCCTATAGAAGCAGTCTGTTCTGTGACAGCAAATAGCATCAAATGGAGGAGTAAAAAGGCATAAGAAGCTGTTATCATTGTAGGACAACGAAGATGATGAAGGGATTGGAGCACCTCCCTTACGAGGGAAGGCTCAAGGAGCTGAGACTCTTTAGCCTGGACAAGCGAAGGCTGAGGGGAGACCCTATTTATGTGTATAAGTATCTAAAGGGTGGGTTAAAGGATGATGGAGCATCTCTTTTAGACAAACACCCTACTGCTCACAAGTAGTCCAGAAAAACAGGGAAAAAACACAGCACTTTAGGACAGATAGAATTTTAGAAATGTGTAAATTCAACGCTGCACCACAGATTATCTGTGTAGCTATTTCTGTCGGCTCTCTTGCTGAACTTTTAGTACATCTTGAAAATGCTTGCTTTGTGTAATTTTTAGTCAAATTAGTACCAAGTGCTTACAGGCAGGTAAGGGAGGCTAGTGAGAAATTTTTGAAAAAAATGTTAGTATGCTAAGCATATCTAAAAAGAAAAAAATAAAGCTGCGTAATGAAGACATTTTTTTATGATAATTTCTGAAGTTTCCTTAATCCATTGTTGATGCCTCTTTGGGAGCTGTGCTTAGCTGGGGTGAAAGCTATAAATTAAATTTAGAGTCATTGACAGAAAACTCTCAGTGTGGTCTAAGGGGTCATTGGACAAAAGTTTACAAACAAAAAAGTAGTGTGTCCTCTGTAAATGCACTGTCTTGTTGCCTCAAACCGATCTTCAGGATCAAGCTAAGTTTAACTCACAAATTCAGAAACCTTTGGAGTTCCTCTTGCAAACTTGATGCTGTCAGAAAACCTCTTCACTATTCAGGAGAGTCGGCAGTTCCTTAAAAGAGGCCCAGAACTGGCAGAGCAAGGGGACTTCAGGTCAGAAAGGAGCATTCCTCAGCTGATCCCTCTGCAGAAGGTTGTACAGCGCTTGCTGTGACAGGCTCAAATTGCTGCTCTGCTTCATCTGCATCCCACCCACTGAGAATTAGGTGAAATAAGAAAACTGAATGAAAAATTCAGTTGAATTCATAAAGCTGGGCCAAAACTCTCTCGTACCTACTATAAGCTTTGTTTACAAGTGCTTGAGAACTCTTTCTAACCTACGTCTTCTGCTGGTACAGTTAAACTAGTGGTCAACACCAATGCCAGTTTATTTTCCATGATGACCTCAGTGGTTGCTGGGTACTTGCTGAGCGTTCCCTCGGGTACACACAGCTCTGGGAGGCTTTTTCTTAGTGCTCCAGCAGATTGGAGGGAGAACAGAACATGCTTTATTTGCTGCTGATAAACAGGTGAAACATTAGTTAACATTTACTGGGGATACGATACCCAAGCGTGCCCTGAAGTACCAACATCTACACGTTTCTTAAACCCCTCCAGGGATGGTGACTCCACCACCTCCCTGGGCAGGCTGTTCCAGTGCCTGACCAC
>JAOQGH010000023.1:88846347-88893747 GCA_025769975.1 Gallinago jamesoni
GGTCTAGTTGGGGGTGTCCCTGTGACTGCGGGGGGGTCGGACTAGATGGCCTTTGGAGGTCCCTTCCGGCCCAGATGATTCTATGAAAGAAAGGGATGACCTTCACGAAGGTCAACAAAGGCAAAGTCTTGCTCCCTGATATGCTCCAACACACCAGGGACAGGCTGGCTGGAAAGCAGCTTGGCATAAAAGGACAGTTCACATTCAGCTTGTCCACCAGGACCCTTCTATCTTGTTTTGGGCTCCCCGGCATGAGGACAACCTGCATACAGTGGGACAAATCCAGCAGAGGACCACTGAGTTGGCTTTGGATACTGTAACGGTACTGAAATTAAAGAGTGTGACACTTGAGAACACGCAAAGCAGTGTCCAAACATCCACAATGAGTTGCTGTCTCAAAGAAATACAAATATTCTTAAACAGAAAATGACAGGTTATGGTTAGATAGTAAGAAAATGAACTTATCAGCTTATCAATCAAGCCACCATCCATCACATTCGACATAACCATCAGTTACCTATCCTTAAAAACCTCATGTGTTTCACAAACATTCCAGGAAAAATAAAAGGATCTTTTGTGTGAGTAGGATGTATGTTGAACAGCAAGCCTTCCGTACGCTGAATGCTTACCTTGGTCCCCGAAGCTTTGATTTTCTCCACGTACTCCCAGACAGTGTGAGGAGATATCCTGCCGCCCACTTGAATACTGTCAGGTAAATCCTAGCAGAAAGGACAATGGACATCTGAATACAATGTAAAAGTCGTGGTAAATCCTTCATACAGTATCTATTTCATATATTCAAAACATACTCAGAGCCTTATATTGTAATTTTAAAATATCGGTAGAAGTTACAATAGTAGAAGCAAATTAATTTACTTTTAAATTTTGGTTATTTAAATTAAGATTTTCAGTGCAAAGTTAATGATCAGAACTAAATTAGTTGTCATTCGATCCTGTTCATCTATACCTTCCCCAAAATCATTTCTTTCAGTAACATTAACCCCAAACACAACTGTACTGTGGACACACTCCAGTTATCTGTAAGATCAAGCTGCTGTGAGAGCCCCCCATCTATAAAGGGATATAATAATATATAGATAGATATTTATAGATATAAAGAATCTTAACTGTGAGAGGAAAACATAACCTACAGACACGTGTATATATAGGCATAAATTTGTTCTGGGATATTACTGAAATTACTATTTGTAAGTAACAAAAATGGACTCTCAGAATCATGTCGGAACACCTACAGAAAAACAGGTTTTTGAAATAAAGCAGAAGAGTTTTGAAACGTACATCGTATTCCTAAAAAGATCCCTCAGTATTAAAGGGCACTGCATGCCCTGCACTGCACTGAAGAGTCACAGGGAAGTGAAGATAATCACATTAATAGAAGACCTCAGTCCTTTTAATTAGAAAGCTGATGCATCCTGTGTCACTGGGAAGAAGTAACGCTCAATGTTTTGAGCTCTCTGCTCTTTATTTTATGACCACAGGCAATTATTCTAAGCAGCTGTGCCCTTTTCAGCCTATCTTTTTTTCAGAATCTCAGACACTAAGAGAACACTACATAAACTTTTTTCTTTTTTTTTCTGGGAGTGTTTAGTCGTATAATGGAAGGTTAGGACCAGAATTGCCACCAGAATGATAGGCAAAAAAATAAACCACTATTAGGCAGGTTCCTGTTACAGAAGATGAGAAGACTTCTCACTGTCAGCAGAAACCACCCATAAACACCTCTTTTTTTGTGGTGAGGGACCCAAAAGAAGACACTGAGGGACTGGAGCGGGTCCAGAGAAGGGCAATGGAGCTGGTGAGGGGTCTGGAGAACAAGTTTTGTGAGGAGAGGCTGAGGGAGCTGGGGGCGTTCAGCCTGCAGAAAGGCTGAGGGGAGACCTTCTGGCTCTCTCCAACTCCCTGAAAGGAGGGGGTAGCCAGGGGGGGTCGGTCTCTTCTCCCAAGGAACAGGCCATGGGACAAGAGGAAACGGCCTCAAGTTGTGCCAGTGGAGGTTCAGGTTGGAGATTAGGGAAAATTTTGACACTGAAAGGGTTATTAAGGATTGGAATGGGCTGCCCAGGGAAGTGGTTGAGGCACCATCCCTGGAGGTGTTCAAAAGACGGGTTGACATCGTGCTTAGAGACATACTTTAGTAATGTGGGATTTTCTTTTGGTATGGTTTTCTTCTGTTTTTTTTTGGTCAGGGTTAGGTGATGGCTGGACTAGATGACCTTAAAGGTCCCTTCCAACCTAAACAATTCTAGAATTCTACGATTCTCACCTCTAATTCAGAAAACGGATGCCACCAAGGTAGTTATTTCAGTAGCAAATTTGGTCCAATTTTTCCCTTGCTACTTTATACTACAGAAGCAGCTCCATAATAAACAAAAACCAGCCCAACATAAAACCAACTCTGGAAATACTACTGCTCATCCTTAAGAAACATCTTACACTGAAATAAGAGCAAAACATTTTCAAACGTATCAAAGAACTTGAGTCTCGTAGGACAAACTGAAAAATACTTACAAATACATCCCCTAACCCATGTCCTCCCACAAACACTTTACAAATACTTTACAGTGATCATGCTTTACTGCCTTTCAGCATTATACTATTAGCAGCTAACAAGGTAAACAAGTCACTAAAGTTAAGAAGTGAATTTTTCATTCTTTGCAGTAAATATAAATACCTCCGTTAAATACTCAAAAGAGCCAGAAACTGGATAAGCCTTAATAACAAACTTTGCCACTGAAGGCATGTTGATAAAGCCCTTCCAGATGAAATTCAGGCGTGCCAGAAACAGGCTTTCACATTCCACAGTACCAGGCGTTTCTGACCTAAAAAACAATAAACAAAACCCCACTTTGTTTAGAACATGGTATCTTATTGCAAGATCATGTAAATCATAATCTCTCTGCGGAAAAGAAATTATGTGCCATTAAGAATTTTCTTTTTCAGCTAAGCATACTTAATGTCAATGAAATGAGACAGACAACCACGTTTCTCATCTCCCAACGGAGCAGATACGCGTTCATGAAGGACCACCAGAGAAGCAGCACATTAGTTCACTACTGTGTCCTTTGAAGATGGAGAAGTTATTTCATTCAGGAGCTATTAAGTGCTACTGAAAAGGACACACAAATAAACACAGGACAACATACTGCCTGCTGGCCTACCTTCACCCTGCTCTCCTTGCTCACCACCGGAACACCTCGAGACAGCAATTATGGCAAAACAGCAAACCAGTTGCTCTTCACTGTCGCTTCTAGAAAAGTGCCGCTTTGAGATCCGAAACTAGTCTGATTTATCAGTGTAAATGCTCTCTATAGTGTGATCCCAAACCCCCTAGCTTTATACATACACACACTCATTCAAAGGCAGCACCGCACATACCACTTCAGAGCAAAAAATACAGTATGAAATCTACATCCTGACTTTTTTTTAATATGAACTCAGGTCCTTTTTAGACCTTGTAGCACCAGATAACGTAAGGAAGTTTACTTTTCCCCCCAAAAGAAAATATGGTAATTAGAAGTTTGTAATCCTAACAATATATGTAATATTCTATATATATAAATGCATAGCACGATTGACTCCGACGGAGAACCTCATTCCTATGAAGAGGTGTACAACGTCAAGCACACAAGCAGATTAACAAAATGACATTAAAAAAAAAAAAGTTAGCTGTAGTCATAATAGCTTAGCAAGATTAATTACGTCTTCCACTGAAAAATACTGTTTCTACAGTTTATATTACTTTGGGAGAGGCGTGAATGATGATTTTGACGAGTCTTGCTTATCGTCCTCCAGTAATTCTGAAGCTAAAATACTTGATGTTGAAGAAAGTGCGTCCGCGATGCTCTCTGCCTCGTTGTCTGATTGCTTCCGCGCAACCCCCACGGACACTTTCACTTTTTTCGCAGAGGGATCATCGGTAGGCGGTGCCATTCGCCCTACGGAGAGGGAAATGCAACGGGGTTTAATTTTTTAATTAAAGACATGGAAGACGCAGCAAAAATGCTATGTATCATCACTGAAGTGGGATGGGAGAGATAAATGATACCTTTTATACATCTTTATATAATGTATACATTTATAATAGTGTATAAATATATACTGTGTATACACATAAATACCTCCACCGTGACGGGGGAGGATAAAGAAATGAGGAATTAACAATAGCACGTACACCCATTAGAGAGATTTTTTTATCCGCAGTCTTTTCTTGTTTTAAATAGAAGATAAATTTATGCCAAAGGTCTATCATTTTAATATTGTCTCTTTTGCAAATTATGAAGTAAAACACTGCTTTTCCACATTTTTGTCAGCAAAGTAGGGAAAAAAAAATCCCATTTATCTACATTCTTCTGGTATACTGATATTTACAACTGAAAAGCATTATACAAGGAGGATGTATTTATTTTGACACGCTTTTCAAAATTACCTATGCAGATTTTGCAGTTAAGATCAAAGAGATGATTTTTATGTTGACTTGTGGTGTCCGGGGATGCAGATTCATTTACTTCTTTTTCGGCTTCCTCTGACTTCTCAGACTTCATATTAGGTTCCTAAGAAAAGTCAAACACAATTCAGTTCATCTTTTTTTTTTTTTTTTCTTTTTCCCCCTCTGTTAATATTCCTAATATTGCTATTCACTTTGCTTAATTATTTTATGGTCTTTTCCTCCCTTCAGACATAAACCTCTTCCTTCAGCTGTATAGCCTAAAAGGCTAACATAAAATCTATAAATGCATTAAAAGAATGAACTGGTATTCCCAAATATATTTTAGGTGAGACTTATAGTATTTTCTACTATTACAGGAATTTATCATACAGACACATCGTGGAAAAAAAAAATACTATGCCCAGGAATGAAAGTCAGTAAGGTTGCAAGAAAAATTAAACCCTAAAGAGACCTAACATATAACTACACATCTGAACACCACAATCATAAACAATCCACTTTACAAATATATTTTCTATGAACTAAATACACTGTGTTGCCACATTTTATTTTCCACCTGGATTTCCATGACTTCCTCTTGCTCCTTCATCGGTGTTTCACTTTCAATTTCTATTTCTCCCTTGTGAGTAATTTTTGTTATGGGTCTCCTTTCAACTTCCCTCTGTTCCTTCTCGATCATCTCAATTGTCTGTAAAAAACAGGAAGTTTAAATATATTTACTACCGCACAAGAAAATTTGAAAACCCACAAAAATAACAAGAGAAAATAGGATTGCAATTAGGAAACCCCTTGGGGGGGGGGGGAGAAAAAAGACTATATTCTTATTTTGCAAGAGCCAAATAGTTTAATGGAGCAAAGGCACAAGCAGTGGGTCTAACTACACCTACAGTGCTGCAAGCATTTATAAGGTATATATTTAAATTAGTTATAACACAGACCTCCAACACTAAATTTAAAGGTAGCTAATTGCTTTTCCAAGAACTAAAGAAAAAAAAAACAGATCAAATCATCTATTCCCGTAATTTTAGGGACAATAGATGGATATAGATCTGCTGGAGGGCAGAGAGGCTTTGCAGAGGGGTCTGGACTGGCTGGATGGGTGGGCTGAGACCAACAGGATGAGGTTCAATAAGACCAAGTGTTGGGTCCTGCCCTTGGGTCACACCAACCCCCTGCAGCGTTACGGGCTTGGGGAGGAATGGCTGGAGTTGCCTGGCAGAAAAGGACCTGGGGGTGTTGGTGGTCAGCAGGCTGAAGATGAGCCAGCAGTGTGCCCAGGTGGCCAAGAAGGCCAACAGCATCCTGGCCTGTGTCAGGGACAGCGTGGCCAGCAGGAGTAGGGCAGTGATGGTGCCTCTGTCTTGGGCACTGGGGAGGCCTCACCTCCAGGGCTGGGTTCAGTTCTGGGCCCCTCACCACAAGAAGGACATTGAAGTGCTAGAGGGTGTCCAGAGGAGAGCCACCAAGCTGGTGAGGGGTCTGGAGAACAAGCCATAGAGGAGAGGCTGAGGGAGCTGGGCATGTTTAGTTTGGGGAAGAGGAGGCTGAGGGGAGACCTCCTTGCCCTCTACAACTCCCTGAAAGGAAGCTGGAGAGAGGTGGGGGTTGGCCTCTTCTCCCAAGGGAATCATGACAGGAGCAGAGGAAATGGTCTGAAGTTGGGGCAGGGGAGGTTGAGATTAGATCTTGGGAAGAATGACTTTCCTGAGAGGGTGGTCAGGCACTGGAACAGCCTGCCCAGGGAGGTGGTGGAGTCACCATCCCTGGAGGGGTTTAAGAAACGTGTAGACGTGGCACTTCAGGGCATGCTCTAGTGCCCAGGATTGCTGGGTTGTGTCTGTTTGTGGTGGTTGGTTTGTTGGGTTTTATTGTGGTTGGACTCGATCTCAAAGGTCCCCTCCAACAATGAAGATTCTGTCATTCTTTAAGTAATGCTCTAATTAACCTAATAATATCCCTAAGCTTTGTTGGGGTGGTTTTTCTTTTCTTTAGGCTCCCTTTCAAACTGGTAGGTCAAGTTTGCAGCTTCAGGGTTACTTCTTGGTGGGTGAATTGTCACGCTCCATCAATACGTAAGCTACAAAAGCCACCAGTTGAGTTTGGTTTGTCCAAAGAGCTCTCTCTCCCTTTCTAAGAAACTGATGTCTAAAAAGCTCCTGCCAGAGCTTTAAAATCTCATTGGCAATAAGGACAAAGAAACCTTCACTCTTAAGACAGAAGGAAGAACGAAGAAACAGCAACAAAGTTGCACGGCAAAGGAAAATGCAGGGTTTCCCCCTTTCAGGAATTTACTACACTTCTTTCACTTCTGTCCTAACAATTCCTTTGCATTTTGGATACTAAATCAATCATAGAGATCCTCCTGATGAGTCAGGGCTGCTTTGTGCAACATGCATTCTGTTCTTTCTACACAGTCTTAACCTGAAAACAGGATTTAAATATGTTTAAATAGTCAACTGAACAGCGTAAATTGACAAATCTCACGTGTCTGTTTTCTCTCTGTCTCCAAGCAGCCAGTTCTTTGGAAGCCAGTTCTTCTGGGCTCATTTTGATTAGATGGTCTGGAGTAACCTCTCCTTTCAGTACTTTCTTAAATAATATCTAGAAGAAAGAAGAAAAGTTAACTATTGCGATCAGCGCAAAAACAGCTTGCAGCAGGAAATAAAGCAAAGAAACACCATAAAACATATTCTGTACAACTACATGGATCGCTTGGTTTTATAATTCTCTCCCCTTATAGAAGCAGTACTAGATGTATAACATAAAAAGCCTAATTCTAGAGCTCCACTCACTACAAGAAGGATATTGAGCTGCTGGAGTGTCTCCAGAGGAGAGCCACCAAGCTGGTGAGGGGTCTGGAGAACAAGTCCCTGCCCAGGGAGGTGGTAGAGTCACCATCCCTGGAGGGATTTAAGAATCGTGTAGATGTGGCACTTCAGGGCATGCTCTGGTGCCCGAGGTTGTTGGGTTGAGTATTTTAGTTTGTGTGTTGGGTTTTTTTTGTTTTGAGAGTTTTTTGGGGGGTTGGGTTTTTTGTGTGTGTGTACAGTTGGACTCTATGACCTCAAAGGTCCTTTCCAACCATGAAGATTCTGTGATTCTGTGTTCTGTGTAACAGAATGTATCTGCATATACCCTTAATGATCCAATGTATAATTAGCTGTTGTTCCAAAGCATGAGTTTATGCCCATTGCAGCAGCAATTCAAACGTTTTTCTCGTAAAGGTGCCAATCTCCCATGTTACACAGCAGAAAGAAGCTAATATTAAAAAGGATGTCTATGCTTCTTGACTTATTGAACTGAATTCTTAGTGTTAAAAAAACCCAAACCCAACTACATAATTTAGCAGCATGAGCAAACAGAAGCCAGCAACAGAATTTAGCCTGTTCATATAACTTACAGTTGGTTAATTTTAATAGTAAAATACTACAGACAAAGCAACTTGATCAGAGTAACTAGTAAAAGGACAAAAACCAGAAGTTGAGGAGGTGAACATGACGTTGATCGATGGGCTCACAGAGAGCAGAAAAGAGAGCGAAGACCAAGCTTGAGAAATCTGAGTATGAAAAAACACAGTGAGACGAGATACTGGAGAGGAAAAAAAATTAAATGCAGCGAGCAGGAAAGAGTTGAAGGGGGGGACAACAGGGAAACCCAAAGAGCAGATCAGTGGAAAAGCCAACCACTTAAACTAAGCGATCCATATGCACTGTGCTTTGGAAACCCCGCTATAAAAAGTACACTGGGAGCAAGAAGCAGAAGAATTACTGATGGAGAACAAATGAAAAAGAACACCGAGTGCACAACATCAAAGAGATGAGGAAACCTACATGGAAAAAGAAAAACAAACAGGATAAATTGTGAAAGGATTAATAATTTAGCAACACAGAAGACTATTCCTTTAATCTATGGCAAATAAAGCATTTCTGTAAAGCACAACAGACAAATAATACATACTTTATTTTTAGGATCTTTTAGATTGAACATCAAACTTCTGTATTTGTTCTTATACTTCGAGTCAGTGTCCCGAAAAAAAGAAAAGAGCTCCCTTTCAATCCTTGTGGCAACTTTCGCTGCTCTCTCCTCAGGAATCTTCAAAGTGGAGTCTGTCAATCTGTAAGAGAACACAAGGGAAATTACCTAATGCTTCCAAATAATATGGGTTTTCCCCGCCTTCTGAAAGAAAGCAAATACAAACACAAGTTAATAATTTCATTTAATGAAGTATCTTTTACCTTTTCATCAGAATTTCTTTAAGAGACTGCTTGACACTCTGCCTTATCTGATCAGCAGAAGGTTTGGAAGCTGGCACCGCTGGCAGGTGTGTTGCACTAACTGATGCTTTCTCATTTTTCTTTTTCTTAATTTCTTGTTTGTCATGACCACCTATCAAAACAGAGTTAATAACCGTAAGCTTCTCAATCCACTGCTATAAGCTTTGACTGTTGCTAGATGTCATGAATTTTTATTTTTAAACTGCTCAGAACTGACCTTCAAGGAGAAGGAACGGGGGTTTTGTTTTTCTTATTTGGTTTGGATTTCGTATTGCATAGATTAATCAAAAAAAAAGCTTCCTTGGCAAAAACAATCAGGACTTTTGCTTTTTGACATAAAGTATTTTCTTCTACACTGAACCAAGATGACCAGTGCTTATTAATTTGATCTTAAGTAGGATTTTTGACTCTGAATTTCCGTAAAAGCCCAGATTAATTTTTCAATGAGTAAACTGAGAAATAATATACTGGGAAGCACATACTGTAAGTATATTAAACTTTACTTTAAGATAGCATTTTTAATTAAACTACACATTTGTGTATCCATTAGCCATCAAAATTACTTCAATTATTATAACCTCAGCTTGTGATTCAGGTAACAGACACTCTTAAACGAGGCCATTATAAGGTTTGTGTTATAAATAATAGTGGAAATTTCTAATCAAATTAAAATCATTAAAGGAAAACCCAAATTCCTTCAAACTTTGATTTTCAGAGTGTCAACTGAAAGCTCATTTGTCTCAGCACCTAAACACGTCACTAATTTAGAGCAGTAGCCTTCTATTTATGAAAGCAATGGGAAATAAACAATATTAATTTATTCACCTTTCTACTCTGAAAAAAGAAACAAACAAGACTTGAGTGTCTGATGGCAAAATGAAGCACTTCTTTAATATTACCTTTGGCTATTGAGTGCGACTTAAAATGCATTAATACCAAAAGTAAACTTAATACAGTTTCAAGCAGCTATAAAAAGACAGATTTTCTTTTCCACTGGGCAGACAGTGGGGACAATTTTATGCTAATTGTCCTAAAGGAGACTGCCAAGCTTCCCCTCTGTTTAAAAATGATTTTTATATTAACTTCTATTCTGAAATCCTCACTGAAAACAACTCTTTTTGTCATCTCCTAGCACAATCAGTATGTTCTAGAACAATTCAATTATTTCATGGATGCCAAAGACTCATTTCACTCCATGCAACTTACAGTTAGAAAGGATGTTAATTATTTTGTAACTCGGAATTTCAAAGTTGAACAACAAGGTATTTGAAGTCTAGAAGACACCATTAGGTATAAAATACTTACATTGAGATTTACACTTAACCCTGACATTTCCTATTGTCTTTTTCCACCAAAAAGAGCTTCTAGAATGTACCAGCATTGGCAAAAGATCAGAAGAACAGACTAATTTATTTTGTTTTTTAGACAAGAACTCAAAGCTTGAGTTTAGCATACAAAGACACAGTTTTCCCACAAAATCTCACTACTTTTACTGCTGAGATTTCAGTCCCAAATGAAACGTATTTCCCATTACTATGATCTTAGAAGAATAATGCTTCCTGGAAGGGAGCTGGGGAGGGGACAGATGTTGCTGGGAGGGGAAATATCTCCCTTCGACCTTTCAAATAAAATTTAGATGAAAATCTATTTTTGCATACTGAGCTCCCAATGCTCCCCTCTGAAATGAGTTGATACAATTATTTATGAAATGGTGCAAAAGACATCAGCAAGTCAAATTATAGTTCACATAGCAATTAAAACACTTATGTACATTAAGTTTTTCACTGTATTTTATGAAAGAGAATTTCAAAGTTTTCTGCAACGTGAAATGAAATTCAATACCTAGGTGTCTTTGTGTACTTTTTCCCCCATTCCTGATTATGTCAGCATCCCTTACTATTCAAGCAGGAAATACTCACATATCTACGCAGGAAATATTTGCCTGCTAAATAAAATTTAAAGAGAATTAAGAAACAAAGGTAATAAACATCATGGGAACAAACAGCTCTCCAGATCATCATCACTTGCACTACAAAATGTGCTTTGAGAAGCTGATACTATAAAGAAAGCCATCCTCCTTCACTGCACATGTGTGAATTACAGCGTGGAGCGCTTCAAAACTCACTACCTGATTTTGTGGACTTTTCAACCACACTAAGGGATTCTTTACTTATTTTTTCATTCTTCTCATCAGGGGACCGCCGAGGAACGACAGCAGTTTGTGATCCTTTTCGAGCAGGAACGTGTTGGCCTTTTTTAGTATCCGAGTCTCTGGACTCTGACAAGTTCTTCCCATCACCAGATTCCTGAAATGTAAATATTTCCATGTTAGGACACTACTGAACGCTACAAAGAACCACTACTCAATTACCCCACACATCCACACCTTAGCATGCCACTGAACACCACAGTGAACCACTACGTAATTGCCACACATTTTTTCTAATTTTTTTTTCTTTTTAAGTAGACTTGTATAATGGGCATATAACATTTTCTTATAATATCGTATTTTCATATAATATCCCTCGTATAATATTTTCTAAAAAGTTACTAAACAACACCTCAAATCACTGCCAAGCATTCCTCAACAACCTCTTTGATATACTGGTCGAAGACACACCACAGGCAATTTGAAGTCAAGCTCTATATTGAAAACTACTATGTTTTCAGGTTATTTTAGAAGGTCTGGGATACCAATGAACATCCCTTAAGCAGTTGTAGCCATGTATTCACAGAAAGTCACTTATGATTAGAAAGCACATGTAAACCAAAATTAATCAAATAGCTCACCTGCCAGAATTACAATACTACTGTTCAGAAATAAGACAAAAAGGATTACTGAGGATTAAGTTACGATGAATATGATGCTATCTACTAAAAGACTCTAAAAAATTGTAATAAAAACATCTCACTGCTCTTGCAAATTATCCTTTGGTTAGTAAAATGAGACACAAAGAAAGTAGAAAGGCCCCAATTAAAATGTTAGGCATTTTCTTCTACGTACAATCTGTAGTTAAAACAAACAAAACTGGAATATTGTTTTACAGATATTTAAAAGATCTGCACATATCTTAGAGCAAACTGACAGATGTCCTGTAAAAGTGTTTAGGAATCTGAAAGAAAAACACACAAACATCTTGTTTCTATACATCTATACGTATAGGCGTAGAAACACACACATACAATGTGCACATAACCCTGCTCAGTATAAGGAGGTATCATCCCAAGAGCCAAGCTACTTCCTAACTCTGAAAATAATAATGGAGAAGTTTTAAATCAGATTCACAAAAATGTTTGAAACGTGGTATTTTAAATGGCAGGGGGTTAAGAGAAAATTCCTTCTACCCTCCATGATAATCAGAACTTCGAGAAGACTCACCCGTCTGAAGATTTTGACTTTGTGCTTCCCAGAGTCCTCAGTCTGCTTTGTTTTTTCGGTTGTTACATTTATATTACAATTAGGTATTGACTTTGACATCCCCGGTTTGTCGCACTCGGTTGTTTTTTCTTCTCTATGGATTTCAGGTTTCACTTGAGCATCCGGCACACTTTGATCCGAACACTCCATTTTTTTGTCTTCTTCAGCGCAGCATTTCACGCACACGTATTCTTTGTCTTCTTCACCCATCTTCTGGGCTTGAGAAAGACTCAGTCCAACACAATCACCGTGAAACCAATCATCACATCTACCGCAGCCCACCATAAATCTGAAAACAAAATAAGGCATAAATCAGTGTACAAACTACGAGGAAGATTCAGCAACTTCAGCGGAACGGACCAATAATTGGTTTGATTTGTGCATCTCAAATAACTCCTCCTTACCTGGGAAGTGATTTTCTTTGGAGCTTTACATCCACCTCCAGCCTTACAACATGGTATGATCTTCCTGAGAAACAGGTTTTTTTTGCCTTTTGCAATAGTCCAAGAGAATATCACAACCTCGTTATGTTTGCCTGTAACCTGCCTGCCTGCCCCCAAATCCTACAAACAGCATTTTCAGGCTGCTAAAGAAAATTTTATTAGAAAAAAAAAATAATCCACAGCTCTCAAAACCAGCAAACTTCTTTTTTGTAAAGAAAATTTTCTTGCCAGAGGATATTATCCTTACTTTCCTTCAAATCTGATCACCATCCTTACAGCAGAAAGGTATCAGCTGCCATCTTCCATAGAAGAGATATCCCAGTGTTTTGACAAATATGATCAGCACAGAAACACCAAGACATTCCAAACGAGCTGGTATTTTACATCACATTCCTTAGCCCATTATTACTGAATTACTTCCAGAAAGCTAAGGAATCATGGAATGGCTTAGGTCGGAAGGCACCTTAAGGTCACCTAGTTCCAACCCCAAGGACTCTTTACTAGCGAATATGGGACCAAGAGTTTGGCTTCCAGCTCCACCTGGCTAGTTTTCCACTTTGGTGCTGCCCAGCTATTTTA
The DNA here is from genome assembly GCA_025769975.1 of Gallinago jamesoni. NCBI lineage: Eukaryota > Metazoa > Chordata > Aves > Charadriiformes > Scolopacidae > Gallinago > Gallinago jamesoni. Next base: position 88,859,530 of record JAOQGH010000023.1, read on the forward strand.
TTCAGAGCTAGTATTTATTTAAAGAACATTTCAAACACTAAAAAGAGTATCATTTAAAAGGACCTTCTTCATCTCACAGTCACTTAAAACTCTTGAATTATTTTGAAAGCAAAAATATCCATAGGTCCAGATAGTCTTTTCAAACTGGTGCCAAGATCACTTGGTCTAAAATACAACCATAATTTCTACTTTACAGAAGCATTTTAAAAACTTCATTAGGATTCACTAGTATCCAATTGCACCGAAAGGTACAATTTCCAGTGGAACTATTTTGGAAAGATGTGGAATTTCAAAGTTAGACAAATTAAACACCTCAGTAAATCTATTTCAGGAGACTTAACTGGCAGTCATTTTATGTTTTACAATTCTTTCTTACAATCATTACTAAAGATCTGCTTTTGAATGACATCGAAAAATCTCTTGTATTACCCACTTATATTTTCCTTCCCCTTTTATAACTTTTTTTTTGGTTTTTACTTACATAAAACATATATGTACTACGATGTATTTTGTCTGGATGAACAAAGACTGAAAGTGTATTATGATAAGCGCAAGTGCTTTGTTAATACTGAAAAATTTACTGAATTCTTAGTTTTTAACTTTCATTGAAGACAGACCTGACTTAGAAAGTAATTCAATGAAATCCTGGTTGTTTCAGCAATATATCCACCACGTTAAATACACTGCAAACCCTGTTTTTCTTTAATCTAATATCCTATAAACCCTTTTCATAAGATGACTCTAAAGAAAATTATTACTGAAGTATGTATGTTTCTGTTAATTCTAGGATCTGCTGACTTACCTACTTCACAAAACCATATAAATATTAGAGACCATACTTAAAGGAACTCTGATTCACCAGAACTGGATGAACACTCCAGAGGGTCTGATGTAGGTACTATTTTCAAGAAGCTACAGGTGAAATATCTGTTTAACAGCAGATGGTTGAAACGTAAGAAAAAAGAAAGAAGAAAATATTGTGGCTTTACGTTCTATCTTTGCTTATCCAAAATAAATCAGGATTAAATTATACTGCATTAAATACCATTTTCAAGTATGAAAAGCTTTAAACCTCTGGCAGTTTGAGAAAAAGGTTGTTTCCAGCTTCCCTAGCCTACAATGCTGTTTGCTAGATTTCGTGAAAGCATTTTTTAATCTAGTTTGCAAAGAAAACTATGGCCTCTTTTTTAATTTTCTTTCTTTTTTTTTTTTTCTGAGCTGCAAGTACATGTTTGGTATTAGTCATGACCAGCAAACCGTATCTGCCCATCTATTTGGTAGTTTCTATTAGGAAGGCAGAGGTTCCTTCGCGTTTTCTCCATACCTAAACCTTTTCAGATCTGCGTTCCCAGCAAAGCAAAGATACAAGAAAGATAACATTAGGGGACAACTGTTTCTGATGGTCTTAAAAAAGTAGTATTATAACACTGATAAACAGAACGGGCAAAGGAGAGAGAAGCAATGGGACTTCAAACCAAAGTTGATTGCTCCCTTCTGAGAGCCTACAGCCAAACTGACGGCAGAAAATACAGCGCGAGTGCCTGTTTCACAACTGCAAGGATCCACACGAGGATACTTCACATAGCACACATCTCTCACCATGGCAAGAAAATATTAGTAAAGCTTTGGAAATATCAAAACCAGGTACAAAAATTCCAAACAAAAGATCTTGAACAGGGTTGAAATAAGACCAAAGCATACAGTCAAGTGCTTCCTGCTAAAAGAATACTTTAGTGTACTAATGAATGAATGCCTTTTGGTTAAAAACAGAAGGAAATCATGAATAGTCTTGAAGCCACAACTACTACTTTTATTTTTAAAAAAAGTAGTTTTTTCCTCCCCTTTGGTAATTCAGGTGTTGGAGACTAATTTAATAAATGAGCAAGGCAGACTGAAACCTTTAGCAACTAAAGGCAAATTTTGATTATTTAGAAAACAAGACTAAATTTGCAAAAAAAGCAGAGATGAACTCCGGAGACTAAAATACACAAGATGCTGCACATCTTCAACTTTAAATTGACAGCATGTGGGATTTTTCAGCTTAGCTCATACACAGTAAGTGGGCAATAGGGATAAGCGTATGATGAGTAAACCACCAGATAGTCATGCAGTTTTACATCTTTATTTTCAGGTCTATCAAAAAAAAAAAAAAGGAGTAAAAAACCTATAAAGAATTTGGCTCAGAAACAGATCCTTCTTCCCTACGAATATACACCAAGACAGACAGATGTCATTCAAGCCATCTTAAGCAAACTATTCAAGATGGAATATACATTTGGCTTCATTCCAGTCTTCATAGTAAAGTTTCAAACACATGGTATTTAAACACACACAATAAAACTTCCGAATTTGGGATTCAGAAACTAAGACTACAAAGACAATCTGGAAATGTCCATGAAGCCTGTACTATGAAACAGAATGTAGTGTTTACAGTTGTCTTGTTTAAGCCTAATTTTACAAAACCGTAAGAAAAATACTGGTGATGCCTGCCTAAAAAGTTCACTATTTCCACTAGTGTTTTCACACTAGTCAACTACGAGACTGTGACTTCTGAGGCTGGGAGAGAATGTACTGATTTTGATACCAGTAGTGTAAATAATCCTTTTTACCATAAGGCCACTTTTACATCTTTGTGTGTTTTGCTCGTCTGCATACAAAACACAATTATGATTTGTAACAGCAATTATAATTAGGTAATGAGCAATGCTCAAAGACTAAAAAGGAGTCAAGGGAAACTGAACCCTGGCTTGAAGGATCAAGGGTGTCCTCTTGCACAGCTGTCAGAGTTGGGACTGAAGAGGTTCTGATATCTCAGACTATTACAACACCAAAGTTTCTGTCTGTAGATGCTTCAAGTTTGAAGTGCAGGAGTTTTACCCATGTTGTAAGGCTGGATTACCCATGGATGTAAAGCTGAAAGAGAAAGAAGAATGCGTTTTAAAATATTAAATCATGCCACAATCAGTAACAGAACTGCTTTCACTGGACTTCAATATGAAACCAAAATTTTGTTCAAGAAAAATCTAAGAAGAGCCGGCGTGACCGCAGACAGTAGTATAGATCATTCATTCCTCTCTGTACTCCACAAATCAGCATGAAAAGATGCACCTTAAAATCAGAAAGTAATAGATGATACATTAAAAAAAAAGAGAGACAATAATTAATGCAAGCCTTTCACAACCTCTCTTAGGATTGGGAGATGTTCTTTGATGTGTTATTGGTAGTAAATTAAATTCATCCGTCAGATGAAAAACTCGAACTTGGACAATTTATTTTCAAAATATATAGCCCGTGTTTTTAAATTAATTTACATACATTAAATTTATGTAATAAAAGCAAGTTTCCAGAGGAATCCGTTACCACAAAATAAGACTTTACAAGTAAAATGGGCAGAATCCACCTTATTCGTAAAACAATTCTTTGTTGTAAAGTTCTCAGAACAGCTCAATAATCAGCATTTTAAAATTAATTATGTAAGGTGCGTTGCCACATAAAGACATTTACTTCAGAAATAATTGCCTCTCTTTAATCCTTTGCATTTGTGGTAACAGCATAGAGAGAACATGGCAAAAGGACAACCTGAACTATTCAAAACGACACCTTAACCCCAAACTCACCTAAGCAGGGTAAAACCACTGTTCATGCAATTTTAAAGACTTAAAGATTTAAAACATGTCCCACATTTGCATTTCCCTGCTCCTCAATGACACTGTTCAACGATTTCCATAAAATCTGTTTATATTTGTATTAGTATCACAATATTAACATATTGATACGTATTAAATGTATTACTATAATTGTATTATGTTTGTATTAATATCACAACCATGTCTAGGCTGCATTGGTGCTACCACTCAGTGTTAAAGCAGAGGTGCTGCACGGAGGCAACTGGTTTTCCTTCAGCTAATAATGGTGTTACTGGTAGAGAAGATATTGATGGGAGCTTTAGCAGAGCCTGTGTTCCACATCAGTGAAGTAAAATGGGCTCAAAGCAAAGCTCAAAAAAAACCCCAAAATACTGCACTACACTGTCAGAGCACATATAAATGAGCAGTTTCTCTTCTTTGCTTTTTTCACAAGTTTAAAGCAGGTGACAGGATTTTTCAGGGTTTGATCCTCGAGAACCAAGAACAGCCCATCTCCAAAGAAACACCCCCATCAGATCTTTGTACAGAATTTGCAGCGTGGGAAAAAGACACTTCAAACTTATTTCATAAATATCAAACTTCAGTAACCCATCTTTTATGTAATATATGTTTCTTTTGACCCTAAAGGCATAATTTTCTTTATTTTTCATATTATATTCATATTCCTCTCCAAAAAGGAAGCAAGCAGGGAGACAAGAAACCCATGCTCCCTGAACTAAAAGCGAATGCATGAAACGTGCCCACTGAGCATCCCACAGTACTGAAAAAAATGGGTTCAATGCATCTATCATTAGTCATAGAACTGTAAAAAAAATAAATATATATATGTATAGATATCACATTAAGAGAAGCTCCGTTACCAGTGGGTTCTACACACATTGCATCTTGCAGGATCAGGATCCTGAGTTCTATAAACTGCATCTATATATTTTATAAAACTATGTATTTTACACAACTCATGCTATCCATTTCCCAGATTCTCTAATGCTACTACTACGAATAGCGATCCTACCAATACTGCAGCAGAGTAATATAATCCATACAAAAAACTACTAATAAAATGGTATGACCGTAAACATAAACCACATGGGAATCCTTCCATCCTTGAATTTTACATCACCATGCTATTCCGTTTATACTGTCTTTCAATTTTTCCACAGCTGTGGCTGGACACGGATGACAGCTTTTAATGTCACGTGCCTTCTCAGAGGGGATGAATGCAGTAACAAGGGCAGAAAACTTAAAAGCATCACCCATGACTGTAAATTCATGACACCTTGCACAACCTGCAGTTTAACATACTCATACTATTCAATAAGCTTGTACTAGAACAGAGGCATCATAATTATCTTAATTACTGTATCTTGTGAAGAATGTTGTCACAACAATGATTCATTTGAAGCATACGCATCTACCCTTAAAAAAAATACAAACATGTAATTTAAGGGTGGTTATAAATTCAGAGTCTCCATCTGCTTTCTGAACCATTCTCTTTTGCATTGGCTGTAAAAATCATGATTGCTCGGTTCCAAAATAGTTTACTCAAGTATTAGCACTATTTTCAAAAAACAAATGTCCTAATAATATTTACTAGAGGAAAAAACAAGTTTCAGGTTGGTTTTGTTGTTTTGTTTTTCTTCAACTTCATCCATCAGCCAAAGTGATTTTTCTGTATTAGAATTGTGCAGAAACTTTTTAGTGACTATATGACCAGGAATACTGTATCTTAGCTAAACCAACTCCTGCACTTTCCAATTAATTGTCTTTTACAATATTACTAACTTTTCCTCCATATTAAAGTGAAGTTCAAATGTGGGGAGAAGAAGTTCCAAACTAAAACGCTGGTCCTGCATCATTTCATTTTTCTGTGAGCTCTGAGAAGGCGAGTTTGTGACTCCTCACACAAACCGTAGGATCAAATCACAAGTGACAACAAAATAATTAGAAAAACCCCCACAAACCCAAACAAACAAAAACCCCAGAACAAAGAAACCCAAACCAACCAAATCCAAAAACAAACGCATAAAATAACCCAGACAAAACCCCCACAAATCAACAAAGAACCCAAATCCCACAGCCTATTAAAAACCTCCCTTACTAGAACTGTAGAAATCAAAAGAGGAATTCATCAGCAACAAATTAAAGCTGCAGACTTCCCTTGTGATATAATGGTTTCTATAAAATTTGCCTAGAAACAGAATATCTGAAGTTACGCACTATGAATTACTAATCAGAAATTGGTAGAACTTCTCCCATTAAAGACAAGAGTGAAAACAAGGAAGAATATCTGCAAAACATCAGTTAGATTTTTGTCTATCTATACAAGGAGTGAGTTCAGCCCTCCAGCCTGCAGAGAACTTGAAGATCTAGAGTGAAAATTGGACAAATTAATAATATAAGCCTTTACATCCTTTACAAGGATGCATATGATGCACAAATAAACCTTACATCAGCAGATTTCTCAATGTCTGCGGAGCTACCATCTTCATCTAGCTCTATGCAAAGGAATTAAACACTATTTTTTTTCTTCAACTGTCTTTAAAGATCTTCAATCTGTTTTGTATTGTTTGTCACAAACAGTATTTTCAACATCACTTGAACCCAGTAAGGAGTTGAGGGAGTAACTTCAGCCTGTAATGTTTTTCTATGTGATGTGCGTATCCGTACACAGATGAATGAAAATTTATGTGTTTGATTTATATCATTAGTTGATGAGAAAACATCTGACATGGGAAAACATCTGATACAGGAACACAACAGCAAAGTCAAACAAGTTGAAAGCAATATGATGGGTAACAATAATTCAAACTTTGCACTGAAAACCCAACTGTTTGCGGTATGCTGAAAATTACCAAGTACAATAAGCTATATCATAATTACCTGGCTTCCCCAGGAGCATAATTGTTCTTCATATGAACAAACAATTATTTTTTAGTTATGTTGCATGGATAAATCTCTGAATGGGAATTGACAAAATTCATCAAGCAAACTGACTGAAACAATTAGCCCTAAAGCCAAACATTGACCATCCACTCACTGGGTTAACGAAGACAGAAAACACAAACCAGCTATGGTGGTTCCAGTTTAAAAGCACCAAGACAAGTGGAAAACAGAGCACAAACGGTCACTGTCCAAAGCTCAGGTGCCAAAGAATGACAATATATTAAGAGAAAAAAAAACAGGCATGCCTCTTGTAAAGCAAGACACATTATAACTGGTTTTTTTGACCATGCAAGTCACATCTTTGTAAGTACGAATTCCTCTTTTCCCAGGCAAATCAGCTGTATTTGCAGCACAAGGTAAGCCTACTTTGACTTTAAATGTGGTCAGCAAACTATTGCCAGTGTCCCTAAAGGTATGAACTGACTCCATTTGTCAGGTGCCCATTCTAAAATAAAACAACATGCAAGTACCATCCTTCTTCTACTGTTCTCCTAGTGGGCACAATAAGATGACCCTGGGGCCATGAAAGGCCCAGGTAAGCATCACCCTTTGGGGATTCTGCACACAAACAAGACTGATGAAACAACCCTCACCCATCATCTTCAACCTCAATCAATTTTCTAAACTTAGTATTACATCAGCAACAAGTTTGTGGCTTTGCATTCATCGCAGGGAATACAAAAAGGTTCAAGTGACTCCAGTTTTCCAGCCCAAATTCTACAAGTGTTTCATTAACAGGACAGACTGCAAAGCTCTTATCCACATTATTTCCCAACGTTGGGCTGCAATTTCAGTTCCATTTCTTTTTCTAGAAGTAAATAGTACCACAACACTGATAAAAATTTCCAAAATTTAAAGAATAACCAGGCAGGGTATAAACACAGATATTGTTTCATATCTTAGCTCTGCCTTTGACATTCATTGAACTTACTGTCTTCTGACAAAAATTGCGTCTTTCTCCTTTTCTCCTCTATGATGAAGAGGGGGGTGAAAAAAGGGAACAGGGTGGCGAGCTAACTTATTCCAAAAGGGAAACAAAAATTCCTTGAAGAGCAATCCAAAAAGAAAATGAAAAAAACCCTTATCACTATAGTTAATTTTTGATAGTTTCAATGCTTTTCCAAGTGATAAGAGTGAAATTTGTTAAGCTTTTTATTTTTCCTTCCACTGTACTGAAAATGTTTTCTTGATCTTGCACTAATAATTAAACAAGTACAAAAATGCCAAGGCATTAAGAAATGAGTTTTGCTTCCTCTTGTACCTTGGTGACATCACACGAATCTGAAAGGTTTAAGAGTTCTTATTTGCAGCATACCACTACAAAATAAGTAATCAAATAAAATTGTCATTTTTTAGATTATCAATGATAAAAAGCACTGGCCTGATAGTCTTAAGTCTTCTAACCCAAACCATTCTATGATTCTGTGATCCTAGTTTAGTGAATCTGATCATTCCCTGATGAAACTGCTGGCTACGTCAACAGTTTTGTTACATAGACATATTAAAAAAAATAATAAATATCTTAACAAGACTGACATTACAAAGTTGAGGAAACCAGTGATCACCATCTGTGGCAGTTCATGGGCTCAGCTCCATACATTTTACTATTCTTCTAGCAAGAACTAGCAGAGCAAAATTGTTTTTTTCCATTTAATCAATGCACAGTATGTGTATCACCTGTAGAATTACTTTGACTTTATAAACTAAACGAAAAATATTTAGTTCTGCCTCATTGCTGCATCTTCCCAGTATTGCTTATATCCATTTAGTATAAAAAAAAATAAATCAAGATTTCCTGAACTGCAACAAGACATTCAGGACAAGAAAACGCATCGAATGTTTATAATGTTAGCAAAAATATAAAGAAAATAGGAAGAGTTCAACTCAAAGCTAGATTTTTACCAGATATCAAGCAGTTTAAATTCCCAATATGCATATTTTGCTTTAAAAATATCCATGTAAGCATTTTTGTACAAGAAAGCAGCCTTTCTGAATTTAAAGAATTCATTGACATACAGGCTACCCATGTACTTCTACCGTTACAGTAATACATGGGATGATAAAAACTGAGGAAATGCACAAAATTAAACACTCTTATAGAGGCACAAATGGTAAAGTCCTAGCATTAGGACATAAAAAAAACCAAACCCAACAAACAAAAACCATGGTACTAAGTGTGAGTGGTGATTCAATCAGGGAATTCTCACCAAGGAGGGAAAGCAAGCCCAGTGTTAATTCTTTTAATAGGCCACCCTGATGCAGTTACTGCAGCTGCCCAGCAAACGGATTTATGTACTTGTTTTACTAATATGATATCATAAGTCAATAAAACTCATAAGAGCTCTTCTTAGATACAAATTAATGCCATGAAAACCTCAGGTACTAAAGGTAATTGTTCCGTTTTTCACTCTGATATCCAGAGTTGTAAAGCACACTCATAGAAAATTACTGTTAAGTTTCATTCACATAAGCAAAGGACTAATTAGAAATGAATTAAAAAAAAGAAAGACCGGCAGGTTAAAATTGAAATTATGAAAAAGTACTTCAATATTAAATCCAGAAAATAAGAAGCAGTAATAAAGGAATTCTTATTCTTGGATTGACGGTTCATTAATGGAACCCAATGGCCTTTTTCAGTGCAGAAGAATAACTTTTGTCACAAAGGGACATTATTAACTTCTGATGCAACCTCATTATTAGGTTTAGTCAAAGGCAATTTCTGATATGCCCAGATGGAAGTTTTATAGGGTTGGTTTTTTTTGAGACTGATGTTCTCCCTACCACCACCAGCTCCTCCATTACTCCTGTCACATGAAAGCCTTACAGCAACGATTATACAAGTTGAAAAAAACCCCTCTGAATCTCTAGGTATTAGAATCCCACTTCTACTAGGAAAAAAGGTCACATGCAAACAACTCTTTGATTTTTTTTTTTGGTTGATGGTGATCCTTCAACTTAAGATGTCTCTGGAAAGAAGGAAATGACAATCTGAAACACAGATACCTTAATCTCATTTCTTTTCTATGGGGAAAAAAGAAAGTCAATTCTAAAGTACATATTTTAACAGCATAGCAGAATTCCACATTCCTCAAAAAATGCATTCATACAATAAAATATTTCTAGTAAAAATAATTGACCAAACTAGTTTCTAGTGTTCTAGTTAAAAGATTAAAAAAAAAAAAAGGGTATGAGTGCAAAGGAAAGTAATTGCCAGTGTAACAGACACGCTCTGACTGTAAGGCTCTGCCTTTTCCTTTTGGCATCAGCAGTATGAAACGTTTGGCAAGAGAGGAGACAAAAATATAATATCTTCTGGGACCGATAATGAATTCCTCAGACACCAAGCCACACACACACACCTGTTGCCATGTGGCTTTTTGCAGAAGCCACACTGCTTGTTGGGCACCCAAACGGATTTGCTTTCGCTGGCAGAGGTATGTTCCAAGCCCTCCCGTTTAACGGTTGAGATGTTATCTGGAATGAACAACGGAGGTTCGTCCAGCGAAAGACTTTTGCTACTTCTTCTCTGGCGAGGTTGGAGATTCTTATCAATTCTTTTTGATTTGTTTTTTTCTTTATCCTCCTCCTTCAGATGTTCTGTACCAGGGGGATCTTTCGGCTCTGCCTCTTCCTTTGCAGAGCTATTTGTTTTTAGCGCAGTTGCAAGCTGGTGTTTCTGACCCGGGGCTTTCTGACCAAGATTTGAAACGTGCCCTGATAATGGATGCACGGAGTGGTGAGTCTCTTTAGAGGAGCTTTGATGAGTAGGAGATTTCTCACTTGCTTTTTGAATTGCTGACTTATGTACTTGCCCAGAAGCCTGGACACGGGGTATTTTCTTCAGCATCATATTGGTCTGCTTTTTTCCACTGGCCCCTGAAACACAGCTCCTTGCTTTCAAACCCAGATCAGACTGTTTCTTCCTAATCTTAACTGGGTTATTTGGATGCTGATGACTCTCTTGCTCATCTGCATTCCTCTTCAGACTTGCTGAAGATGGACTGTGAAGACCTGAAACAGTAAGACCAGCTCTTGTTTTCGAACGTGTTATTTCTTGTTGCACTGTACCCGATTTCTGTCGGGTGCCTGCCGTCAGATTTTGCATATTCTGTATTATAGATTTACTATGCCGGGGCCTAATGTTCTTTTCACATTTTAATGAAGCACTAATTTGTTTATCATCATCCTGAAATTTTGATGCCTCAGGGCCTTCTACTTTAGTACTGATGATCTGCTGTACATTTTGGCTTTTTTGGTCAAGAACAGTGCTATCTAAAATGCTATTTCCTGGGTCAGCAGGAGTAAACTCTTCACTTTTCAAGTCTTTATTATCAAACTCTGTACTGTCCAGTAGTTTCTCAGATGAGGTTACAGTTTTCTCCACTCCCTTGTCATCATCTACAGGTTCTGTCACACATTCCATTACTGACAATGTATTTTCATCAGGAATTTCTACATCGTGGGAACCTAAACTACAATCAACCCCCTTTTCTATAGGGCTGGACAAATTTGAAATGGTCTCACAAATTTCACTTGGATTCACAGAAACACTAGATGAATCGTTAGCTTTTCCAGTTACCCCACTTTGATCATGCTCCTCTGCTTTCTTCTCCGATTCCTCTGTTTGATCAGTCTTTTCTTCGGAAGAAGCTTCAGAGCCCATTGAATCAATCACATCATTTGCTTCATTTTTAACTGCAGTAATTTCAGTATCTGCAGATACTGAACAAACTGACTCAACATTCCCAGATTCTGTCTTTGTCGCAACCTCAGTTATATCCTTTGTTTCTCCAGGAGAAGGAGAACAGGCTTCTGCTAAATTAGCACAACTTAACACTTGGGATGTTTCCTCAACTTCTGCCTGGTTAAGGGTTTCAGACTTTATTTCATTCACCTCTTCGGGACCAGGAAGACATTTATTACTTTGGGATGCTGTCACTGCTGCTGCCGTTCCTTCTGTCTGTCCTGATCGTCTCGTACTACGCCTCACTTCTTTAGGTTGCTCTGTTTTCAAGGGCGCAGTGACAGCATCCGCCTCTTTAGCTGGACTTCTCTCTTGTTTCTGTCCGGTTTTTGGAGCAGATCCACTTTTCACAGATGATTTCTTGGTACTAACAAGAGGCGCAACATTCGAACGCTTGGCTAGCGTGCTCTGTCGCAAACTCCGAACTGATTCTAGGAAGGGAAAGAGAAAATGTCTTAGGTTAGAACTGATTTAGCTTGATTTAACTTACTGGACACACAGAGAGAACTTGAAACATAGCTGTTTACCAAACTTAGAACAAACAAAAAACCCTCAGCTTTTTCCTTTAAGATGTCCTACATTACCTGCATTTCAATTTTGCACTGCCACAGTCTGCATGTAAAAATCACATTATTCTAATGGCTATGAGAATTCTGAATTATATATAAAACAGAAGCGATGATAAAAAGATAATCAAAACCCACTCTACTTTTCTACTGCTTGATTTTTTTTTCCCCTCAAGCAAAAATTGCACAAGTGAGTTATGTTGTGATTACAGTATAGCCGTGAAGTTTACAAAGCTTTTAGAGAACACGGTGTATGAGTCTGAGACACACTCACATTCTCACCAAGACAACATCTCTCACATTTTCTAAACAAGAAATCATTCCAATGCCTTTTTAGAAAGCATATTCACCAGCTTCGTACCACAGATTCTTATATAAATTCTGACTTCCCTAATAAGTAGTTTTATCACTTTAACTCAGCCTACTCTATGGGGGGGGAAAAAGCAGGGCCGTCAATAACTGCACCAGTTCAACAAGTTAGAAAAACCCTAACCATAATCAATTAACTACCACAGAGAATTAAATTATTAAGATACTTATGAAGCATATTCAGATATTTTGATAAAAGACTTTACGACTGCAATTACTACAACCTGAATTTTAAAAAAATACACAAATAAAAATCAATAGAATTAAAATAGTAACTGGAAACAAAGAGCCAGGATAACCTACTATTCCTATGCTGTTTGCAAATACAAGGTACTTTTGTTGGTGAAGAACCACCATGCTAATATGATGCAGGTAAAAGGATCAAAATCTCAAAAAATGAGTTTATGGTCTGTGGTCCTTAAAGATAATATCAAATATTTAACAAAGAGGAATTCAAACTGAGTAGTACCCTACGGACGTCAACTTCTAGCTCCAGTTTATAAAAAAGGAAATGTCTATACTTGAATCCACACAAATAAATAGCAAAGCTTTACTTTAAGTCTATAAATGTTGAGGTTGTGGGTTTATAAAAATTCAGTTGATTTCAAATGTGCAAAACCACATAATCTATGGAATGGTCACCTTGTGCCATTAAACGTGGCGATTTTCTTGGTGATGCGACTGACGTGTCTTCACAACGGCTCCTCAAATTCCTGTTACGTAAAACAAGCTCATCTTCATCGATGGCGTCGTTACCACTTTCTTTAACTCCTTCTTCATCCATAATATCATCAAGACCAATAACTGGAAAAAAAGAAACAAGAAAAAGCCCAAAACTTAAAATGATCAAAAAAAAAATAAAATGTTACAGCTGTAATGGCAATTGAGACAGGGATGAGAAAGGGGAAAAATAAATAGTTTGGCCGTCTAAAAACAAACAAAAGGGGAAAAATGAAGAAAGGCAAGATAGAAAATTCCCATGTGAGGCAATTTCAGTGCAGAAGAAGCTATCACCCAAAGCTTAACATTTCCATAGATAGTCCTTACAGCTTTTTGGTGGACTCACATTTTTATTGTTTTTTTTGCCACAGGAAGGTCCCCAGTCTTAGAGGATCAGCTGTTCCTCACTGTCCCTTCCCACCTAAGAAAAAGTGAAGAAAGGTAAACAGCAGAAAGAGCTGATCCAGAAGTGCAAAGAGTTTAAAACGACAGTATTTCTCACAGGATGCAATCCGAAAACTAAGTCCCACGCACATCACGTATCTGCATCTGGAACCCCTTTTTGGAAGGGCATAGAGTGAGGCATGCCCTGGTCTCCCAGGAGAGTCAGAGAACATTGTCTTGGTTGAATTCCTAACCTCCACTAACCCGAGTTGGATCCCAGAGGTTGCTCCTGAAAATAGGTTTCCTAAGAGGCAGTCAGGCCACTGTACCAACCATTCTCCTCACTTTCTCTAAGTTTGGTTCTGCATAGGTAGCCTCTCCTACACCAAAGATCCTACTTACGATTAATGATTCCTGGTCCTTGTGGGATGCGAAATTTGTAAGATCAAGTCAAACGCCCAAGTGATTTTACAAAACATGTAGGAGGGTCTGACAAATCCAACACACACTCCAACCAACCAAGTATGCCTATTTTTCACTGTTCAGGCACCTACCTAGAAGCATTTTCAAGATAAACTCACTCACATGACAGCAATAAGGTATCTAAAAATTTCTAACAATTACTTACTTAGAACTGACTCAAACGAATGTATGTCTTAGAAATGAAAATAAGCAAGAAGTTAATAGAAATTAAAAATTGTTAGAATTTTTAGACTGTCAGAAAATCTGTCCTGTTCCTGATGTTACTGCAACTTAAAAAAATAATCTTCTTGTGAAGGCATGATGAGCACACTTTTAAAAGAATAAAAATGTGACATTGTAAAACACTACTAAAGCCAAACAGTGATGAAAGAATAATCAAGTCTATCAAGATTGTAGATTAATCCACAATCTCCTGTCATGAAGAATTAAAAAAAAGCAAGCAAACAAAAACCCCATCAAACCAACCTGTTAATTTTAAAGTTCAAATATTAGAAAGATTTTAAACAGCCTTTTAAGGCATCAAGCAATCAGTACTCTGGACCTCCATAATTAGATAGCTGTCAGGAGCTGAAAGCTAGGAGTTTGAGCTGACAGTTGATTGTTACTTATTTTAACTAGAATTTTTAGTTACTGCATCGTATACACCAGTTTACAGGAGAAGCCTGTTTCCAGAAGTTACTGGTAACTTTTGCTTTCCAATCCACAAATCCATCTTTACGTCTGTGCACGTGTACATACGTACACAGATACCACCCACAAGCTGCAGAGGGCTGATAACGCCGGTCTTGCTCCACTCATCCAAATGTTCCTTCACCACTTACTTGCTATAAGCTACATACTGGGGAAAAGGACACACTGGCAAAAAAATGACATTCTAACTGCCCTGTTAGACTTTATTTTCCCTACAGTATTTAATACTGGCCATTGTCCAAGACTGAACACTCAATGGGATGGGCCCTCACCCAAGCTCCAGCTGCTCATTCCCATGTTCTCAAAGACTATGTCCTCCCAAGAGCTCTGTAAACTAAACTACTGAGTAACTAGAGACAACATAGAATCACAGAATGGGTTGGGTTGGAAGGGACCTTAAAGATCATCGAGTTCCAACCCCCCTGCCCTGGGCAGAGACACCTCCCACCAGACCAGGTTGCTCAAAGCCCCATCCAGCCTGGCCTTGAACCCCTCCAGGGATAGGGCAGCCACAGCTTCCCTGGGCAACCTGTTCCAGTGCCTCACCACCCTCACAGCAAAGAATTTTCCCCTAAGATCTAATCTAAATCTCCCCTCTTGCAGTTTGAAACCATTACCCCTCATCCTATTGCCACACTCCCTATAAATAGTCCCTCCCCAGCTCTCCTATAGGCCCCCTTCAGATATTGGGAGGCTGCTATAAGGTCTCCCCAGAGCCTCCTCTTCTCCAGGTTGAACAACCCCAGCTCTCTCAGCCTGTCCTCACAGGAGATGTGCTCCAGCCCTCTGATCATCTTTGTGGCCCTCTGCTGGACCTGTTCCATCAGGTCCACGTCCTTCCTGTGTTGAGGACTCCAGAGCTGGACACAGTGCTCCAGGTGGGGTCTCACCAGAGTAGAGAGGTAGAATCACCTCCCTCATAACATGACATGATATGTCCTCCCCAGGCAGGCAGCGGAGCCACCATCCCTGGAGGTATTTAAGAAACATGTTGACGTGGCACTTCAGGGCATGCTCTGGTGCCTGAGATTGTTGGGGGTTTTTTTTGTGTGCGTACGGTTGGACTCTATGATCTCAAAATGTCCCTTTCAACCATGAAGATTCTGTGATTCTGTGACACAAAACAGTTGGACAATTTTTGAAACAGCTCTGGAGCAGAGATTTCAGGGCTGCCATTAGAGCCCTGGATTTTACAATGTTCTTGTTCAACTTATTGAATTAATAACAAAAGGGAGACATTCCGTTTGAAATATTAGAATTAAAGTATTTTCATACTTACAAGACTCTGTGCTGTAGCTTTAATTTTACAGAGGAATTTGAAGCACAGAATCTTGCTAATTTCAAACCACCTGAGCTATAACTCAGCTAGTACAGCCCCATGAGGCCCCAGATGAGGAGCATTCGACACATACCCTGCTGGGAAGAGAAAAAGTGACAGAGAATAATAACAGATACAGAGGAGACCAAGACATTAAATTGTGAAAGAGAAGTGGAGGTAGAGAAACAGCACTGGGAAAAGTAAACCAACACAAGCAAAACCGAAAAGGAGGAGATACAGATCTTAGCAATAAATACCTAAAGATTATCTCGGTAATAAATACAGAAATTAAGACAGAAGGATGTAAGATAAAAGGAAGGAAAAAATAAAGAAAAAAAACATATCAGAATAGAAAAAAATTATACACCAGTGTACAACTCAGCAAGCTTCAAATAAGGAAAATACAAATCACATTCAACATATTCATACTGGAAGAGACACCACTGGCAGTAAACTAAGTATTTTGAGTCTTTCCATTACCTGTATTTAAATATCTAAGCCACTGTGCTGTGCTACTGACTCATTTTTATATGTTATACAATAACATACAGTAAAAATAGTTTAGTTGCAAATTTAAAGTAAAATTTTCCATGCGTTAGAACAAAGCCATAACCGTTTTTTAATTCTTCAGCAATGTAAAATTGAGGAAAACAAGCCTTACTTGCTGGGGGAAGCAGAGGGAAGGAGAAGAAAATACTTCTAAAAACATCTCCAAAGTCTTTTAAATTTATAAATATTTATTTTTAGTAACATAAGACTTCCCTCGATTATCTTCAGCCAAAATTAGACAGAACACACCAGTCAAGGTAAATCTCAAGTGTAGAAATAAACTTCTTTTCTGTAGATGTTAGCCCTGATTTTCTTTTGCGTAGCTAACCACGCGGAACAGATCTCCACACTTGGTGATGTAAATGCTACGTCCACCTGAATAAAGCTAACAGCAGGACTGAGCAAATCCACAGTGGATTCCATATTTTAATTATACAAGCATCACAAGCTATACAGAAATGGCTGAACACTTTAAAATTTCTACTGTTATAGGCAGATGATAACTTAAAAACCTTACATTATGCTTCAATGAAAAGAACAGTAAGAGTCTAGGACTATAACTAACACATGTCCAGGCAAGCCTTAAGAGCTAATAAATTCTAGTAAGGCAATGAAACATATATATTGGTGCTCGAAAAATATCACTTAATCTTAAGACTGTAAACTAAGACAGTATATTTTATATTAAAACCTCTTCCCTATTGACATTTGTCATGCATATGTTCAAGAAACAAAATTCAAAATGCTCCGTTAGAAAAAAAAAGTTTTCAAGAGAAATTACGTCAACTGATGGAATAATCATCACCAAATCCCCAACTGTTTTAGGAAAGTTTTTCGGTAACCCTGTAACCTGTTTCACTGAGAATTTGCCTTCAAGTATTTCACCCTGACTGCCCAGTGCAAGGAAAGAATCACCGCAAGGAATACATGAAATACTAACTTAACACTTACTCTCACTCTCCATTAAATCTTTGAATTGTAATTTTCCTGTCTTTAGAATAAAAACATACGAAAATCAATCAAACTATGATAATCAAATAAACTTAATACAGTGCGTATCTTGACAAAGGACTGAATCCCTATTTTTAAAAATATAGAGTTACATCAGAGGGCTACTGATCTATGGTTCTTTAGCCACAGAAGCCTGTTACTTTGGAAATAAAGAACAGCAAATTCTAACAACAAAGTAAAAACACAGCATGAAACCCAGGCACTTTAAATCAAATTAAGAAGAGAGCCTTTAGATGAGCTCTGTAATTCATAAATACATAAACTGCCCTGCAAATCCTATTACGGATCCAACGTCTCTCCATCCATAAAACTCTGTAAAACTGACCCAAAGGACCAAGTAACTCAAGTCTTCAGAAGGACTAAAGAAATGGGAATAGCTGGTAGTTTGTTACCTACAAACAGAAAGGCATGAAAAACAAACATTCTCCAGTTTCTCAATATAATACCAATATAGTAAATTTAAATTTCATACAGGAAAGTTACTACCTTGGTCACAAGATACTGTGCAACTGTTCACATGGACAGCTTGGAGGAAGGAAGGCATAAAGAGGTAAGAAAAACTGAGAGGAAGAACTGTAGACCCAATTTTGAGTTGCAATCCGAAGGTTAGATTCAAAATCATTTCATGTGCAGGAGGAAAAATACACGTACACTTCACTCTAGTGAAAAAAGCCTGAAATGGCATATGCTGCCAGACAGGTCACTAGCTAAAGAAAAGAGGTATCTGTAGTCAGAACAATTGGTTTGGCTCCAAAGAGTCAGTAGGTGATGACTATTTTAGCAGATGTAATGCAGCAAACCAGAGGGAAAGCTAAAAAAATAGGGCAACTCAAAAGATGTCCCCAACAGTCTTTGCACACTCTTACAGGGTCAGTCTTCCCCATCATTTATTAGAAATACCTTACAGGGAACGTACCCATAAACTAAACTGGTCAAAAGTTTCATTTTATTAGGAAATCCAAAAATGTCTTCAGATGATGGGCAATTCAAATTCATAGAATCATAGAATGGTTAGAGTTGGAAGGGACCTTAAAGATCATCAAATTCCAGTCCTCCTGCCCTGGGCAGGGACACCTCCCACCAGACCAGGTTGCTCAAAGCCCCATCCAGCCTGGCCTTGAACCCCTCCAGGGATGGGGCAGCCACAACAAATTCCATTCCATCCATCACATGTATAATAAATCCAACTGCCCCGGTAAATGACATTCTGAAAAGCTACAGAATTCCTGATAGCTGAGCAACACCAATTTAGTATGAATCCTGGTTACATCATATCCTGAACTTCACAGTTTCCACTTCTGCTCAAGGAATTGCTCAGAAAGGAGAAAAAAAAAAAAAAAAAAAGGCAACTCAAAACCCACACATCCACACCCACTCGCAGCACCCAAACATTGAAGACATCCAAGAGGTGTTCCACATAACCTACCCTCCCGTGTTGGTCATTCCGTCCTTGGAAGAACGGCCACCCGATCACACTGATGAACAGAAGCACAGAGACACCTAAACCATGGTATGGGACACTTCTGATCATCTCAAGAACTTGGGTGTCATTTAATTCTAAAAAAGCCTCCTTTTGTCAAATTCTGTCCTTTAAGTGACAAAGAGAGCAGTTACATCTATCTCCACTAACAACACTAGTTTTTCTGCTAACACCTACCTCAGCACAGTAACTAGCCCATCGACTAGACAAGGACCAACAATGTCATCTAACTGAAGAAACCATTAAGATTCAGTGCAAACTGGATTCAGGCCAAGACATGAACATTAGATCATTTTACTGGTGTGGTTCTTCCTATCCATAGATAGCCAACAGACATCCACTCTCATGCTCCTGGCTATTTGTCATACACCAGTGCTGCTGACTACAAGATGTTCAATACAAGAAAGTCATGGACCTGTTGGAGCAGGTCCAGAGGAAGGCCACATAAACAATCAGAGGGCTGAAGCACCTCTCCTATGAGGACAGGCTGGGAGAGTTGGGGTTGTTCTGCCTAGAGAAGGCTCCAGGGAGACCTTATTGCAGCCTTTCAATGCTTAAAGGAGGCTTGTAAGAAAGATGGAGACCAACTTTTCAGCAGGCCCAGTTGTGACAGAACAAGGGGTAATGGTTCTGAACTAAAAGAGGGTAGATTTAAACTAGATAAAAGGAAATTTTTTAGGATGAGGTCGAATTGGTTGGGGCTCTGAGCAACCTGAAGATGTCCCTGCTCATTACAGGGGGGTTGGACTAAATGACCTTTAATGGTCTCTTCCAACCCAAACCATTCTATGATTCTATGCTACTATCCTCCCCAAGAGGAGCATTTATAATTCTGCTTACAAAATTTGCTTTTTTTGTGCCTCTATATATGCCTCTAATAATTGGAAATTAAACTTCAACTCACAAAATTCTATGGTTTTGCCTTACAGACAAGTACTTGAACTTTAAAGGACATGGGGCCAGTTGCTACCAGTATCCACCACATGCAGTCAGATAACTGGTAATTCATCATAAAAAGAAATCTAGTATTTAAAAAAGGCTTAGTTCATGAGGAATGATGTGCAATATAAACCTTAAAGCTGAGCAAGACAGTTGCAATGTTGCTGACTTCATACCTTTGGATTAGGCCTGTAAATAACACCTAACAAGAGGTAATGTCAATGCAGCAGTAAGAAAAAGCAGAAAATAACCCTATATTCAAAACCGACCTAAGAGCAAGAGAGAAGAAATTCTTAGGCAAAAAGATCTGATCTCCAAAGTAAAGTAGAAAAAAATGTCACAATCATAAGAAATCTGATATGTGGGTAAGCAGGCCTAAAACAAGTCTTTCTCAAAGCTTCTACCACTCACACGTACTCATATTTAAATTCTAAATTTCATATTTAGAAGTATTTCATATTTACTTTTTTAGGTTGAAGGCATATAATGATAGTATCTTTCTTTGTACATAGGTTTACAAATACCCTTGAACTCTGCTCAAACCAGGCTCTTAAAGAAGTATGTGAGCCATGCCTTCTTGATTTCATCTATGAGACTTGAATACCATTTTAGCCAAATCACCCCCTCAGTCCAACTATTTTTACCTTTATCTCTTAAGCTTGCTCACAGCAATCAAATAAGCTGTAGCACAAAATCTTCACCACTTCAAAAAACTGGAGAGAACAGAATACATTCCAGTCATTCATGGAGCAGCAAGCATGATAAATCTGTCCTTGGCTAGCTTTATTTTCAGGAGCATTTTGTTCCTTTTCTTAACTGTTCCACAGTCTCGGCATGGGCTGTGCAAAATACCATTTAAAGTTTTAAATTAAGTTGTGGTAAATAAATTTTCACTTCTGGAAAAAAATAACTTTTCTTCAGGAATGAAATTAAGAGTATAAGAAACACAACCATCTACCATTTCAGTATTTCCTAAGCCGTGCCCTGCTTAACATCAATAGATAACAATTGTACCCAAATTTAGTAAAACCGTACTGAAAATACGTTTTTCTAAGTACCCTTCTGACCCTACTGAAGGGTTAAAAGAAGAGCCAACAACCAACCATTCCATTCCCATACTGCTCAATGCACCACAGAATAAATTCCTAGCAAGATCCTACACAGAGGGTGGGCGGAAAGAACCAAAAGGCTCAGAATACAGCAAACTATCATTCTGTTTGACACGCCAGTGGTGGTGTAGCTGTAAGGGGGTACATAAGGCAAGCTTTCTGGGGAGATTTATGCTTTTTTCTTTTTTAGACAAATTCATGTTGGTGTAAAGGCGAGCTTTCATGCACACTTTCTGCAAAGAAAAGCCTTCACATGGGCAATTCTTATCAAGGGCACTATCATCTTCCACAACTGCATTCTTATCAGGAAACTATATAAAATTAAAGACAAATTAAATAAATCACGAGCTATATCAGTACTCAAGGAAGAAAGACAAGCAAAGAAACTTTGCTTCAAACTTATAACCATTATTCTCAACTGAAAAAAAAACCACAAACCAACCAAAAAAACCTATAAATACATACTGGAGTCCTACCACCTCAGAATAAGCACAATTCTTACCAAGACCTACAAAGAACAAGCAACAAGAAGAATACTTCATGTCCTTTTTGGATACCCCCTACATTAATTCCAAATCACATGGTTTCACTTCCTTACTAAAATTTGGCTCTGCTCTTGCCTTCAGACTTTAAAAAAACATCAAACTCATGAACTCAGCAGAGCCTGAAATAGTAGCCCGCAAGTAAACAAGTTAGCTGACTTACTTTAATGGACAGCAACCTTTAAAAATTAATTGTGATTATTTAAGTATCAATAGTACTCATTATTGCACTGATCAATTTTAGGAGAAATATCCAAGTAATGTGCCAAAAAGCTGCCCTGAGTCTCTCCGTAACTTCCAAAGTATCCAGCTAGATGCTACGAGTTAATTCAAAAATTTTAAGTATGTTTACTGTACGATGCACAGGATACAGAGTCAGACAAGAATCTACATCAATGTTTTACTGGAAGGAAATAAAAAATGAAGAGAGAAATAATCTGGTTTAGTTGTCTACATTGTACAGTCTTATGCATAGTAAGAGCGATAAAATTTTTTCTGGTGGGTTACAGGCAAAAAAAGAATAAGGCTAGGTACTACGGCAAGAATAAACAAAACCATTAATGATGGCCTCAAATAATGGTTTACTAAAGTAGTAAAAAGATCAAATATCTTGGTTTGGCCTTGTAGTTCACTTTTTCATTGCCACAGTCAATATCATCTTTGATTTACAGTTTTCCATGTGGTATTATCACTCAATTTAGTGAAGGTGAGAATTTAGTCTGTTAGTAGAAACAAAATACATGCTGTATCGGGAAATAATCAAGATCTCCAGAAACAGCTCATAAAAGTTACTACAAAAAATTAAATGTTGATATAATCAAAGTTATCCACAGGAATCCATAACACTGTTCAGTAATGAACCTAAAAAATGTATTTAAAAAAATTTTTTTTAAAAAACTTCTAGTCAAAAAAAATATTAAGCACGGAGTATATTTTGTCTCTTACACCACGTTCAGTGTAATTATTCCAACTATTCATCAATATAAATAATTTTAGGGACTAGATCAACCTTTTTTTTTTTTGGATCTTCAAAAACTATTCCATAACTCCTAAGATTATTTTTCTTAAACTTTGCTCTAAATGGTTCCCAATCAGGTGTTTCCAAACAGCAAAGAAGAACTGTATCATCATTCCAGGGTTGTGTTTGAAGCCAACCAAAGCAAAACACCCAGAATCCAGTATCAGCTCAGTACCAGAATGCCTAGAACTAACAGAAAAACCCTTAAATCAGAGCAGTTATTTGTACAACTTACATGCTTCTACTGCTAACCCACAATTATTACATTTTTTTGAAGACAACGAGCAACTTCCCTGATCCCTTACAGTGCTTACACTAAAAAAATCACCACTTTCATTGGGAGCAATTTACACGTACTCAAGACAAAGCCTAAATTACTTCTGATCCAGGTTAGGAGCCTTCCTCTATTGTCAGGGAATGAAGTTAAAAAGAACTGCACATAGCTTACATGCCAGGCATGTAGGCAGCACAACAAAAAGGGCAGGAAGGAGACAGAAATCCCAAATTATTACTTCTACATTACAAAAAAAAAAAAGGGTTGGTACTAGAGTATAACTGTATTTTAAACTGTAATCTTAAAAAATTGTAACATTTACCTGTTGAACAAGGCATCTGGAAATTGGGATCATTGCTATCCAAAACAGGCAAACAGAACTGGGCACTTGCAGATCCTAGCATAGGATCCTTATCGCTGAGCATGTTCTTCAGCGAATCCTCTAAGACATTTTGACTTGTACTAAAATCCTCACAGACTTCATTCTCCAGGTTGGATCCTAGAAATAGGGCATCATCTAAGTGTTCAGTAGGAATTAAATGGTTAAATGTATCAACTATATCCATGAAGACTCCTGTGTGTCTTTCAGCCCTATAGAAAGACAAGAAAAATACCATAAGAAAATAAGCTACAAATTGTAAAACACCTAAGAAACCAGCAAGTTGTTTTGGCTGTTGTGTTTTATAAAGAATGCTTAAGGTATTTTAGAATTGTAACCAAAAAAAAACCCCAAACAAATCTGTTTATGGCTTAGTACGGTCCACTGCATATCTAAAAATCAATTCCCTAGCTGATTATCTTTAAAAGAAATTCCATGCTAAGTTAATACAGACTCCACTATCGGCATCGGAGCGCTGCCACTTCTAAGGAGTGCGTAGAAGAGGGATTAACTAGAACACCTCCTTTCTAACATTTGTTTAAAACTTTACCAGCCCAAGGGGGTGGGAGAGCAGAAAGAGGAGGAAATGAAGAACGAGCAAACCTGGTGAGCAGCACCGAGTACACGTATTTCTTTACCTTTACATGGAAAAACGCGAAGTCCGCTTTCACTGACATCAATGGAGCTGAGAAAGCTCAGGAGCCTGCCCTACTACGCCCAAAACTGAAGAGGACTATAGTTCTGCTCATAAAGGAATGACCAAGTACTTCATAGCGAGTAACTATTTTTAAGCGGTAGGGTCTTATCTCTATTATTTTTCACCTAGCAATACATTCAAGTAAAATTACAGAAATTTTATACGAAAATCTAAACTCAACCAAGTACATGAGAATTCTCTGCTGGCTTCCAAAGGGCCAGAAGCCATTTAGAAACTTCAATTTTGAAGAAGTTTAGGTCAAACTTAAGGAACATACATTTTACAAGATGGCACCTACATTTTGTAAGAAGGGACTCCCTATTTTCTACTTCACTTCTTTGCTGTATAGCAAGAAATTTAAGTACTGCAGCAAAAAAAAAAATTAAGCAAAATGTTTCTTCAGAAGTTTAGCATAAGCATACACTTAGAGTGGAAAGAGAGAATTATAATAAATATAGTCACAGAGGCAAGGAAAACGGAGTAGTGCCTGGATTAATTTGGCATACAGGAAAGTCTGGGAGACCAGTTTCAGCACACACGGAGCTATTCAAGCTTTTGGGAACAGAAAAAGGACATACATCCTCTCCCGCTCCTTCCTTTATCATCCTCCTCCCGCACACTCGACAGGATTTTTTTTGAATGAATGCTTAATTAAAGGAAAGGGAGAAAAGCGAGATTTAGAGTTTGTAGTGCTTGAATTACTTTCTACATCCCTATTTCAGCAACCTGCCACTAAATAAATTCACGCTGACTGGAACAGTAAGTATTCTTCCTTATACATCTTAATGGGACATTCCTGGTTTAATAATCAACTGGAAAAATCCTAGCAATATGCACATAATAGCTTTGCTACCCTTTCAATCCTATTTATGTAATTTCTTTAGTTGCACGAATTTACAAAAACTACAGGTGAGCATGAAAAATGTTTTGGTTGTTTTAAAAAAGAAAACATGACAGTTTTTCTTCCTTCTCCCAATGCTTCTAGCATCTAGGGCACCTAGCTTCTGGTGCAGCTCAGAAGAAAACACTGGTCAGGCATGGCCTTCGCTGGTGCCTTTACAGTATCATCACACTAACCCCAACAAAACAGTCCCATTCACAATGTCCTACCGACCAAACAGCCAACTAAAAGAAAAAAGCCAGGCCAAATCAGACACCTTTAGTTAGCAGGTAACAGTCTGAAAGCTCTCTACACCAAAAAAAAAAAATATGGACTATTTTTACCAAGCAATACAGTGCGTCTATGCAGGCACCATGCCAACTAGCACCTATAACACTCTACATTCTTTTCACAGTTTTCAAAAGAATTTCCAAATTTGGGAACAGATAAAGCAGAAAGTTAATGGAGGAAGGGCTATGCTGCACCATATAACCTATTTCTCTTATGCCATGTAGTTACAACAATTCGATACTATACAGGATAAATTACAAGAGCTGCAGTGGCTCAAAGGATGGAAGTAATTCCAAATGCCACGATTCAGCATCTTAAAACACCTTCCTGTAACGGCAGGGTGGGTTTTTTTTTTCATATTAGCATCACACAAGCACAAGAGCCACAGGCACAGGATAAAACAATGGTGAAGCCTGACACTACCAAGTGCCAATGACACTGCAAGGAAACACCCCTGAATTACTGTAACAAACCTTTTGTAGCCAATATTAAACATAAAAGAGCAGCAGGGGATTTGAATACATTTAAAACAATATATTGGGGGGGGGGTGGTTCAGATAGGAGGGCAATATCTATGTATTTGTTACTCAAACCTTGCGGCTACCAAGAGAGCTGGCCGCTCCATTAAGAGTTAAACAGCAAAGCTCAAGCAGAACATTAGCCCTTGCTACAGAAATTAACCTCTGTCTTCAGCAACGTGATGGAAAAAAAGAATACCTGCAGCTTTGCAAGGCTGCTGTGCAGTCACTCAGAAGGCTAAAAGCACTGCAAAATAACTGTCAAAGCAAAAACACACGCAGTGGCCACAGCCACCTTTGGTAACACCTAACGCTATTAGAGGAAATTCAAGTGGAATTTTATTGAAAGCTTTATTTCTGACACATGAGCCTATGATCATGTACAAATTTTGCATCAAAAAGTCATTGTGAGGATATAAACAAAGTGGCTTTGCACAGAAGTCCTATCACCACAACAAAATCCAAGATCAAAGAATTTACATTCTACAGTTTGTAAAAGTTAGAGAGGTTATCACATTGAAATACACGGAACCAAGATTTTGCTTTGCATGGTTCAGGAAAATACTGTTCAATTCTTCGCATCACTTATCCAATACTGAGTTCAAAAAAAAAAAGGAAAAAAAAGCATTTCTAGCTTTACTAGATTAACTATGCCATGAACTGTAGAACCATGGCTCTGACCATGGAAGATACACTTCTTGCTATACAGCTGAGAGCCAGAGGCAGCTGCCTATAGAGCATGAATTCTGAATGGTTTATTTTGCATTCGAAACACTTTGACACCAAGAAAAACAGCCGGAGGTATAGGCAAAAACGCAGTTAAGTTTTTCATGGTCACTTATTTCCAAAGATAACTCGAACCGCTCGGAGGAGGAATGTATTGTTCCTCTGTGTCCTCCACTTGAACCCTAAAGGCCAGCGGCTTGGCATCGCTCACAGCAAAATTGCACAGAACCAGTGCACTCCCATCACATCATAATCCAAAACTGCTGGCCTGTTGGGTAGTTAATCAGAAGCAACAGAATATGAAAACTTTTGTGTACGGAGCAGCAGTGAGAAGAGGGTCGTTCACGAACCAGGCAAAGGAGTAAATGACAGGGGAGAAAGTCCCAACCAGGTTCGGTCTGGGCAGTCGTGAAACTTCTCCCACCTGGTGGCTCCTGTAGCATCAGGACAGGTACTGAGACTGCTCCAGCACACAGCGAGGTACAGGAGCGTGGGGGCAATGAGATCTGACCATCAGGAAAAGCTAAAATCATAGAGAGCTTTCTTCTCAACTCCTTAAATAAAGTACGTTTCTCTTCTACTTTCAAGACTGATTTGTCTCAACCAGCTCGCCGCTGCAACAACAGGTACTCATAGAAGTAACCCACCAACTAAAATCTTTCATTATTAAGTGATCCATTATTGAAAACAATCCTGTTAAATAGAAAAAAAACATGCTAGTTAAATGTGACTGACAGAATTTCTCCCACATTGTCTACCATAAAAATCTCTTCATGCTCTCAATTAAATCAATTAAAAGATAAATCACCAGAATCATCACTCGCCAAGGGAAGAAACGAAGATCTCCAACAGGCATATCCTTTCAAACTAATCTTAGAGGGGGGAGGAAGACTAATATCTGGTCGAAGTTAGCTAACAACACAGGCAGTTATAAAAAAATATATCCCTTGCCTGAGTCTTTAGGTAACTATTGTACCTAAAAAAGAGGATTCAAGGTATCAAATGTCTAGGGTTGTTCAGCAGAGCTGGGAGGTGGGACCACACCATGTCCTCACTGATCCCTTGACACTTAAAACACACCTGTTTCAATGTTGCTTCAAAGTGCTGATGCTGACACAGGTGAGTTTACTACCATCCTCCTCCTCCTTCACATAAAACTTGAAGTTTAAGGTCATACGCACCTAACTGAAAAGTAATACTAAGTTGCCACGGGTCTGTGTTTTAAGCACTAGAAGCTGCATTCGTTCTTACGACAGTTATGGATATTACAGACCCAAAAGCCACAAGTGAGACCCAGGTCACCTGCAGCAACTGATTTTGGCCAACAGAGCTCACAATCTAAACACGTTGTGAGATAAAAAAGGGAAATCAATACCAGGCAGCACATCAATAGCAGAGTCTGTAACAAAATCTCAACGTTACAACTCGCATGCCAATGAGCTTTCTACTCTGGTTCCTAGTGGTTCAAGTCCCATCACCTAGGGCAGGTTTCAAGAATTAAATTAACTGACAAAATGTTTTTGACAGGACAAGGAATTTGATTTACGAGCAGCCGAATTGCAACACAGCCACAGAAACGTGTTCAGAATTGTTAAAAGATATTTCAGTGTCCTTTCTCAGAAAAGGCTACAACGCTTGGATGGCATATGGTTTGCTGAGCTTCAGCCTTTGCCCACAATCAAATTTGATCTCTCTCATTCAACCTGCCCCACCAGGGCACTGCCAAAGACCTCCCTAATAGCAACATGTACTCAGCAGGTTTCTTTGAAACACCGATATCACTGTAAAGGAGGCTCAAGCACACTGACAACACTAGAAACATCAACCTGTCAGTATCCATATGTTACCTGTTCCCTTATTTAAATCCCTGATTTATTAATCTCTCCTTTAAAGTTACAGATCTAGCTTTAGACCAGTGCCTTGCCACAGATCAAAGAACAAGAACTGTAAATCTCAGCATTTCATTAATTCTTAAACAGCTCTTCTATACTATTTTTGTGTCCTACTTGCCCTAAGGTCT
Organism: Gallinago jamesoni; assembly: GCA_025769975.1. NCBI lineage: Eukaryota > Metazoa > Chordata > Aves > Charadriiformes > Scolopacidae > Gallinago > Gallinago jamesoni. The sequence continues at coordinate 88,887,827 of JAOQGH010000023.1, forward strand.
TCAGACAGCAACTGACCCAAATCTTATCACCCTGCTACAGAAATCTCAATAGTCTCAGCCATCATATAACCACGTTCCAGAATCTATCTATAATCTGCAGGTATACGCTGCTCCCCTCACCGATACAACAGATCCTATCCGCAAGTAGTAAGCTACTTGCTATCACAGTACTTGGAAGAAGGGCAGACAGTTCAAGACATTTTCTTTATTAAACATTCACTATCCAAAAGAATTATATTCACCAGCCAGAACTGTACCTCATTTCAGTGAACAGGTAAAAAAAAAAGTAAATTTCAAACAAAGGATTTAATTAGAACGCAAAGAAATGCAGGGCAAGTACAGAAAAACCTTTCCTTAATCATACAAGATCAAATTATTACAGAACAGAAAAACAACTTCATAGTTCTCTTTTGAACAGAGCAACCTCCCTTCAAAAAAGAAAACCAAACACAACCAAAAAACAATCACATTTCTCACCCTCACTTTACAACTAGAAGAGGCACAAAGCGACTACAGAAGTCGTGTTCTGTCACAAAAAAAAGTCTTTGTGAAATCTTCCAAACGTATTTTGTAGACTGTCTTCCTTTGCTGGCCTGTCCTATCAATGAATACTCTTGAATCCCACAAAAATTAAGCATAATCAAAGATTCTACACTGTTTTATTAATATCTCCATCACTGCATATACTTCTAGAATTTGTAAGTTCACTACCAAGAAACACTTCCCTGAAAAGAAAAACACGAGGACAGATTATTTTTCCATCACTACTGCTATGCTCTTCAACTCTTTTCCACCCTCAAGTTCCCCCAAAATTGTTTCAAATATTTTCAGCTTGAACATCGTATAAATGTTAAGCTGTCTGTCAGTCACTCCAGGTAAAAGAATTTCATTTTTAATACCTTTTGAATTTGTCAGTGTCTCTCTGATAACGATTTGTTTGGAAACACGTATTAGATGTTTTAAAAATAGACTAGGAAAATGACACAAGTTGTCCATATTTTTCACTTTCCACTGCTGTATAATGAACACTTATATCCCAACTCAGTGGACTTTGTCATTGCTACTTAAAAATATTACCTTTCAAAATATATTGCCTTGCCATAAAAAAGTTTCTGACACAATATGTCAGAATAATATAAGAAAACAACGAACGTTTCTCATTTCCTACAAATAATTATGTCCCCTTAGTATTTTTAGGACTTGGATTTAACAACATTTAAGTTGACTGAGAAAATTATTTTTTCTATATACAAGCTTCTATTAAAATAACAGCTAAAAAAATTTCCACGCAGCATATGAAATGCTGTGCTCAGCTCTTTGAAAACACAACCAGCATTCACTCCATGAGGTAGAAGTAAGTTTTCTAAAAAGAGGAGGCCACAGAAGTACAGCAGATAATAACAACAGATTTTTTAGAGCTGTTGCTTTCTTAGAAACACACTATCACTGTGTTGAATTCCTTCAGTTAATGATACTGAATTAGATCTAGCCAACGCGGTTTGTAGTTAGGTGCCCTTTTGGCTGCCTGAAATTCCTGAGAGTTTCCAAATGTAAAATGCACATAAAAACTGCACGACTAACAGGCAATGACAGTTGAAAAAATCTAGGTGTTTAGAACTTTGTATTTGTATGTATAATTGTTAAAGTTAACTACAGAAATTAAAAATAGAAGCTACTTGGTAAAGAAAAAGGAGAGCTGAATAGCATCACATTGTTGGCTACGCAGTAAGCGTAAAGAACACTCAAAGTTAAAGTACTCCAAGAAATATAAAATCCATGTTTTCAAGATCTCCCTTACAGTGTGTCCCGAACCTTAATTTAATAAGTAAAACAAAACATGAATTAATGGTGTTAAGGATATGCCGTACGTTTACCATCCCTACATTTAATCCTAACATATTTCCACAGGTTAGCAATGTTTGCATCCGCCTTTATAAAAGCAAAGGTGTAAAAATTACATAACGGGTGAAGAGCCACATAAAAGACAACTCCACAGCTACAATTTGCACGGTGCAGCCGTTGCCATCCAGTGCTCCTCTCTGCCCTCCCTCGCTTCTGTGCTTTATTCTGCAGGCTGTTTCTGCTAACTCTTCTTCCAGTCCCTCACCTCATGGCCATCACGGGTCTCCGTCATGTAGACCATAGAGGAGCACGCTCACAACCACACGAGCGATGGCTCTTCTGAAGCTTTATAGACACTAATTATTTGCATTCTGGCAGCAAGCGAGAAGCGTGGGCGCCACTGCCTTAAAAAAAAGAGCACCTCATCCCGGAATAGGATCTGGAAACACCACCCAGCCACCGAATCCCCTGAGCATCAGCGGTGACCACGTTTTTCTCCCACACTTCCTGGAGTGGGTGCTATACACAAGAGTTAAACACAGAAATTGTTGATGATGCTAAGTTTGAGAGACGGGAGGAGGAGCCTGGAACAGGTCAGACCAATAGCAGGAGGAACAGCAGGGTCTCAATCCCTGTTTGTTCCTCGGGTTTGCATGGGGCAAGGAGGCACCAAGCGGCTCACCGAGTGGGAAGGGACAAGCACCGTCGGTGGGGTGGGGGGAGATGAAGGCTGGGCGGGGGAAAGAGATCCCGCAAAGCCAGCAGCAGCCCGGCCCCGGGCAGGGAGCCCCCGGCAGGGTCCAGCACGAAGGCCTGGGCGGGCGGGCGGGGAGGGGAGAGGCCGCCGCAGGCAGCGAGGCCGAGGGCCACAGCGCCATGCCCGGGCGGCGGGGCGAGGAGCCCGGCGGCTCCGCGGGGCGCAGCCTCCGCAAGGTCAGCGGCGGCTCCGCGCTCCGGGCGGCGAGGGGCAGCGCGGGGCTCGGCCGGGGAGCGCCCCTCGGGGCCCGCAGCCGGACCAAGGGCCGGTGGCGGCGGCGGCGGCGCCTCCTCCCCCGGTGGCCCCGCGGCGGAAGCAGGCCGCGTCCAGCCCGGGCCGAGCCGCCGCGCTGGGCTCCGCCGGGCCGGGCCAGGCCAAGCCAGGCCGCGACAGGCCCAGCCCTGCCCGGCCGCCCGCCGCGCCCCGGCGAAGGCAGGGTGAGTCCACGCAACGCTGCGGGCCACCCCCCCCCCGACACCCCCCGACACCCCCCAACCTTCCCCCTTCACCTGCCGCGTCGCGGCAGCGGTCACTCACCCTTGCTCCGCCGCCCGGCGCTGCCCCGCAGGAAGGAGGCGGAGGGAGAAGAGAGGACGGCCTGCTCAGCCCCGCGGCCTGCGGGAGCGGGGGTGGGCGCGAGCTTCCCCCCCCCCCCGCCCCGCTTCCCCCCGGCCCAGGTTGCCCCGGCCCGGCCTGGCTCGGCTCGGCTGCCGCTGCCGGCCGCGTGCCCGCTGCCCCGTAGGCGCGCCCCCGCGGCGTCAGGCGAGCGGCGACGCGCCGGGCCCGGCCGCTCACGTGATGGCGGCGGTGGAGAAGGGGGGGGGGGAGGTTGAGCCGCTGCGCAGGCGCTGGGCCGGGCCGGTGGATGGATGGATGGAGGGGTGGATGGATAGATAGAGGGGTGTCTGAGGCGTTTGGCGGCGGCCGAGCCGGAGGGCAGAGTTTGGGGTCTTCCCTACCGCCCCCTCCATCTGGGTGTCGCTGCCCGCACGGTTCCCAGGCCCCACCAAGGCCCTCTCAGCTGAGGCGGGCTCCGGGGGAGGCCTGGATGGGCGCCTGACAGGCCGCGGCCTGCGGGTCGTCCCCGTGTGTGAGTGGATGCAAGGCAGGACGCAGGAAAAACCACGCAGCCAGGGATTGTGAAGGGCAAAGAACAAATTTAATCTCAATTAACGAATTAACCTCTGAAGCAGCACCCGGGCAGAGGCAGGCAAGCAGGGGACGCAGGCACCGCTGAGGGAGAGAGAGAGAGGCCTTATTAGCGAGAGAACCCTTGTTAGCAAGGGAGCAAGAGAGATCCCACTTGCTGTTCTATATTCTTGTATTTCCAGGATTCTGGCAGGTAGAGCTTTCCACTGGGCTTTGATCTCTCCACCAGCAGGACAGGCATCTCAGGCATGTTGGAGAAGGTGCCCCTGAGTCCATCCCAGGCTATCTTAAGTGCAGATGTTCTACTTGTTGAGCACACAAAACTAAGCGACAATTAGCATGATGGACGTGTTTTCCAACACCCCACGCGCGAGTTGTTTACAGTCCTCCTCACCAACCTTCCATGACTTTCCCACCCCCCGTAGCCCCGTGGCTCAGAGGACAGCCTTGGAAGAGGCTGCCCAGGGAGGTGGTGGAGTCTCCTTCTCTGGAGACATTCAAACCCACCTAGACACGTTCTTGTGCAGCCTGCTCTGGGTGGACCTGCTTTGGCAGGGGGGTTGATTAGATGATCTCCAGAGGTCCCTTCCAACCCCACATCGTCCTGTAATTCTGTGACAGTGGGGTTGTGGGGTTTCCTCTCCGCTTTTCCAGTAAGGCTGAGCATTTTATTTCCTCAGCACGCATGTTCTCTGCTCATCTCCACACTCTGTGCCCGTTCAATAACCAGCTGCCTTAAGTGCTTTTCCTGCCAAACGAGTGTGATATCACACCACGTGGCGGGGGCACGGTGCAAGAAACAGAGACCGCCGAATAGTGTGGCTGTTCTCTCGAATATCGGAGCACAGAACCAAAAGACTTTAAGGTGACCACTGTAGGGAAATCAGGGAGTTGTTTCTTAATCACACGATTCTAAATAAAGACAAATGTAAATAAAGACAAATGTAAATAAAGACTAAGAAAAAAAGGCAATAAAATAAATTTGTTTACAAATGACAGTCGTGCGACACATCATTTTGGAAAGCAAAATCAAATAAAGGACCTTAAAAGATTCAAAGTTTGAATGTGATATTGCTAACAGTTCTCCAGGTGTGAAAACCTCCAAGATTGGAGAAGAAATCTCATTAACCAGATGTGCTTTGAATTCATCTGTCTTGGCTAAACATACCAAGGACTGTGTGTGGCATTCTGACCTCGGTCAGCACAATTCTTGATCGTATTCCAGGCTTTATTTAATACTATTAACTAATTATAGCTATATATTTTTTTCTATATTATGCACAGGCTTACACATTATGTATTACAAAGTTATTATTATTTATACGTATACAAATATCAGTTGCTGAGAAGTTCCACTCAGCCCTTCTCCAGCCTTTCATTATTATCTGTTACCGTCTCCCATTTTTCCTACCTTAAAACTGTTCTACTAAATCTCCTTCTCCAGTTTAACTAATAATTTCTCACATGGTATAACGACCTCTGGAAAATCCATTCTGCGTTTTTTCCACCTATGTTTTTCCCCTTTGTCCTACTCATTTTTTTCCCCCCTGTTCTTACATATAGATCCTGAACTTGCTCATCTCCAGCCATGCAGTACTCTGTTTGCAGTCTGAATGAGTGGGAGCCTACAGAGCTATACATCACAAACATTACATGATATGGGAGTGCCCAGAGGGATGCTGATAAATCAGTCCCCAGCCTTGGTGTCCTCCTGATACAGACAGGTACCTGTTCCCAGCACTGCTCAGGGGGAGAGGTTCGTTACCCAGGGAGACATCTGCACTTGGATGGCTTGATCCCAGCCTTAGCTACAACAGGCACAGAAACCTGGGTCCCTGCCTCTGACTTTGGCACAGGAATGGAATGGAATTGGAGTGGAGTGGAATCATTTCAGTTGGAAGGGACCTAAAACAATCATCCAGTCCAACTGCCTGACCGATTTGAGGCTGACCAAAAGCTAAAGCACATTGTTAAGGGCATTGTCCAAACACCTCGTAAACACTAATAGGTTTGGGGCATCACCCACCTCTCTAGGAAGCCAGTTCCAGTGTTTGAATCGTAGAATCATAGAATCATTTGGGTTGGAAGGGACCTTAAAGATCATCCAGTTCCAACCCCCCTACCCTGGGCAGGGACACCTCCCACCAGACCAGGTTGCTCCAAGCCCCATCCA
>JAOQGH010000023.1:88919404-88935026 GCA_025769975.1 Gallinago jamesoni
TTCTCTTCTCTTCTCTTCTCTTCTCTTCTCTTCTCTTCTCTTCTCTTCTCTTCTCTTCTCTTCTCTTCTCTCTTTTTCTTTTCTTGAAAAAATGCCATTTTCACCATTTAATATTCTTTATTATGATGATAGTCCCTATCTGGACCCCCCAGTTGTGGTGTTTTATGTTACACTATTTGGCACTTAAGATGCAGTCCCTGTATTTTATGCTGACTTTCTTTTGTTTTATAAAACCTGTTGTTTTTTAGTCTCTGATAATTTGGTGTTATCTTCCTCTTTTAAGTACAATAGTGAAAAAAACCACAACCTTATTCACTTTCTTTATGTAAAAGTGTATATACTTTATGTGCTTTGTTAACCATTTTTGTCAAGAAGGGGAATGCTGTTATAAATAGGAAGCAATTTTTTACTTCCCATCATCTTCGTCAACCTTTCTGTACTTATAAAGAATCCATTATATTATTTTTTAACCAGAGGGACCAGAAGAGGAAGTTGTCTTCATCGTGCAGTCACACAGTGTCCATGCATCACTTTGAAGTGGTTTGTATTAATTTCTTGCTAGTACGTGGGATCTGGTTTGAGAATCCTGCTTCTATGGGATTTGTGAAAGTTGAACTTTAAAATATTACTCCTATGTTAGAAATATGTGTCTTTATGTATCAATAAATATAAATATTACTCAGACTCAATAAAAATACTGTTGCTTACCGTGCTTGTCTTTTGTAGACACTTAAATTCCTTAGTGCCTCTCTAGACAGAAGTCAGTTGTCCCTGATGTTTATGTGGGTCTTCTGCATTATAACACGAGGGCAAAAAAACCCCAAACAATTGTGTATTGGAAAGAAATATCAGAATCTGAATTTGTTTAAGTATCAGTTGGATGTAGTTTCACAGTAGTTTCACTGTGTTTATGTGGACTAATTCTGTTTTAAATTTGAGTGGAGTCAGGAGGATTTTACATTGATAATGGTGTCATGTCCGTTACTAGTCTGTCTGTATGGAATTAACTCGCAAACTTAAGGGTTTACTGGTTAGATCTTTGATTTGTTGATATTAACTTTAGTTCTTTTGTGGTGAAATTTCTGAAGGCTGTATTTATGCTTACGTCATGCCAATGTTGAAAAAGGTGAAGTGAGTTGACTATGACCGGGTCAGACTGTCATCTACTAGAAAACTCATACATGACAAAGCTGGTTAAAATAAAAAAGAATTAAAGGATAAGAATATAATGAATGCAAATCAATGTAGTTCTAGGGTAAATAGCTATTGTAAAAAAAGCTGATTTAGTGCTTTGATAAGATTACAAGATGGACATAAAAGTAACTGCATAGTTATAACACTAAATGTTCATGTTTTCAAACAATTTTATTCAAAGGAGTGTAATCACAGATCACAGAAAATAACCAAGTGTGACTGATGCAAGGACTGATGAATAGCACGTATGGATGAGGTCAGTATAGCTCTGCAGAATAATCTAGGTTGTTTAGTGAGTTGTGTTCAGTCAAAATGCAAAGCCTTACACCTAGAACCAGGAACAGTAGTGTCTCTCTGATTCTGTGATCTCCTGGTTTTCTGGTGAACAGGGGAATGGAGGGGAAGAGACTGCAGGGCAGTGGCAATTTGTTTCTGTAAAATTTTGTGTTTGAGGTGTGGCAGGTCCACAGCCGTGTCCTAGAAGAGACAGCAACGGATTGGTGAGAGTGCAAAGCTGCAAAAAAATATTCAAAGACTGGAAACAATTACTGAGAGATGTAAATGACTCTCCCTATTTAATTCAAAAAATGAAGTCAGCGGTATCTCACAAGAAGAAAATACAGGCTTCTAAAGATTTCTTCGTTTGAGGACTAAGGTGGAATGGATGATAGTCTGACAAAGTCCCATGCTCTGACAAATATGAGTTACTAGCTTCAGTACAGGAATCACTGGGTGATTTATATCTCAGTGGAGGTGTATAATTTCTTAAATTTTGTCTTACTTGAAAATTTTGCTTTTAGTATTTCTAAAGTTCATTAATCCTTATCATTTAACTGAGTGCTTCTTTATATTTTCCCATTGATGATAATTTCTTTGTGTATATGAAATTCTTCTAAATAATTTAGTTTCTTGCTCCTCTCCATTTTTAATATGCGAGCTTCATATTCTCGTTTATTCCCCTCTCTAGCATATTTGCCTCTTTATTGTTTGAGGGATGTCTTCAGTCAGTATCTGCTTTCAAACCACGTCCTTTTGCTCAGTCCTTCAGAGAGTCTCATGATTGATTGTTAAATGTTAGTTCTTTTCTCTCCTATGTCTGAGTTTTGCTCAATAGTCAGGAACCTTGTTCTGTAGCTGTGGCCTGGGTCTACCTGGTCACACCATACATTCAAGTCCTCTACTGCTCACACATCAGGGAAAACTGTTCTGGTGGAAGCCTGATGGAACAGACCTGTGCTCTGTGCTAGAAATTTCGGTGCTGGTGTGTGCTGGAGATATGTTTGATGTATTTGTGGTTTTGAGTGAAACAAAGTGGTTGAAGAGTGATGCAGAATTAAGCTCATGGTAGGAATTTGACATGTGTCGCTCTGGCACATTGTCGAAACGGAAAGACTTTACAGTGGATTTTTCATATTTGTTTGGTTTCTTTGTGCATATTTAAAAAAATTATGCTGAATTAATTTTGAGCATTTAGCTCAAAATTAGAGCTTTTGACCCATTAATGTAAATAGGCACTTCATATACAAGGTGTGGTAGCTGAAGGTTTATGGTACAGCATCATGATTTTGGTCTAGATCTTGTATATATACTTTAGAGATAATGAGAGAAGTTTTCCATTTTCAGCTCCTGAAACTGCTGCTGATTTTGGAAGAGAAGGTAATTTCCATTTCTTTCTGGAACTCTGATAATATACATTGGCCATTGACTAGTTAGAGAGGGTAGAGAACTACTACTGGTACTTCACAAATACAACCAAACATTGTGAAGCCCTTTTCCAGGTGTTTCTTGGGAAAATTCAGTGAATTCCTCATGTTGCTTCTGACTGTTCAATAAAAGAATTGTCTTTTTAATGGACTTGCTGCCCAATATGTGTGAAACTTTGGAGATCTACCGAGGAAGGATACTTTTATGACTGAAGAAATCATGATCTTTTATAGGCACATGCTGTAATTGTCACTCAGCAGGTTTAACATTCATAATTGGCACTTAGGCAACATATAATCCAAGAACATGGTAATTTAAGTATTACAGGAGTAATCCTAAAGATGAATAATTAAAAAAAAAAAAGCCCCATATTGCTCACAAGTAAGTTTTCTTTTGTTATGCACTTCTACAATATGTCTACTTATTTATTCCTGTTGAAGTAGATTAAGCTTAATGATTAGGAAAGCTGGGCCTTTTAAATTTCATTTAAGCTAGATTTCCTCCAAACACTCTTTTTTGGAACAGTCCAATGGTCTGACATTCTGGATATACCATGGCATTTATCTCCACAAGCTGTTCCAGCTGACAGCCTGGGAATTTTTTCTCAAGATATGTTAGGGGGGAATCGTAGCCTGGACAGTAACAGTGCTTTCCATATTTGCTGTGACTCTGTGTGTAGGAAATTGTGGTGTAAAAATCCTAACCAGCTGCTGTTACAAAGCTGCAATCTAATTCTGGGTTTGGTTGCTGGGGTTTTTTTGTTACTGTCTTTCAACAATGCTACCCACGAAGACCGCTAAACTGTTTTTTTAATAATAGTATCTTTGACATTCTAATGGCAATTACAAGAGCATGCGGCAATTACAAGGCCTTGTATCTATTCCCTTTTAAAAAGTTTTTATGGGAGAGTGTGAAAGTTCATTTATGTTTTTGGTCTAAAATGTTAACCACAGATTTTATTGTTGCAGCTCTGTTGCACTTCTGTTCCATGCTCAAATATACCCTTAAATTTAGGACTTGTCATAGAAAATACAAATAATGATATTTTCTTGTTAGACGTACATGTCCTTTTGTTGCTTCTTTGCTTATTTTGTATAGTACCATAGTTGTCAGTGTATTAGAAAAGATATTCCTGTATTCATACTTCTGAAATTTAGAATTTAACAGGAAAAACAAATCACTTGGAAACCAAAAAATGTGTAATTTTAAGATCCAAAGCTCACAAACACAGAGAGATTAACTAGTATGACTTTAAATTGAGAAAATAATGTATATGTAAAAATCAAGATGGAAGCTGTAAGCCAATACAAGGAAAAGTTTGGTATGTTTTTTGTATTTCCTATTAAAAAAAAATCAAACACAGCACTTCTATTTGATTTGAAACAAGAAAGCATCTGAGAACTATCAGCCTTCATGATCTGGTGCTGAGATTATTTTGGATCTCTGTTTTCCTCTGCCTTTAGCTTGAATAAACTGGTTCAGTAAATCAAAAATACGCTAAGTCTTTGTGTCCTGGTTTGAGGACTTTTCTTTGGCCTTGTGGTGAGTGGAGTGTATCAGGCTATTAATAAACATGCACTTTTTGCAACGCTGACATTCAAATGGTGGTGTAGGTCTTGTGCTATTTTGCTTTCAATCTGCTAGATTTACTCTGCACTGGCCTTTGCTATGTCTGTAATTAAATTGTCTTTTTTCCCCGGCTTGCATGGTCAGAATATTACTTTGGCCAGCAGTCGTGTAAGACTGTTGGTCAAAATAATTACATACCAAACGAATATTAGGGACCTGTACCCCATTGAAAATATGATGACTAAATACATTTGATGACTAAATACATTTGATGACTAAATAAACACGTTCCTATGAGTTCTTAGCAATGCAAGCTGTAGGCATATGCATCTTAGCCATAACCCTTTGCTCTGAAACTAGCTATTACTTCAGCATGTTTCTGATGCCACATGGGTAACTTGGTTTTTTTAATAATAAGAGTTAACATCTCCACACCAAGAAGAGTGGGACACGTTTGTTTCTACATCTGTTTAAATGCAAAATTTGTGAGTCACTGCAGCTATTCCCTGTGTTTAAATGTTCTCATTGTAGAACTGCTTCGTTCCTGCCTGAAACACTAGTGTGTATTTGGGGATAGAGTAACAATTGCAGCAGTTCCCATGGCTGTCCAGTTGCTCATGAAATTATTATGGTAGTCATTTCTTTGATTTTCAGCATCTTTTCACATTCTAGTATTTCCCAAAAGGCATCAAGGACCACATGGCTGTCTCCATCGTAACATAAACATTTAGAATTTAGCACGTTTAATGTGTCTGTGATGTAAATGGAGAACAGTAAGAAATACAGTGGCCAGAAGTACCCAATGTGTGTGTGGTGGCAAGCTAAAACACCTTCTGTTCTTAGAGCCAGAAAGGAAAAATAATCTATTGCTTGCTTTGTTCCTAGAGACACTAGGAACCACTTAGAAGGACACTAGGTAAACTTGGATATACCATTATAACCATGGGAGTAAGCAAGCGCACCAGTGAGCATTCAGGATGTGCTTGGTTTATCAAATTGTAGATAATCAAAGATAGTTTGCTTCAAGGTTGCCGTGAAAATACTATCAAGTGGACATACCCACTGTGGATAATCATACAGAGTGAAAGTCATGTCCTTGAAGCTGGCCTTTGGAAGGGAGGAAAAAGGAGGAGAAGGTTATGGAGCTAAGTGCCAAGTTTTACTAAATTGGTCACAACAAGCAACACAGAAAATCTAACAATATTTGCAATGACAGAAAAAAGGTGAAGATGTCAATATTTCCTGCAGAGTCTCTCTCAGACGCTTTTGAAAGATTTCAGTACACAGAAAGAAACTCCATGCAAAATTCTCCTACTTAATAGAAGAAGAAAATTCTTAGGATACAGACAAGATGAATGTAAAACTAGTATTTTTTTTTTCTGCAGTACTTTAGAATAAGTAAAGAAGCTTAGAAGCAGACTCTTATATTTTCACTACACAAGGTATACTTTTTAAAGAAACCAGATTCTAAAATTTACTGACATCTTTCTTGTAACTTGTCATTTTAATAGAAATTCCAGTTTAAAAAAAAAAATCCCTTGTAGAAAACTTCATAAATTTCCAAAGCTTCTAAGATAAAAACGTCAAGATACATTCCAAGATTTAATTTTATTTAATAATAGGTAATCAAGTAAGAAATGGTCTGGAGACGTTTTCAAAAGCCTGGGCAATGTGAACAGAACTCTGTTCCTAAGAATTAAGGCTACAAACTCTGGAGAGAACTTCTGAAATTGAGTACATCACGCTGCTCGGTGGATGCAAATAAAAGCCTGAAAACCTCCGCTGTCTATCGTTAGACTCGTAAGGCAGATCTGTGAACTCTGCGTTTTCTGAAGCCTCTCAACCTGTTTGTGATCCAGTGAGTCTGGACTTGAAGCTTTTCAGAGCCAAGCACTATCTGTACAAGATAAGAGCCACCAATCTCTCTCTAAATTTTCATTTGACTAAAATGAAAAGCAATGCAGGAATTATGACTTTTTTTTGAAGATATCACTGTGAATACAAATGGCCATAAATACTTTGACATACCACTGCTCATATTTTTTTTTTTGCTATGCTCTTTTCCATTTTTCTTCATCTCATTTGCCACAAGGCCACGTATTTATTTTTCCTTTATTCCTGTGGTCTCAGTCCTGTATCTTGTGCACCAGGCTGCCTCAGCCTTCTTTAGAACATTCTTCAAGCGTTGCAGTTTTCAACCTCAGAAGCAGCGGTGAAAATTTATTACTTTATTTCCCTCTTCTGGATGGTTAGGGATTCAGTTTTGTATTTACTCTTAGGAATTATCTGTTTTTCCTCTCCCTTATGCTCTATATTTCTTCTGTTTCTAGATTCCCTGACCTGAGCTGTCCGTTCCTGCCTACATATTTGTATGCTTTCCTTAAGTTTTATCTTCTGTCACGTTATGTTTATCTTCTGTCATGTTATGTTCCTGTGGGACGTGCTCTGGGTGGACCTGCTTTGGCAGGGGGTTGGACTAGATGATCTCCAGAGGTCCTTTCCAACCCTATATCATTCTGTGATTCTGTGATTGCTGCTTGGGATAATCAACATCAGGTGGTACAAGCAACCAAACAACTTGTGTTGTATGACTTTATTTGGCATATTCTTTCACCATTATTATTATTATTGTTATTATTATTATTGCTGTTGTTATACAATATGTTGTTGTATATTTCCTCAGGCAGGCCAGATCACATGGGCTGTGGGCCACCGGCTGTAGCTGGTAGGTCCTCTTTGTCCTACCGCTGCCATTGAGCGCGTTGGGGACCTCCCAATTGCCACAGTGACTGGCATTCTGTCTGCCTTTGCCCTCATCCCACCAAACTTTCTCTCCCTGTGTTAGCACCAGGCAGAAATGTTGCCTGAGGAAATGTGGAGTGGTAGTATGGAAAAAAAAAAAAAAAAGGACAATTTTTTAAAAATCTCAAATATTCTTTTGATCATCCAACCATTACTGGACTCCACTTTAATATTTCCCACTACGGGTTCCTTCCGTCTTGTTTGCAACCTGTTTTTGCACAGAGCAACACAGCTATTTATAAACTGCAAGTGGGAGCTGAGAACAGGAAGAGCTTTGTGTTCATGTAATGACAGTGTCAGGAGAGCAATACTTGAGCTAAATTCAGATGGCCTCTACAAAGCCCTATTTTTATGATTGTGATGCTACTGGTATTTTGCAGACCGAAGTCTCCCAGACACAGGACCATCTTTGCGTGATTTATCTCTTCTTACATAGAAAAATTAAGCAAGTTATTTTAAAAAGCCTTGTTTTTTTTTTTTTTTTTGAGTAAAGCAAAGCTTTTTGGCTTTTAATTTTATCAATAGGACAGGCTGTTCACCAGAAAATACAAGCAGTTTTCCAGAGGAGGCCAAAAGGTGGTTGGTAACGATACTGAGTTATTTTGTGGAGAGAGTAGGGACATGGGTGGGACAGGAAGATGCATTAAGGCAAAAACCACAATTATTTCAAAAGAAGACATGCAATGGTACCATCTTGCAATGGCACTACTTCCTTTAGTACCAGTAATGTCAGTGAAAGTCATCATTAATTCCTAACCAATTTTGTATTGCCATTATGTAAATCAAGAGAAGTTAAGAAAGCACGTGGCAAATTCCATTCTCACCGTCTTTTGAAAACTGCAGAGATGACACAAAGGTTCCCTAAAACTTGAGTTTAGAGCTTCACCTTTGTAATTCTTCATGTCCATCCTGTCTACTTAGCTTTTTTTGGTATTTTACAAAACTTATATCAGCTGTTTGGAGTTGCAAGCACTATTAAAATTACTTGAAGGAATCACAATCCTTATCTGATTCAGATATTGAATGGAAAAATGTAGAGGAGAAAAAGTTTTTAGATAATATTCACAGAAAGAGTGGTCAGACACTGGAAGAAGCTGCCCAGGGAGGTGGTTGAGCCACCATCCCTGGATGTGTTTAAGAGTGGTTTAGATGTGGTGTTGGGGAATATGGCGTAGGGGAGGACTTTGTAGAGCAGGGTAGGTGGTTGGACTCAATGATCCCAAGGGTCTTTTCCAACCTGAATGATTCTATGATATTGTGACAAAATGAAACAGTCTGGATCTCTGGAGGAAGGTTTGGAAAAGTACAGGTGGATTAGAAATGGGATCAAGTCAGGCCTGCAACACCATCTCTAGCATTTACAGTGAATTTGCAGAGGACAATGCTGACTGCGTGGTCCTGCCATCCTTCAGTATATTTCAAAAGCTCCTGTAATTTTTTATCTTTTCTTTTATCTTTATCTTATTCTGATGAAGGATTTTGAAGGAGACAAGCTAGAACATTTTTGTAACAGTGCTTGAAATGTTATATGGAAGGTATCTTCTGATTGTAATGCAAATTAGTCTCTATTTTGTAGGAAATGTAGGAAATGTAGGTATTTTGTAGGAAAGCTTAAGACATATTGCCACTGTTGATATAACATGGGAACCCCAATGCAGTGGACAGGTAACTGAATTTTCACTTAACTATTAAATTTAGGCTGTAATGTTCAAAAGCCGTTCTTTTGTACGGTGTTGTGTTTGGTCTCTAGCAGCTTGCTATGTCTAATGAACACGTCTTAACACCCCTAATGCTGTCTTAACACCTCTAATGAAGTAGGACCTTCATTATGGATAAGCTTGCAGCAGATGTATTGAAAATGAAAATGGAAATTGAAATGTATTGAAAACCCCCATTTTTTTTCTCATGTAAAAGCTCCAGTGAATAAAACAATTTCAGTCTCAATTTGTTCGTACTACACTGCTGAAAATCATGATTTCATATGTTTTCTGTAGATGGGATTCTGTTCCTGACTGGGATTTTGGGATGCTTCTAACAGACATGCTGTATTTGGTACACCCAATTAACCTGGTCCCAGGTTTAATCAAAAGTTTTATGGTCTCTTTACATTTGTGGCTATAAACACTAAAATATGGGTGGTGTTCCAGAGTTAACTTTGATATATTACACCAAAGGTTGTAGTTATTCTTTTGTATTATTTTCTCCTGCATGGTTTTAGTTTGTCTCTAGTTTATCGCTGAGATAAAGGACTTTTACTTTGTGAAACTGATTTGCTATGATGGATTTCTGCTGCTGCTATTTTAATCTTTGTTGATCTGGATTTTATAGTGACCTCTCAGAGAAATTGTTTTGTATAACATGGGGGTTTTTTTGTTTTGTTTTGTGGTTTTTTTTTCTTTTTCTTAGGATTTAAATGATTGCTTCAGCTAGATCCCTGAGCTTTTTTGTTTAGTTGTCATCTTCAGGATTATTTCTGTTTTACGTGAGTTGGGTTGCCTATTGGCAGACCCATTTGTCAAGATTTCATCTTCAGTTTTAAGTGATCACACAACTCGAGTTCTTGACATTTAAAGAGCTGTTTCAACAGGATTTCATTAGGGAAAAAAAATCTGCTTGTTTTTCCTTTTCACTCCACATCTCAAAAGCCATTGGCAACTGGAATTGTTTTCCATATAACCTTAATAATTAACTTTCTTTCCAGTAGGGTTACTAAGTATGGTAGCTACTGCAGTTCATCTTTATTTACAGAGACATGGCTGGCAAATCCACGTCTGGTACACTCCCTGAGATGTAGTTTAATAACCAGTGTGTGCCAAATGTTAGCTCTGCTGTTCCTCTTGGGATTCCTCCATCAAGAGAATACATATTCTGTCTGTCTTATACAGGCATTTTCTAAAGTCCTCCTATGACTCCACTCGCTTGCCCAAGGCCCAGAGAGGATTCAGAAAAACAACAAAGTAATTTTTTTCAACCAACTGTTCCATAGAAACCTATTTTACTGCACAGAAAAAGGAGTACTCATGCTCTTGTGTAGCCATCACGAATGAGGCGAAGCTTGATGTGGAAGAGACACTTTCTTCTGTAGGTTTCCAGACTCAGCGTTATCCTGGTTCCTTTCTGAATTACACATTGTTGATTGAACATCCTCCTTTAAATAACTTTCTGACGTAGTTATTCTAAGCATCCTGACAAGGGCTTTAAAATAGAAGATAAAACATTTAGAAAATGTGTTTATTTCCAGGCAATGATATGATTGCCTGCCTCCAAATATACTTCAGGAATTCATTTCAAGGATTGTATGTTCACAATGGATGCTTTCGCATAATAAATTGAGTGCCCTGCAAATATGCTATGGTTTCAGAAATGTCATGGGTTTAATTAGATGGCTTTATTTACGACTGGAATATACTCTGTTTATCATGGTGAGACACTGGAAACACTGGGACTGAAGCCACAACTCTCCAGGAAAACTTCTGCAGAAAATACGTTCATGACTTTATCTTAATATTCATAACTTTATCTTCTTTTCATAAAGAAAGAATGTACTGACATATGATCTGCACAGAAGAAAAAGTCTTAAAGGTATTTGTTTATGGGTAGAAATTAATAACCACTCTCTGGAGTGCAGGATTTAATCATAAAACAGTTGCTTTTTGGTAAGTGAAAGTTCAGTCTTTTGGGGGATTTACATGTTTCTGTGACAGATTGCCAGCCTATATTTCTAGTCTTTTTTTTTTGAATGTTAATATATATCCACACACATCCATATACCTGCCCATCCTTCTACACACACACACACACACACACACATATATATCACATATAATCACATCTTCATACATATATCATTCTTTGTCATCAATTTCTAAAAACATGGGACTTTTCAACTAAAGCAGTCCTTCCTTGTGCCATCAGAAAGCTTTATTTCTTACATGTAAACAAAGACAGTGAAGAAATAGTGTAAGTTAATTTGATCTTTTTCTTACAGAAGAAAAAAAGGTTGTGAAGGCATCATTGGGGAAAGAGGACAGGAAGAGGAAAGGAAGAGAAATTTTAATCTAATAAGGTGTCAAGTTAAAAAAGAAATGAAAATCTGGGCTGGGTTACAAGAAGGAAAAATGAGAGGTGGTTGAAATTACCCATCCTGAACTCATTCTGTCAGTCAGAGATAGGAAATACCACCTTCAGAATTCTGAATACAGTTGATTCATTGACTTGTCAGTCCCAGGAGGATCTCAGTACGCTGCTTCCAAAGCCTGATTTACACCTCTGTAGGAGTTCCTGCATGAAGATTAGGGAAATAGGCTTGCTTGGGGAATGCAATTCCTGAAGGAGGTTAAATGAGATAAAAAATGGACTGAGCAAAATGGAAAGGATAAACTAAAGAGAGGGAAAGAAGAGGAAAAAGGAAGGACTTCTGCAGGTGGTGATATTTCTGTTTCATGCACGTGTGGCACCGAGGTGTGCCCGGCGGCTGAATCATGGTGGACCTTTGGCTTTGCCACTTTGTCACTGAGGAACCAATCTCTGGCACTTTTCCATTGTGTTCCGTGAGCCCAAGTTGCTTTAGACTCCGAAGAAAAGGTAGAGGTTGCCAAAGATTTAGAAAGGTGTTTTCAGAAAGATGGACACAGCCTGGTCACCAGCTCTACACTGGGTTTGGTGGTTGACTCTCTGGCATGGAGGGACTCACAGCAGGCAGGTACATCCCCTTGGGATTTCCCAGTCCTGAGGTCCCTTTGAAGGCATACCTACCATTGATCAGCAGCTTGGAAATCAGAGCACTTGCCCAGGAAAAGCAAGATCTTGGCCATCGCCCTTCTTCTGGGGGTTGCTGAAACCACACCATCCTCATCTCGGAGTCTGGGGAGCAGGTGGCTGCTGGACAATCTACAGTGCACTGTGCAGAAAAGACTGCAAGAACCTCATGGAACCAGGAAGAGGAAAAACTCACGTGGAATGGGGGAAGTATCTATTCCCAATACTGTTTGAGCTCTCAAAAAGGCTGTGCATACGTGTGTCCTCTTGTTTGCCCTCTCAGGTTAGCACCCATGGTAAGGCACCAGATGTGGACAACTTGGGCATAAACAAGGGTCCGAGATGTCCATCCCAGCCCCGCAGCTCTAACAGCGGTCGCAGGTGAGCGAATCTCAGCAGCTTGAGGGGTCACTTCTGGTCTAGACACGTTCAGCCCCCCAAAATCCAGACTGAAGGTAGGTGGGATCGATTTCAGCCTCTGGGACTCGGCTCCACTTGAATTTACCCGCGAACCGCTGTATTTCACAAACTATGTGTAATAGTGTTGGACTTCATTGCAGCCCATGAGGAAACCATTGTGAAAACAGATGTTAAAAATGCAGTTTATTACAGATACGGGCCTATTAAATTGAAGGGTGTTAAGTGGTGAAATAAATGATTAAGAAAAATCAAAGCTAACAGACAATCACAGTGTTGTACGACAACCACACGCACAAACTTTTCTCCTCCGGGAAGGTTCAGCAGCCTTTTGTATAAAGAACCGAGTTTATCAGCTCAGAAAATTCTTCTAAAGCCAGTGGCATTTTGTTAGGGTTTTGCAAAACTACTGATGGTGTTTGTCCTCATTAGCAAGCTAAGAGGT
Organism: Gallinago jamesoni; assembly: GCA_025769975.1. Taxonomy (NCBI): domain Eukaryota; kingdom Metazoa; phylum Chordata; class Aves; order Charadriiformes; family Scolopacidae; genus Gallinago; species Gallinago jamesoni. Next base: position 88,932,294 of record JAOQGH010000023.1, read on the forward strand.
GCTCCTCCTTAGCATTCAGAACTGGCTCCAATACTTCCGTGAATAGATTAATAATGAAGACAAAATTGGAGAAAGCAGCTTTCCATCCTTTAAGAGATTGTTTAGATAAGGAGAGATTAATAGCAGTCACTGGGGGGATCTGACCCAAGGATCTCTCCTCAAAAACTTGCCAGGTGATAATGGCACAAAGAAGTCGAAGCCAGATTTAAATCAATATTTTGTAGCATCATACGGGCAGCTCCAGGTCCTAGGATCCAAGAACCCTCGTATTTTAATTCTATATCTGAATCTTTAATAGCACAGACCTAGGCTAAGGTAACAACCTTTAGTTTAATTTGGTATTGGAATCCATATTTTTATTTTTATTCCCAAACAGAAACGTGGTTTACATACCCGTATGTGCTGAGGTCACTCTGCATACACCGTGATTTTCCGCATCCTCCCTAATAACAGGGAAGTCCTGTCTGATTTCCTTCACACTTAGCAAAATGGTAGAGATCTCAAAAATAATTAAGCTCCAAGTTTTATGCAAATAAATGAACAGTTAGAGTGTGTTAATGAAAGCCTGCAGTAGAAATTTATACTCCATTCGAATATGCATGAGAGAGAAGCCTGGAGCCTGGAATGAAAATCTTCATTTGGACAGCACAATTTATGGAAAGCAGTACTTCAAGTATTCACATCTAGCCAAAATCAATCAAGTACAAGGCACAAATTTATATGAAACCAAGCTTTATTAGCTTCAATGTTCAGGGAGAGGTTTGTTTTACTTAGTAAATAATTTATTCCTCTGTTTTGTTTTGGTTTGGTTTTTTTTGCAGTCTGCTGTGCCTCTGCTTTTGGCTGCAGAGCTGCAGAGACGCTGCGAGAAAGGGCAAAGCCCCTCTGAGCCAGTCTGAAACACAAAGGCTGGCCAGTCACATGAAAATAAATGTTTTATGAGATTTGCAGCCCAGCTTCTAAATCAAATAGGTTTTCGTAATCAGCATCCGTTACGGTGCGTCTTGTTCCAGCCTTCATTGGGGCTCTTTCTAGATCTCTGTCAATTTAGTATAAGATGTACTAATTCTAATCATCTAGCCTAAGACTTTTCTCTTTCCTTGATTTGTTTGATCGTTCCCTTGATCATTTACAAAGAAACTCCTCGCTGTTAGGGTTTAAACCACTTTGCTCCTTCTTCACGTCTCTGGTGGATTGAGGAAGAGCTTTTTCCCGGTGGCTCTGTGGGAACCTCTGCTGACCATGGGTGCAACCACCTGTGGGAGCATCTGCACGGAGATGGGAGAGATGTTCACGTGCATTTAGGCTTCACGAAGCACTATGTGTGAAGAGAGGGAGCTCTTTCCAAATCCTTGTGTCCCAGGAAGCCGACATCACTGAAGCTGCCCAAAGCGTAGTTGATGACTGTGTCAAATTGCCAATGAACAAAATGTAATTTTTTTTTTTTTTTCCTCCTTTCTCTGTTTTTCTGCAATGCGCGGTAAATCAAATGTAATATTTCCAGCATGACCATCTGGTCGCCTCAGGAGCTACCGTTTAAGCTTAAGAATATTTGCAGTGGGATTTCCTAAAAGGCTTCGGGGAAAAAAAAAAAAAAAGGCTCATTGTTCGAAGCCCAATTCATCTTTTGGTTAAGACCGATCAAAATAGTTTACACAGATTTCCATAAGCTTTTTGCTTACACTGTGTATTATTTGGCTTAGTGATCACAGCTGAAAAGCATGATTTTAATAAAGTTGAATAAGTAGATTAAAAGTAAGTTGCAGGGGCTGCCTCATTCCGATGGTAAACCAAGTAAACTAGTTTAATCAAGGCAGGATGGGTTATATTTAGCGTGTGTATTATCATTACTTCATTTGCATATTGTTTTACGCTCACATTTAAAGTAGCCAACATGTCACAGATGATAAGAAAGATTGCTTTTTCATTACCAACTGAGCACCTTGATATGTTTTTACAATTTCTTCTGATGAAGTAAGGAGACCCATTGCTGTAAACTCCAATTCTAATTTAGTGTCCCCCAAACGCCCAGGGATCAATCATTTCTTTACAAGCCCCTGCAAGGAATGGCAGAGGGAATAACTTTGGAAATGCCCCTTGTGCAAGGACAAATCCATGCTCCTGTGAATACCTGAATGCGAGCTCCAGATTGATTTTTCCAGACTGGGCTGTCTAACGCTAGGCGGGGGAAGCGGTAGGAAAGAGACTGGTGGTACTGGGATCCCAGGCAATGTGTGCAGCGAGACACCTAAGCACGGGGCTGAACAGGTTCCTGGCCTGGGAACTGGGAGGGCATCTTGCTCAGGGCAGCGGCCACGGGCTGCAGAGGATTTGGGAGGTTTTTTTGGCTTTGTTAAAATCACGTGGGTGTATCCCGCAAAATCGCCATCCTGCAAGTGCTGGAGGCAAGTTGGAGGTGACCCCAGCTGATCTTTGTCCCTGCTGCTCTGGCTGGATCCAGGGTCCTGAGATGCTGCTTTCTCTGGGCCACCTTTGCTTCTTGGAAACCTCCAGCACGTATAGGATGTCCCATGGGAGAATGTCAGTGTGGGAAACGTGGTTACTGGCAACTTTGATATTTATCAACGATCATATGTACCAGCTGAACACCAACGCCATCTTTCATAGAATCATAGAATGGTTAGAGCTGGAAGGAACCTTAAAGATCATCCAGTTCCAACCCCCCTGCCCTGGGCAGGGACACCTCCCACCAGACCAGGTTGCTCCAAGCCC
>JAOQGH010000023.1:88962682-89000919 GCA_025769975.1 Gallinago jamesoni
GCTGGGAAACACCGAGGCCTTGAATCCCACAGAGCCTGGCTGGCTAGAGAGTAAATATTGTCACAAATTCAGACACTTGAGTCTTCTAAAAGTGCAATTTCCCCAGCATTAGAAGAAAAGTTAGTCCAGTGTCTCTCAGCTTAGGACAGGGACTTTATTAAGGCTCCATTTGGTTTGGGTTGTTAGTGTGGTGCAATCTTGAGAGAATCCCGGGCTGAGCCGCTTTTGCAGCTCCCCCCAGGTTATCAATGCACAGAAAAAAGCGAGGAGAGAGGAAGATGAGTTGTTTGCTGCATCTCACCTACTCTGCTCTGACACCAGTTTGACTGGGTGCTCCCATACATGGTGCTGTGCTGGAAGAGGCATGAGGAACCACCAACACAAATTTCTAGCTGCTGCACACCTCTGCTGCTGCTCACCTGCCTTGTGGCATCGTGTGACCATCAGAGCGATGAGGACGTATTGGCACCCTGGTGGCTTGGGGCAGAGTAGCTGGAGAGCTGATAAACTTTCATTTATTGCTTGCTCTGCTCTGTAACAAGTGGGGTGGTTGAGAACAGAGGCAGGTACAGAAATTGCACAGGTGGCGTCACAAAGTTAGGAGGTCTCTCATTCCAGTGCCTCCAAGATGATGGAGCATTTTTGGATTCACAGTTTGGTACTTGGGCACCTGTATTTCTGCATTTCACTGGTGATGACTTAGATTTTTGTGAACTATTGCGCTTAACTCAGAGTCATTATTTTGATGGGGCAATTTCAACAAACTAATTTTTTTTTTTTACTTCTCATTTTTTTAAAGTATAAAAAAATGCCAAGTATGCATTTTCACAGGGTTAAATGCCAATCTTAGCACCATGCTTTATTGAGTTTATTAAGCGATCGGTTGTTGGGAAGGGTTGCTGTAAGCAAAAACAATATGGTCATGAATGTATGAAATGTCACGTAAACCCAGTCCTTTAATAAAAGGCTCAAGAAAGTAAAGGTTAACCATCTAATTTTGGAAATATTTTTAGAGATCTAATGCAAAAAAGGCCCCTCCCCCCAATTCTAATGCAACCAGATCCACCAATAGTAATTAACAATGTGCAAGCACCTAGAATAACGGGCTGGTACTGCACGTTGTTTTTGCAGCGTGCTGGGCTTTGCATAGCCCTGTCCACGTGCCTCAATAACATACTGTTGTTGTAGTGCCCAGTATTGGTTTTACCTCTAAAGAGCCAAAAAATAGCTTCTATTCCAGAACAGAAATGGCTTGCTACGGGACAAAAGCCTTTTGTGAGAAGAAAAGTTGAGCAAAAGAGTTTTATACTCCCTTGCCTTTGTTTCCAGGCAGGCAGCTAATAATGTGCATTTGTCAGTTTTTACTATTTGAACGCTGTTCCAGAAAGCGGTGCTCTTGGCCACAGCACATTGTGGTTGCTCTTTGGGGTTCATCATCTGCATGGCATTCTGGGAAAAGAACTTTACAGCAATTGTGTTTGTAACTAACCTTTGCTGCCCATACACCTATAAATACGGCACGTCTTTCTACTAGATTTTTACCAGGCCATTTCTAATGGTGACCTGAACAAGAATGAAGTGGACATGAACGAAAAGGAGGATCATACTCAGCAGGTAAGATGATGACTGTGAATGATTTTCAAGCAGATAATGTTGATATAAAATGCTTTTTGCGCCCACTTCAAGGTTTCAAGCGAGTGAATACTTCGTTGTGGATTACGTGCAAGGCTCTTCGTGCATGTATGTTGAGCATGGTCTAATTCCAAAGCAAACGCAGGTCAAAGACTGTTTAAACTGGAAAAACCCCATTTGCTTTAGGAAGAAAATTGAACTCATTTTATCTTATTTCTTTAAGTTATAACTTCATCAAAACTAATAGAAATAGACAGCTAAAATCTGACCCCATTAATATTTGTGGGAAAGCAAACTGACTATGGCTTCATTAATTTAAATGAAAGCACTACAATTTGTGGGCAAGAGTGTGACCTGTTAGAAAGTAACACTCTGAAGTCAGGGTACCATCCTAAGTGGAGCTGCTCAATTTCTAGATGAGTGCATTTTAAAACAGATTCTGGTCCTGAATTTGTAAGATATATACTTTAAATAAAGAAAAAAAATAAAATAAACGTACCTGCTATTTTGAGCAGTATCCTGATCTCATTGTGAAAACTTGGAATTAAGGTGTTTCATGGGAAATATTGAGAAAGATATAATGTGGCTTGGAACTAACATTGCAGGCAGACTTCCTGAGGATATTAGATATTTTTTATCAAGGTGAACAAATGGCTATTTATATGCCAGAGATGCACCTATTCTGAGTCACCGACTGCCTCCTAGACCATATTTGTTTATGAAATGAGTCACGGAAATTAGACATAAAATTCCTGTTCATTCAGTTCATGCCAATTCATTAAGTTCATGCCCTCACAAATGTCTTCCTGAGGATTAGTCAACTGTTAAATGGGTCCTGTTTTTAGATCTCATTTCCACTGCTGCAAATTGGAGATGACACCACCAGTGTACTTTTGTGGTCCCAAATCACCGTGAAGGCAGTTTCAGCTTCTTCATTTTGTGACTCTATCATAATTTAGGGTTTTTTACATGTTGCAGGTGGTATAGTTTAAGGGAAAGGATTTGGAAAAAACCTTGACACAAGGAAAACTCTGCTACTTTAATGCAGCAAGACAAGCAATGACCTTGAAGACCTCATCTAATAATCGCATATTTAGTGTGAAGGCTTTAGTGTGAAGGCTTAGCAGATAAAGACAGATGTAAAATATGAAAAGAAATGGCACAATGTTGTGAGCTGAACCCTTTCTGTTCATTTTCACATGAAGGATGTCAATAATCTTGAGTACATATTTAAAACTTTCAAAGAAGGAAAGAGACTTTTCTTCTCCTCCTAACATTACCACGTCCTCCTGTGACCTATGGCAAATTTGTGCTTCAGCTTCTCTAACGGCAAAATAATGTCACATCCCTAATATTTATACCACTTGCAGGTCCTTCACTAGAAGGATTTTGTAGCAGTAAATCACTTTCCAAGAACCACTTCATCAAACAAGGTCACCAGGGGAGAAATTAGTCACAACAATATCTTGACAATGTGCTGTGGTCTTTGTGTCTCTAGTTTACAAGACACTGGTGTCTGTTTTATTGCAGCACACATTGTTATAACATCCTGCAAGAGCCAGAGCCCCTCTCTGTGCCTGGAGCCACACCACGGAAATATCTGTGTTGTCCTCTGTGTGACTCCATGGCCAGATTCCCTCCTGGTACAAATATGTGGTAGCTCCAGTGACTCCAGTGAAGTTGCATTAATTCCCAGCAGTAGATAATTTGTTCCTGCGTCCTGTGGTCCTTCGCTGCCTGGATACTGGAGGAGCAGCTGGGTAATGCTTTCCATCTGTCAGGAGAAGGGGCATGAATAGGACTTGGACATGGGTGTACTTGCTTTATGGGCACTGTTGTCTAAGGTCTAAAGCAGCATCTCCTTGACTTAACTTGGCTTATGGAATTTGTAATTTGTTACTACACAAAAAGATTAACTAAACTTGAACTTGGAGAGCCGTGATGGGTAACAAGCCAGAGTGGAACACAAAAAGTTCCTCAGCATTTAGTTTCATAGCAATTGAAAAACTTTCAAAAACTGTGTTAATTTTGAAATAAAAGTGAACATGGAAAACGAACAATGTGAATAATGTCACATGCCAACTTCACTTGAACAATATTTTTAGGGTTTTTTTAGATTGGAAACATTTCATTCCAGTCTTTCAACATTGTTTTCAACATATGATAGAAAAAAAATAGTCAAGCCTAAGTGAAGCAGTTTAACTTTTCAAAAATAAAAAGTTCACCCAGCCAATCCTTACATATTTTTGACGTGTTTTGTGGTTTTCTATTTCTCTGTTATACCAGATTTTCACAGTTTGATGTTCTTTGCAAGATTAATCTTTTGTTCTTGAAAATTCTTTAGCACTGACTCAGGAAGATCATCACAATTTGCCCTCTAAACATTCAGTTAAAATAATGGCTAAAATTGTTGAATCATCTGAAATGGAAGAGAAAGTGAGAAAGTGACTGAGACCCACTGAGGTCCATATTTTGCTGACTGTTTGCATCATTTTTTGGGTAGCCAGTAGCAGGAACATTGGGTACGAAAGCTCCTGCTAGAGTAACACCCCACCTCGTCCAACTTTTTCTGTGATATAAATCCTTCTGCAGCTATACACCTACATTTACTTAGAGCATCTTTTAAACTAACTCCCTTTCTCCCTTTTTCTCCCACTTTCTCCTTTCAAATGCTATAGCGTGAGTTTCCTCTCATTTCCGTCTTTTTTTGTCAATGTGATTTTGAGACAGGTTCGTAATAGTGTTTGCAGTTTTGCCTGAGGTCACGACACAAAGAAAACGTTGGAGCAAAAGAGAAGGTCCCCTCCACAGCCTCTGAATTTGCCTCGTAGAATGATTCAGATATATTTTCAGTCACCTGTAAAATCCTTTTAAGGTAAAAGTTCAAGAATTGCCTTGGATTTTCACTTGTGTTTCTTTCACACACCAGAAATCTCATCACTTGCTATTCGTCCCAAAGGCAACACTTTACATTTCCAAATCTCTCAGCTCGTGGGTTGGCAGGCTTACAGATGCAGTGCCTTTTGGCAGTGCTGTATTTCATGATACAGTTAATGTTCCACTGCGAAGCTTGTATGAAGCCTAGAAGTGGATGCAAACTGACTAAGAAAAATTGCTTCAGGTGTATGTTTTCTGCTTTACCAGAAGATATAAAATGTCTATCAGCTGTAGAAGCCCGATGGCACGCCAGAAGTGGCATGTAATCGGGTTAAGTAGAGCAAACAGTTTCATCTGCACAGTGATGAAATATTTGCTTGCCAATGCTGTCCTGTATTCTCTCCTCTTCCTACCTGCGTGGTGCCCTAAGGTGCTGCTGGAACCCACGAGTGTAGCCCTTTTGCTCTGTTGATAGTTACAGATGCTCAGACTCTTGTGTACTCAGTGGGCACCCAGAGAAGACAAGTAAACCTGTTACTTGTATGAGATGAGGTTATCCGTAATGGGAAATTAAGTCTGATCTATATTACTCTTCCTGCCTGTTGTAGGACTTGTGCTCTTCCACCCCCGCTGAAACCTTACCAGGCTCAAACCCCCAGTGCAGAGGGGACTGGTGCACCAGCACGAGTTTGCAGCACTGGGGCAAGGAGTCCTGATGGATGTCAGGACCTGTGGAGTACTGATATCTATCCATGACAATTAACGTCAGATACATCTTTAGGAAGAAAAATCTGAATCTCAGATTTGCTGCATAAATTGGCCCACACTGTTTATATTTTGGACCTAATTCTTCTAGCATCAATAACATTCCCAAATGTTCACTTGCTAAGAAAGAGAAGCAAATTGCCAAGCTTTCAAGACCTCTGACTTAGCGTGCCAGTACAGATTTAAAAACAAGCAAACAAAAATTGAATTATGCTGAAACAAATGTCAGCTAAAAGAACTTTCAAGTAGCTTTAGTATCTCCTGTCAGTGCTGCCAGAGAGCAACAAAGATGTAGAAATACCCAGCAATGATACAAAAAGTAATTAGAACCTTTGCCATATTAATACCGTAACTTTTTTTTACTTTCCTTTCAGCACAGCAGGACATATGGTTCCATGAAATTAAGTCAAAATACGTATCCAATCCACTTGCACTGTAACTCTTTCAAGCTGCTATTTTACTTAATCATCACTGTCTTCTGCAGAAAACACTTGATCAAAATAAAAAGTTAAAAAGATAATTCATAAGTTCTATTTCTTGGGTGTTCTCCCCTCTGTGCCCAGGCCTTTCCTGGTGGTAGACACCACATAAACTACTAGCTGAGTAAGGCTGTGTATGGGGGAGGGATGCTGTATTTGTACCTTTGCAACAAATTTAGTGCTTGGTTCACTGCAGAAAATACTGTGAATTGATTTCTAAATGAAAGTCAATGAATTCCTTTAGAAATGAAGAGTCGTTCTCCTGCACAAAGTCACAGCGTGCCTTGTGCTGAGCACCTTAAGTAATACACAGATTGTTCTCTATATAAATGTAAGAGTTTTGCTTATTTGAGGGTGCAAATGATCACTGTTTTTCTGAGCAACAGCCAGAGTATCTCTTTCAGGTCTATGATCAAAATTCAGTACCATAGCCTTCATTCTTTAATCGAAAATAAACCTACTACTACTATAGGCACATTAGTTATTTGAGTTCTGTTGCAAATGAGTCTTTCCATTAACAAATTTACAAGTGTTTGGTCCTTATCCTGCCCATTTCTATTCAGAAAGAATTTTTTTGGGTAAAGATTAAAATGTAGGGATGGTACCTTGTGTTCATGAAACCATTTGTAATGGTTAATTATGTGAATATGTGGTGTTCTGACATTTTGCTTTTTGTACATACCTTCAGTATACAGGTGTTATAAGAAAGGCTGTGCTCATCTTTCCTTCAGTGGTTTTATTGAACATTTTTCAGAGATCTACAATAGGGACAACAGGCAAAACATAATTTAACGTTAACATTTTCAATGGTTATCTTTGAGCACAAAGTGGGAATAAAAGATGAAGAAGAAGTGCAGATGGTGTTATGGTTATATTACAGGTTTCAAGTTATTCAAAGGAAACAAAAGAATTCTGAAAACTTTATAAAGTGGAAATCAGGATATTTTGTTGATGGCAACTTCTGCCATGAAAGATATATAAGTAAATTAAAAAAAAAAAACAACAATCTTTTTACAACTATAGCTTTCATAGCTGGACCTCTTCTCCCCTTTCTCTCAAAAAAATAATTTTATACATCAAGAAATTCATTTTGATGCCTCTTTTGCTTAAAAATTATTTGGATTTTTCCATTTGGCAGACATTGGTTCTTCTACCCTAAATGTTTCTCCCCCAGCTACAATCACTTTCTTGTATTATTAATAGATATATTAAAATTCCCCATTATATCGGAATTAGACCTACTCTGCATGGGTGGATATGTAGAGGTATCAGCAATACACCCGGAATTATTTTATGGAGTGTATTGTAGGGTGTATTCTGGGAGTAAACCAAAGCCTTTTGACAAAGAAATGGCTTCATTAAAAACTCTGTGCTAAAATTGGGGTAACCAAGGATTTCTCCACCAAATGACCCAGTAACTGTGTTTGATTGTCAGTGGGGATCACAAGCACGTCACTGTCGAGACATGTCGCAGAAATTTAGAGCAAAAGGGGAGAGAGGAAGGAAATATTTCTTCGAGTTGTGTGTTAGAAGAGAAGCCATAAACCTTTTTTTGACTAGGTAATGATGGAAAATAGCATAATGAGAAAATAGGGAAAATGAGGAGGAATAAAGGGAGGTGTTCATGTTCAGCACATCAGATGCTGCTGCCTTTTCTTCTACGTGCTGTTGACTGCCAACAGGAATCTCTTCTTCTTATCCAGACTGGCATTCGTTTTGCTTTTGTGCAGATCACTAGTCATTCTGGAAATTTAGAAATTGGAGCGAGTGCAGATTTTTCCTTTGTGGAAATGGTAAAGCACCGTCTCATTCAGAGGACACCTCTTGGTTCCCCAGTGTTAATTCCAGGTGTTAATAACAGGTGTAAATTCCAATCCAACCCAAGCAAATCAAGGACTATTGGTACAGCTGCTGAGTCTTAAATACATGCTTGAGCAGGTACTCTTAAGCAATATAATAATTCGTGGTTGGCTATGGAGTGATTTATATTTTGGTTAAACAGTATTACAGAGTCTTTATTAAGACATCATGAGATGGAGAATTCCATTCCCTACCTTGATGGCTTATGAAATAATTAACCACCACAGTATTAAAATCTCTGTTATTTTTTCATTTGAATCCATCTGGTTTTGATTTCCTGTCCTTTTTCCTGTAGCCATCAGATTAATCCCACTTGTGGCAGGCTCAGAATACTCAGGAGGGATGATGATCCAGATACTTCTTGACATTCTTTGGGGTAACACAGGCAGATTTATTTTTGTAACTTCCTTTTGTACCTTCTCCACATACATTTTAATATCTGCTCCCAACACTACAAAATAAATCCTATCAATGCCATACCTAACGGTAAACATCGTCTTCTGCTTTTTTCCCGTTTACATTTACATCCAAATATGGGTTTGTCCTTTTCATCACGGCCCTGGAAGTTCAGTTATATAGCCAAATTCGATTCTGAAATTAATTCTAAAGCTGTTTATTTTCAGCTTTCACTCCTCATACTTATAAGGATTGCCAGAGTTCTGTGTTTCAGGGCACTAAGTTCCCTTTATAAATACAAATGCCTTTAAAGTGCACATTTGACAAATGGTGTCACACAGTGTACAATGTCTTATATCTTAACCTACCAAATCTACCTCAAAACTATATTATGAAAGCATTGTCACCAATCTTGTTCTACAATATGAGAAAAAGAATTCTGTGATTTTTTAAAAATCAAAATAGCAGAATTTGAGGGTCATTACATGTTCACAGAGACCTCTGTCAGCAAGAAGTAATGGAAGTGCCACAAGGTAAATGCTGCTGGTGGTAGCACTCCATTACCATGTTCTGTTTCATTCATGCATGCTATTTGGTTGTATATTTTATTGCTGGTTACAGAACACATCTGAAAATGACAATGATGAAGTTGATGGCAACAATGTGTGTGGTTTCAGAAAGAAAAAGGGAGTCAAAGGCCCTACAAAGTACGTTCCTCCTTTAGAAAATGAGAATATGGAGCTGTTCAGCACCTCGAAAGTCCTGGATGCTAGTCCCCTTCAAGGAACCACCAGTTGCTCAGAACCACCACCAGACCAGTCTCTTCAAATCCCAAGTAGCTTCCTTCCAGCACAAAGGGACAGTTCCCATACCGGCGGTGATGTGAAAGAAGGCATCTCTGGAGAAATGCAAGAAAACTGGGATAACGATGACACTGGGAAAAGAACGATAAGAAAAATGCAAAAGGAAATAGACACACCAGCTAAGATGGAGCACCCCATGAGCGTAGAACCCTCAAGGAGCCCAGGGACAGCTGGGTGTGAAGGGGGAGAGGGCAGAGAGAAGGCAGAGGAGCAACAGGGTGGGATGGGGGAAAAAGTCGTCAAGTTTCACGTGAGAAAGACAGGCTCCCTGGGCAGTGCTGTAACCACAGACGGGAGCGGTACCACAGAGTCCTTCATGGGGCCACCTGGCATTTCTAGACAAAGCTTGCAGGAGCTGAAAAACCGGCTGAGTGAAGGTCTTCTGCCCGATTATGGGCCCAACTGCAGAGGCAAGGCAGGTGCCGCTTTTTCTCAGCAAAATTTGAAGCCCCGGGTCAAAACAGCTGACAAGCAGGGCCGATCCTTTGAGACTTTTAGTCCCCATTTTGGAGAGGAAAACCGAAAATACCACGGCTTCCACAAGGAGGGAGCGGGGCAGCAGAGCAAACCTCTCCAGGTCCTCAGCTCTGCCGGGTCCGATCAGCACCAACCAGTGGGAAGCGACATGGACCAGCTTATTCTGAGGCTGCCGGCATCTTCCACACACGCAGAAGGCACCGCTCCTGAGATTCATTTTGACTCCTCTGCAGGCCAGGCTGGTAAGGAAATTTAAGCATCACCTGCTGTCCATTTTAAAGAAAATGCTGCTGTTGTTCTCTTGCTTTGCGGGTTTTTTTTAAGCTGCAGACTTAGTCCAAGCTAGTGCATGAGTGAGTTGACACCCGTGGTTTCTGTGTGATCTGGGTGAATGAAAATTTGTACTATTCAGCCGTTCTGCCTTTCTTTCTTCCTTTAGCCCAGCTGCCACACTGCCAAAAACTGCCACATGTGGTCACTGCCACAAGTGGTCACGTCTTTTTCACTAACCCTGAAATATGTCCTCATTTAAACTGAGTTCAGGCAACGTTTCCCAAAGGGCTGATAGACGCTGCAAAGCTTTGATGGCATTTGGACTTCTTAAAATTTCCTTTTTTGTTACGATTTGGTGCAGTGGAAATTGCTCCCATGTAGGCATGATGTTTTCAATTATCCATCCCGTGAGAGGACCGGAATTCAAAAACATCTAATATAAACCATGAATGGAGAAAAGCAAACGAGACGGAGAACTTCCACTTATCTTCATGCTGTTCAATAAATCCATTGTGGAAGTGTCTGTAGAGCCAATTAATTGCTCCTAATAGGCTGTGGTTTCTTTGAAAGGCTATACTTCTGGGCTAGCCAGATCAGCATAATGAAAGCTACTATTAGCTATGACAATGTAATGGTCCTGAGCTCTTCATTGTTTTGTGTCTGTTCCAGGAAACACACAAACAACAATTTGCCAGTTGAATAGATACCAGATTAATATATTTCTGGGAATATGAGACTCAGATCACATTATCAGCTTTTCAGGATAGATATCTTACCCTCTGACTGACTTATCTGACTGATGAAAGAAATATTTATCTTATCTCTTCATTGATAATATACCTTATCCATGATTATCTCTATAATAAAATACAGTGGTAGCAATTGATTTTCTGCAATGTAATTAAGACACCCAACTTTTTTAAACTCTCATTTCAGATAGGTACAAATACAGCTATACATAGTCTGAAAAGAGACACTTTGAATATATAAAATGTTAGCTATAACAGGATTTATCAATAGACTTACTGTGCTACCCGGTTTGAACAAGTCTGAACAAGATATCCATGAGCCTTATCAATGCTAAATGCATGAGAAGTATAAAGCTTTGAAAAGATATTTTCAGCTCAAACCACTGTCTATTTATGTCTATTAGAATAAAGAGGTTAGAGGGGTATTTCTCAGCCTACAATTGATGCTGCTCCCTTTCCGGATTACGTTGTTCTTCACTTTGCTGAAAGGCTTGCTAAATGCATTTTCAAATGTAGATTGCTACTCTTTTCTCATTGTCTGCAAAACGAACTTGTTTGAAGCTCTTTTTTTTGGTAATAAGGTAGTTACAAAGTACTACACCTAGTATTTAGGGGCAGAAGTATGAAAAAAAGACTTGAATATGATATGGAAAGACTTGATAAGATATGAAAACAGCCTAGGATTTTTGCTCCATTGGAATTAACATTGTGCAAAATCTAAATAACCTTGCTTCCCTTTTAATGTGGTGCTCCCACTTATTCTCACTTGATTTTCTTTCAACTAGGTCAAATATTTTTAGACCAGAAAGAGCTATATGCACAATAGTGCATCCCTCAGTTCATACAACTTTGCTCAGTGATTCCTTCCTTAACGCAGATTTTCTGTTTGAAATTGAAGAAAGACATGGCACTCTAAATCCATCATATTTAGGATATTATTAAATAGGTAGTTCCACTGGGTATTACTCGCATTATTTTTTTCAGACACCTGTACATTTTCTATTCAAATCCTCTTGCCTAGGTGGAATCTTCTCTAACTTTTCTATAAAATTCTGACAATTTTCTCATTCAATACAGACGAGTCATTTTTGTAAGACACTGGAGGGTAGAAAAAAATGAGTAATATATTTTATCTTTCATCTATTGAGGAACAGAATCTTATTTTCTACTCAGTTCTTGATGATACAGCTCCTCTGAGAAACTACGTCTTGTTTTTGTCCTACAGTATGGAAAGAATAATTCATAGATAACTGAAACTGTTGATTGGTCTCTAAATTAGCTACAAAACTCACAAGAAGAGCTGAGCTTCTCCATGGACATATTGTAAAATGTAAAGTAAAAATGTCTGCTGCGCAGTAAAGATTAAAAAAGAAAGCAGAATATAATGAGACAAAGAAATGGAAGGAAAAAACATGGAAAGTATCAATATCAGTACAAATGTCTGGGAAATATTTTTGCTGTCTCCCATGCTTTCAAAATTTTCTGTTATACTTACAAATTTGTTCCCCTGTCAGAGGTCTTTTAAGGCAGCAAAAATAAGAGGTAGGAAACACTATTTTATGTTGTTGACTGCAAAAATCAAATACATCACTCACCTGTCAGTAAACATTTTTTGTGAAACTTTTTTTTTGTATGAAAAAATTGTAAAGAATACAATGATTCCAGATGAAAATACTTCTGATCACTATTCAGATCAATAGCACTATTCAAATTTCTATTTATAGAAATAGTACTAATTTCTATTTATCATTACAAAAATGAGATGGGAACAGAAAAGAGAGGCTTTAAATACCAGCAATAAGGATGATGTCTAGCGCAGGAAAAGCTGTCGTATGAGATCTGAGAAAGAGAAGTTGTTAATGTTTGAAAGCAAACATGAGCTCGGTACAAACCAGCACGCTCCTGCAAACCAAGCAGACTGGCTGTTCTTAGATACACAAACTGGAGTCCAGTAGGGAAGAGCAGATGTATCTAAATTAGTACGGAGAGGAATTCCCATAGGATTTAGAAAACTGTGGATTCTGCTCTGTGATTATGCTCTGGGACTCATCACCAGTGGGTATCGTCGACACAGGCTGTTTTTGTAAAGGGGATCAATATTAAAGCAGATCTTCGAAGCACCCAGTGTTAGATTTAGAAGGGTGAAAAGGAATTCAGACAAATCTGAATATTAACCCTTCTTCTCCTAGCCACGAGACTACCTTTTCAGTGAGGAATGGCAAAATTCATCCTCAAGTCCCCTGGCAACACGTAGCACGTTCTTTTCAACTCATCATCTTGACACAGCCACCTATTATAGAGCTGAGAAATTGTTTGCTTTATATGCAGAGTGATTTAATAAGGGACCATGGGAAAGGGTCATAGAATCATAGAATGGTTGGGGTTGGAAAGGACCTTAAAGATCATCCAGTTCCATCCCCCCTGCCCTGGGCAGGGACACCTCCCACCAGACCAGGTTGCTCCAAGCCCCATCCAGCCTGGCCTTGAATGGATTTCTCTGGATAGTCAGAATAACAGATGGATCTGGGATGTGTGCACTTTCTTCTGTTGTGGCACTTTTCTGTGGCTGATGTTAACCGCTTGCCCTGCCCCGATATCAGCTGCTGATCTCATCAATCTGAATGATTTCAATATCAATAATCTAAGAATAGCATCACTCTTCGGCTAGAAAGAATAATTTTATTTGTATCATTTGTAGGGTTTTTTGGTAATATTTTTATGTTTTTGTGTTATTAATATTCTTTAAATATATGAAGACAAAATTTTTATAGTTGTAGAAATTTTGTACTAATTACAAAAGAAACACGAATAATACTGATTTTTCCTCAGTGACAATTTAAATGGGAAATACAGATAGAGCCATAGAAAAACATGTATTAAGTGCTTTTCTGTGTACTACTGATTTTATATATATAGGCACGGATGGCCAGTCTGGATTTATATTTGATTTTTAAAACGAAAATCTGAAGCAAAATCCGGGTATTTTTGAAATTTATGTGCATATTTCCGTAAGTAGATTTTCTGAAATTAAAATAAAGATGTGATTCTTTCTAGAGGCCCAGGGAGCTAGGGAAACAGTTCTACTCGTGAACACAATCCTCTCTCATTTTTAGAGTGTGTATCTAAATCAGCTACACCTGCCTAATACTTATTTATTAGCTACCTTATCTGCAATAACTAATGACAAATAACTATAACTTTCCAAACTTTACTCACAATTGGCTTCATGGACTTAGTTTACCAGTGATTTATTTAGTGGCTACCAAGAAAATATAGTTTGGGACCTGTGCCGGAGGTCAGTAATTATTCACTAAATAGTATTTCAGAAACAAATTCCCTTTCATATGTCCAAAATCAGTCAGAGATATTAAGTACTGATTAAATTTTTTATCTATCGTGCAATTTACAGAAAGTTATTATTTCAATGAGAATGATAATCTGCAAATGATATAAAAGATGGACTGCCTCTGAAAAGTACGTGAAAGCTGTGGGAGTGTTTCTATTGATTCTAATATATTTTGGATAAAGGCTATTCTAAACGAATAAGTATGTGTCCTTTGACTAGCAGACTGTCTAGACTGGTATATAGCCTAATTTTTAACTAATTCTAGACCAATATAGAATTTTAGTCTCATCATTTAAAAAGAGCTATCGCTAATCATAAGTCCAACTTGAGAAGACAAATTCTTGCTTTGTTTTTTCTTGCTTAATGTTCTTTACAAACATTGTTTTATAGGACTTTTCTTTTAATTTATATAATTTTGTATGATCTAAAAATGTATTTTTTCATTCGTTCAGATAACTTTAACTTGAAGGCAACAGAAAAATACAAAATTTGGGAAATTATCTACTATTGGTAGATATATAAAATGAATATATTTGTAGCTTTACTTTTTAAATTAATTCATACATCATTAATATGAATGTATATCACCTTCCATTTTTCTTATATATTGATTTTATATCATTTATATCTGTTACAAATATTCATTTAAAGAATTACTTCGGTCAGATTTAAAAGTTGGCTTTTTTTTTCATGAATTATATGTTTTTACCTGAAATATTTAACAAGCAACATTTCAGGATGTTATGAGCAATAACTGCAAAGTTCATGCCAAAAGTTGACACTGTTCTGATGTTAAGGGTTGCCACTCAATCTTTGCTATGAATAGTATAGTAGTAAGAAGAAATAAAAATTTCTGTGTGACAGGGGGTAGACAGGAAATGTCTGCCATCTTTACAGAGGAAATTAAACGTGTAGAATAAGAGGTTGAGCAACCTCAGGCTTCTGTCCCTGGAATTGAAGAAGACACTACTCACTGTAATCTGTAGGAAGAATTTCAGAATCTTTTCCTGTTCCGTTCATCTAATAAATAACCTCAGTTATTTATTATCACAGTTTATTATCTGTTGGTAAGTTTTTAAATGGTGGTCAGGTTCATAAAAGGCTCAAAATCTGCTAAGTGTCAGCAAACATTTATGTTGTAAAAGTTGTGTTTGAAGAACTGTCACTTGGTGCACATATATAGGACTAGACCATTTTCCGTGTCCTCCCTGCCCACTACTGTGATTTGGCAGCATCAGTAACAGAGTGAGTGTTACACAAACTATTTTAACAGGACTTCCTTATTTAATTTACAACTTTTAAAGGACATAGTGCCTCCAAGACAGAGGAAAAAAGGTATTTTCATACGCACTTGACAGCTGAAGCAGATGAAAAGGAAGGATGTCCCAAGGAGAACTGGATGTGACAGAATTTTTTTTCCTGCTTCTATATTTCAGATTTTTACTTTGTTTTCTTATAGACTCTTATATTTACATAAAATTTTGTCCTATTATTCTGTCCTGGGGCACTGTTATTACTTAAATTCGTCTAACTTTACTTACATAAAGCATAATTGCCTCATCCTTGCCATCTAAAGCTGGAGGATGCTCCAGTATGAGTTTGCTGCCTTCTCAGGGAATAATTGGACAACCTTGTCCTGGGTTAGCTGGAGAGCCTCCTTACAGCCTCACAGCTGGCAGTCCTATTGCCCCAAAGGAGAGGTCAAAAAGATGTGTTTGTGGCTGCTGGCTACTGCTAATGGGGCCAAACTCTAGTTTGGCTGGTTTGGTAGTGGAGAGATTGGGAGTGCTCCCACCAATCTTTGTCAGCATGAAGCTTTTAACTTCCATTTGAAGGGTGGTGGTGGATGGTTGCTATTGGTGATCTTCCACTGTGGATCTGAAAGAACTGCAAAAGTTCACCTGATCTTATCCTCAGGAAGAATGGAAGACTTTTCTCCCAGAAATACAGAAAGAAATATTTTTTTTTCACATTTTTTCATATCTTAATATTAAACTTTATTCTTGGTCTAGTTGGCTTATTGTACTAAATGGAAATTAAAGCCTTAGGTATTTTAACTTAAATATTATGAATACATAGATAGTGGTCACGGTTTAACCCCAGCTGGAAACTAGGATCTTACAGCCCTTCAATCAGAAGAGGGAGGAAAAAAGACCAAACAAAAAACCCCTTGTGCTGTACCCATGCACTTTTCAAAGGTGTTGAAGAAACATAGCATCTGAATTCTATGAGTTTGCAGTAGGAAATAGTTATTCAGCTGCTATTTGTGCTCCCGAAAACACCCAACAAGCCAGCTGAGGTATCCCTCAGAAATTCCTGGCTTTATCACATGGTTCCTCTGGGTGCTGTTACCAACATGAAAAAACATTGAAGTTATAGACCATTCTAAAAAAACCAAGGGATTTTATACAGGTCCTCAGGGGAAAAAAGGGTGTGTTTATTTACAAAAATGTTTTGCGAACCATTTCTTTTTCTTATTTTTGTTTTTACACGCCATGTTGCAGTTTCCCACTGCACTCTGAAAAGTCACACTTTTTAGGAAAACAGCCAGTATTCCAGCATTCATTATGTCCTTTGATGTGAACATTCCTCTTCACTTATAGGATCCAGCAGAGAGCCCGATGTAAGCAGCCTTGAAAGTCCAGCTCTCCTTCACCTGTTCTCTCACATTGAATTTATTAAGCAGCAGATGGCCAGGGACAACGTACAGTTTGTCAGATTTGAATCAATAGACCTCCACGGTGTGTCAAGATCAAAGAATATTCCTTCTCGCTTTTTTCACGTAAGTTTTTTGTTTTCTAACTGTACCTGTGTTTCATGTTTTCATGTCCCTGTCCTTAGGTGTTTTCTTTTTTTTTTTCATAGTGCAGGCAGAAACTCAATATTAGGACAAATTATGTGTTCTCTCCAGTTGTTATTGTTCCCAAAGCATCTGGACTATTTTCACCACTGCAATCATCCATTTCTTTGTTCCCCCAGACAGTAATTTAATTAAATAATGGTAATAATTTTAGTTCTTTGAACTTCTAATAATCTCGTTCCTCAGAATTATCTTTTGGGTTCAACACATTATAAAGATTTTGCTTTACTGAATATCAGTAAATTGCAAAACACCCCCCCCAACAAACAGTAAACACTGAATGAAAGAAAATAACTGAATGAAAATCAATTTAGCTATCAGAAATTTTATAGTCATCAATCACATAAGGACATATCACTGGGTTGCACAATGATTTAATAGCAGAGACTATTATACTTAAGAGAAGGCAGACTTTATTTGTTTATCTATTTTAATAGAAGCCACTGCACGCAATTTGAAGCATTTTAAGAATTTTCCATCTAGATAGATAAAATTTTGTTTTTTCAGCTCTCAGCTTGCCCTTTTTAGTTTTGTTCTGTCTCCTCTGCTCACTCAGATGGTAGTCCTTCCCCTTAGAAGGATAAAAGTAAGATGTAAACATGAGCCAAATTGATAGAACTTGGTATAATTGCACCTTTCATCAGCGAAAGGTCTGAATTTAAGGTAAGTTGTTTGAAGGTAGATGATTCTTCCTTGGGGTCCTATCTACATTGCATTCGTGTAGGGTGAAGGTCTGTGTTCAAATGGAGAAGAAAGTATAATTATGAGTTTTTCCTGTTTGCTACCAGAAGAGGAGTACTGAATCATTAGAATAATTTCTCACTTGAGTGCTTTTCTGCATGTTTCCCCTAAACTTTTTAAGTCCAGAAAGTGAGAATTTTCTGTTGAACTTTGCATCTGAAATATGGTGAGGTACATGTAATGGTATTGAAAGAGAAGTTACAGCCAGAATTTGTATATTTTGTGTAGTCACTTCGATCTATGTAAAGGAAAGACTCAGAGGATATGGAAACTAATAGAGTAACTATAGGTTGGCTTGAAAAATTTCCACCTAACTGGTGATGCCCAGAGTTGTATAAAGATACGCCTAAATGTAGGTGTTGAACATTTTTTTAGTTCTTTATGGAAATCTGAGAAAAGTTCATTGTGATGTTTGATGCCGGGGTTTTCCTCCCAATCTTGTAGAACGCTGTTCTGCTTCATAATGACACAGCAACTGGCTGTTGTCCTCCATTACAGTGATCCGTGAAAATCGCTCTTACTGAGAATCTGAGTTTTATATATTTTACACCCATAAAAATACTGATGAGTTATTTTCTCATTCGGTAATCCGTCATTCTGCTTTGTGCCTAGGAAAAAGCAATTCACGGTGTTGCCATGCCCAGAAGTTATCTTGAGCTGACCCTGAATCCTAGAGATAATGAAGTAGATTACCTAAACGCAACCAATTTTAATTGTGACATAATCCTCAACCCCGATTTATCAACGTTTCGAATTCTGCCCTGGACTGAGCAGACTGCGAGAGTGATATGTGATTCCTTCACCGTGCTGGGCAACGCGTTGATGACCTCCCCGAGGCACATTGCCAAGAAACAGCTGAGCCAGCTTCAGGACAATGGCTTCTCTCTGCAGTCTGCCTTCAGTTATGAATTTTGTATTTATGGCATTACCGAGATTGTAAATTCAAAGACAATATCCTTTCCCGCAGCCACGATACTAAATAACCACGACCAGACTTTCATTCAGGAGCTCATTGAAGGAATGTATTACGCTGGTGCCAACATTGAAAGCTTTTCTTCTTCCAGTGGGCCTGGCCAAATGGAGATCACTTTTCATCCAGTGTTTGGCATAGATGCTGCAGACAGTGCCTTCACGTTTAGAACAGGCATTAAAGAGGTGGCTAAGAAGTATAACTACGTGGCTAGCTTTTTCTCAGAATCGGGATTCTACAATTCAGGCCCTCTGTCACATAGCCTGTGGGATCTGAATGGCCAGAAGAACGTGTTTTCTGCTGGTTATGGAGATGAGGAGCTCTCAGATATTGGGAAAAATTGGTTATCGGGTCTCTTGGCACACACAGCAGCCATCAGCTGCTTGATGGCTCCTACCACCAGCTGCCGAAAGCCATATTCTAAATACAGTAAAGAATCAAAAGAGACTGTAAATGCAAAATGGGCGTATAACGATAACAGCTGCGCCTTTAACGTCAAATGTCACGGTGGAAAAAGCACTCGCATAGAAAATAATTTAAGTTCTGCCACAGCAAACCCCTATCTGGTGCTCGCTGCTACTATTGCTGCGGGTCTAGATGGAATAAAGAGAGGACTTAGGTATGACGATATGTTCGAAGAAGAAAATCTCACTGCTGATCTGAAACATTCGTCAATCCCTCTGAAACTAGAAGATGCTCTTATTGCCCTTGAGAAAGATTCGTGCATCAAGGAAGCACTGGGTGAAACTTTTATCCGATACTTTGTCGCCATGAAACATTATGAGTTAGAAACCGAAGAAATGGATAGCGAAAGGAATAAATGCCTGGGGTATTTTATTTAGGAGCACTCTTGTGTAGCGATGATGTGCAAACACGTTCAGTGAATGGATAAGTGTCTTGAAATTAATGACCATATTTAAAAATCTTTTTAATTCTTTGGGATTTTTTTTTTCTTCCTCATTTGCATAGTACCTGGTGATTGCATTTTACTGTCTGAGTACATTCGGGACAGTGCAAAGCCAATACTCGTGAAAGAACATTATCAGGCTTTTAAAAAACAGTGGTTTTCTTCTCAATTTAAGTGAAAATTTAAGTGCTGGTCAAAAGAATAAAAGAGAAGGTGAAATGTAGAAGAGCAACTGTAAAACTGTAATATGATTATCTGATGTGGAAAAAAGTAGGGATAATGGCGGGGGAGCGGAGGGGCAGGATAACTGATGAAAGAGGGGAATTTCTTATTCAGCATGGTTATGGGATTTCTCCCAGCTTACTCATTAGCTGAAGGGTTGCTAAACCAGAAGAATCCGACTTCGATTTAAAACTTAGGCTAGAATGATGAACTCTCCAGAGAGACAAAGGACTGAAGCTATAGAACCTGAGGCAGGAATCTGTGTCTTAATGGACATAAATAAAAAGACAGGAGGGAGAAGTGGGTATAAAATAATCTATACGTCAGGAATTCTGATGCTGAATGAAGTTTGCAAGAATTATAATGGAAAAAGCTACTAACAGAAATCAAATGGTGGCTTGAAAAGTTAATGATTGATAGAAAGCCAGGAGCATCAGGCCACTGTGCAATAAGAAAGGAGCTGGTATTATGTCTGCTTTGATAGTTATTGAGTTAAATCATAGTTGATCATAGAGAAATGAAGGGGACAAAAAAGGGCAAAGAAGCCTGAAAATGAAATGCTTAAACTGGACATTTTACATGTTCAAAACCTGATGTCACCAAAAATGTGGAAGACAGCTGTGAGGAGACGAACAGAGTAGGTTTAACCAGAAAGAGTGAAGATGTGAACTCAGAGAGTGGCAAATAGTGGCAAAACAGGAAGAGAAGACCCAACCTAGAATTAGAAATGGCAGTTGGTGTAAAGAAAAAGAAAATTTTCGGAATGGCGGGAGCTGGTTTTTAGATTTGCTCTCTGTTTTTGTTACTTGCTACTGTAATCATTTACTATTAAAGACAACCCTTGTTTTGTACCCCACTCCCACATTAACAGTGACTTCTGTTGTTCTTTATGTTGTACAAGTATTTTTATCTACATGGAGGGATTTGTGAGTGAAAGTGGACATCAGGGGAATGGAGCAAAGGTTCAGTCAATGCCTCTGCCAACCTGCAGAACTAGAGGGTGTGAAATGTGTCAGTTGCCTTGTGATGGATCTGCCACTCTTCCCCTACAGGAATGTACAGAAATTTCCCCTTGAAATGTAGCCCATGGTACGCTAAAACTTTTTGTGGGATTCCAAAGAAGAACTCACCTTAGGCTCAAGTAGCAAGGGGAAATAAATAAACTAAGGAATCATGATAAATGTATTCCCTTGTCTCAATTTGTGGTTGATGAGTCGATTTGCTTCTCTCCCTTATTCCCCTGACACATTTCTATGGGTGCCCCAGACCATGGGACTATTTTTCCTTTGACCCAGGCTGATTTGCCTTGGCCAGGTCTAGCCTTGCATAGACCTGGACACATATGCCTTTCCCCCTATTGGGGGAATTCTGTTAATAATGTGTGCATGCAGGGAAGAAGAAGACCAGACTTACACTAGCAAAGTGGCCCGAAAAACTGACCTGCTGCTAAAGCTAGACACGACATATAATGAAACACTAAGAACGCAGTGAAAATGTATTCAAATACTATGCTATCATCGCTCAGGTAAATTTTAGGTTGTGCAATGAACAATGAAAGTTCCTTACACCCCTGTTGCATGACAGGGCACCAGGCACAAGCTATAACACATGAAATTCCACCAAAACATGAGAGGAACTTCTTTTCTTTGAGGGTGGCAAAGCACTGGAATGGGCTGCCCAGGGAGGTGGTGGAGTCTCCTTCTCTGGAGACATTCAAACCCCGCCTGGACACGTTCCTGTGCAACCTGCTCTAGGTGGACCTGCTTTGGACTCCAGAGGTCCCTTCCAAATGCATATAATTCTGTGGTTATTTATTGATATTATTAAAGTCTGTGATTCAAAACTTGCCTGGATGTCTTCCTGTCCAGCCTGCTCTGGGTACACCTGCTTTGGCAATAAGGTTGGACTAGAGGATCTCAGAAAGTCCTTTCCATCCCCTATAATTCTGTGATGTTCTGTGATTGATGCCTTAATCTATTTTGTGATATACAACCAGAAAATAACACAAATTCTGCAGAGCCCTCCATACAGTAGCTTCTTTTGAATTTGGAAGTGCCGTGCTTCGAACCGGGCTTCAGCTTTTGTGAGATATGAGAAGAGAATTTGATTTATTAGCTAACATTTCTCCAGCATGTCGAGCTGCTGCATGCAAGAGTGACTGGTGGGACTTTCAGGCTCCAGCCAGAGGGCAGCAGCGCACTGTCCAACTTTCCTCTGGGATCTCAAGCCCTCATGATGTGCTGAAAAATGACACATCAAAATATACCCATATATTTTTATATATTTATGTATATTTAAACTATTAAAAATATCATTTTTATATATTTAAAACTATTTTAAAAAGGTATTATGGCAGCTGAAAGCCAATGCATGTCTTTGTCATTTGTTCAGTTAAGCTTAGTTAACTGTTGAATTTGCATAGCCTTGTCAGTAAACATTCCACGATAAGGCTCAAAATATTAATTATTGATTATTATTTTAATTCTTGATAACACTGTATAAATAATCTAGTAAAAGGCATATGTGTGTGTCTATATCATCTTTAAGTATTCTTTAGCAGTATCGCAACAAAAATACAAATCATTAAATGGCGGTATTTGGTATTTCTAATCTAATGTACACCGTCACTGCAAGTTCTTTCATACTTCCATCTTATTAAACCACTTTGGGACGTCTGCTTGCTTCAAGGGCTGCCATTTTCCCTATACTGAATTCCTGCCTTTCCAAAACATTTTTTTTCCTTTTTGCTGGAGGAAAATCATAAAACCTATCAAACAAATGCACCCTAGACACACCTATTCCAACCACCCTTCTATAGCAGAGCAGACACCTGACTCTACCCGTAATTCAAATTACTGGAATTTATCTACACATTCTAGGTATTAATCAGTATGTGAGATAGAGATTTTGAAGTGCTTCTGACTCCATATTATGTATAAGGCTGTGCTCTGCAAGTCTGCTTCTACAAACTCACATTTTCTGCCTCTTAAATCTCTTCAAAAAGTTGCAGTATTCAAGTCTTAACAAGCCTTCTCCTCCAAAACTTTTTTTGCAAAATCCCCATTTTTTTTTTAACTGAAGACCTCAACTATGTTCAAAATTCTTCAAATGCTTGAAATCAAAATCTATCCTGGAAGGTTGTTGCAGAGAATTAATTTAACTGCTCTGAAACTCTGCTGTTTTAGAGAATTTTAATATACTAGCTGTGGAAAACAGACAAATGAGATCCCAGGGTACAGTGGTAAAAGAAGCAGAGAGGAACTATTTTCAAGCAATTCTATTAAATGTATATCTTAGACTTGAGCAGGGGGAGAAAGACGTGAAGAGGGCACTATTTTGATTTCTTTTCCGACACGTCACTCTCATTATAACAACATCCACAAATAGTGCTCTCTACTCCCTCATAGGGGATATGATATTCCTTCCTGATAAATGTTGTGTCCTTAGTTTTTCCACTGTTTTTTTTTTTGGTTGATTGGCTTATAAGGATACATTATACCTGAGATGGAACCTGCCACCATGTGGTTGTACCTGTCCAGCAAAATTCAGAGTACAGCGTACAATTTCTGCAGCAACGAAGTGCTTCCTAAAAGCTCCCATGAGATTTATTTCTTAGGTGAGAGATCTAATGGAATGACAATGTAGTTTGATATTTTGTTGTTTTTATTGGCCTGGTTTCAGAGACCAAGGGAGAAGATTCACACATTTGATAGCATTCATATTTTTATCCAGCTTAGTTTATCTGGTGGCTATGAGAGTTCCTCCAAGAGTCTTGAAAAGAGAAGAGGCTCTAATTAAAAAAATTATTGGGTAATAAAATAAATTAGTCTGAGGTTTAACTTTGCAATGTTTAGTGCTGATTTGCAAAACTTCAAAAACTACTATTACTATATAATTTTTTTCAGTAAGGCCAAATTATTCAAGTGACCATGTTTGGAACAGAACCATAAAAATATTTTTTCCTACAGCAATGTTACAAGTGGAGATGGGAACATGAAGAAATGGATGATTAAGCAGCATAGCACCAAGCAAAAAACAATAATAAAATGTAATTGCCACCTACTAGGAAAGAAAAGAATTTCAAGATTGGTTTTATTCTCATTGATTTTTTTCTGTTTTGCTGGATCCTGGTCTTGGAAAGAAGAAAAATATAGTGTTTTCTTAGTATTTTTGACTGTGGATCACTGTGTCTTAAGATTTTTTTTTCCCATGCAAGAATATAACTTTTTAATATTTATGTATTCTCTTATACCAATCAAAACCAGAGCTATTAATTACCATAATTATGATTAATTATACTGTTAAAAGTTATGTAAAATTAAGAGGCTTTTAAATATCTTCTTTTCATCATACGCACATGTCATTTCTTCTTTTAAGAGCTGTTCTGCCAATTGAGTGCATAATAACTGGCTACATTTTCTGTTCAGGATTTTGGGTGAGTTTCTGCCATACCCATACCTTTCTACAGTGTTCAGGCAGAGATATCTTATAGTTCTGTCTGAAACAAATGCTGTTATCTTTTTTTTTCTTTCAAAAAGCATTTCCTTTACCTATTATAGTGTAGACACCAACTACGTGCCGTGTTGCACTCCCAGCAGATATCGGGGAGGTTAAAGTCCCCCCCAAGAACAACGGCAAGCAGCTGTGATATTTCTCCCAGTTCCTTATAGAAGGCTTCCTCCACCTCACTGCTTTGGTTGGGAGGTCTGGAGCAGACTCCCACAGGAATATCACCCTTATTGGCCCTTATCCTAATCCAAACACTCTCAACCCTGTTAACCCTATACCTAATTTCTGAGCTCTTATAGCATTCTCTAACATACAGGACCACTCCACCACCTTTCCTTCCCTGTCTATCCCTCCTGAAGAGCTTGTAGCAATCGATTTTGGCACTCCAGTCCTGTGAGGCATCCCACCACATTTCAAAGCCACGATGTCATAGTTTTCCTGGTACATCATGGCTTCAAGCTCCCCCTGTTTGTTGTTCATACTGCCTGCATTGGTAGAGATGCACTTCAGACCAGCTGATGGTTCCAACATCTTTTTGGGAGCCATTTCCTACCAGACCCCTCTCAGGTGCTTTGCTTCCTTTCTGGCAGAGGGTGCCCAGGTTTCCATCCCACAGAAACTGAGATGAGAGGAAGCTAGTATACATCAGTATACTTCCCAAAAAAAGGATAAGACAAGGTGTGGCCAAGGCACAGGTGGCTGGAAAATCTCTTGCAATAACCAATTTAGACACATCCCTGAAGACCATGTCTGTGCCTGGGGGACGTTGCTAGCTGCTCCTTCACTAGCACAACCATCCATCTTAGAGAGAGGGTAGAATCACATATGCTATTTTTTCCATATAAACTGCAGCTCAGAACCATCCCAATACAATATATCACCTTCCACGTGTATTTTGAGCCTTAAGAGAGAGTCCCTTTCCTTTCCCTGCCCCCCTCCTTAGTGCTGAACTGGTTCCAGCTCAGTGCAAGGTGCTCATTCCCTACCATTTTAGCGCATTTTAGAGGCAGGGAACCTTTTCCTGATCCCCTTTTGGCAGCCTCTTCTTTCTGATTCACTGTTCCTTCCCTCTTGCTCTGGCCTGGGCTCCCAGAGCATCTTCCCCAGCTGCCGTCTGACTAGGAGAGAGAGAAAGGGCTTATATCTTCTGCTATACCTTAGATATATGGCCATTGTCTAAAGCCTACATACCGCCTGCCTGCAGCGCTCCCGAGCGTGTAACTTATTTCAGCTGTTTGCCCGAGCCCTTTATATCGCTCCGCTCGACTCATTAGCTGTATTGCTACTGCCCACAGCAGTCCTCCACAAATCAGGAATTACAACTGGAAGCAGGAGATACAAGGGGGTGCTGTAAGAAATGCAGTTGTTTTTTTAACTGTATTTGCAGTTGCGTGTCTGGAGGTGAGCAAGAAGAGAAGCTGCAACCGTAAAAAATTTGGGAATGAAGGCTATGGTTGTGGGTAATGACTAAATCCCAACAGGCAAGGTACCACAGAGATAGCACTTGGAGAAACACATGGCTTACAGTCCATGTAGCTCTTCATATAATATAAAAAGGTAGGAGTAAAATGCTATCCTTTCACCAATATAATGGATAGTCACATAAAGGTCTGAGGAATAAACACCAAAAATATTTCGGCTGAAGAGCAGAAGCATTTCACTTCTCTGGGGGTTTTACAAAGGTGAAGATGAATTTTTGTCTAGATGGAGACATGGCAGTCTGAGCCTCCATTCAGGAGGCTGCTGCGTTGCAAACTGTTAAGTAGCAGTGTTTCAGTAAGTGAAATAAATGTCTAATCAGTACCTACGCGTTATGCACAGATACTTCATGCTGTCAACAAAAGGATCAAGGATTTGTAGAGGCTTTTAGACTACTTTTTTTTTTTCTTCTTCTATAAAGAAGAAACAATCTGATGGGTTCATTCCTCATTTTCAAAGGGTCCTCAGGGTACAGCTGCAGCTATGCTAGTTACAATTCAATTAAGTGGGCAGTCTATGCAGAATAAATCACTCCTATCTATTTTTATTTAGAGTTTTCAGATTATCTGTTAAACCTCACTAAAGGACAAAAATGTCTTAGGAATCTTGAAATTTTTCATCATAGTAGGTTTCTAACATTTCTAGTTTTACAACCCTTCCCCATATTGTAGAGTTTTGACACTAAAATCATTGAATTGCAAAACTGTGATAATATTCCTATTTTAATTGTAGCTTTTAATAATCTCAAGTGTGTGAATATGTATGGGTTTTTTTGGCATAGGAAGTAAGCTAAATCAACAAGATCTTAATAAATGTACAAGACTAGCAGGATAGATAAATATTGGTATTATTCATTAACAATATTACCCCATTTTAGGGTTGATATGATTCCTATGGACAGCTGTAGTCTTCATTGTAGTCAATTTTTTTCTGAGCATTTCCTCCCAAGACAGAGCTGTGCTCTCACCAGGCTTCCTCTAACATATTCTTCAGCTTCAGGCAAAACCAATAATTAATGATAGGACTTGAGTGGTGTACAGCTAGGTACTAAACCAGCTGCCTCATCTTGTCTCTGCCACTTACTTGCTCTCTGATCTTCAGCAATTCCTCAGATTCATTGTAGGTAAAAATACGTGTTATGAAAACTACAATGCATATGCCTACTGTTTCAAAATAGATTAATTTATTTGAAGTCTGTGGCTCCATAGGACTCTAAAGATCCTTAGTCTAAGCAAATGCCAGCTAAATGGCTCCTTTACAGGAGCCATTATCTCCACTGGAAAACCCTTCAAAGTGTCTACACTTTGAAAAATGATAGAAAAAATATGTTAAAAAAATACTGATTTAATGCTAGATCCATTCCAGAATCTTTTTATGGTATGGTGATGTTAGTTGCAGACATTAGTGTTGTAGCTGTGAGGGTATGAGGTCTGGAAGGAGAAAGAATACCTTTGTTAGATAAACTATACTAGCACACCGGCCTAAAAAACCTTAGGAATTTGAACCTTATACGGTTCAAAACACAGAAATACGCAACCTTAATTATAATTATTGGTTAGTACCTTATCTTAACAATTTCTATTGGTTAACAGAGTCTCTTGCTTTCATTTAAAGTTACAAGGTCCTTTAACTGATGTGCGTGTGCTCCAGTATGATGGGGAGGTAGTCAATTTGGTCTCCAGCTGAGTTGGTGGTTGCCATTTCCCACTGCCACCTTTACCTTTCCCCCAGTTCCTGCAAACTTTTGTTGAGCTTTATCCAGCAAACATCTAGTTTTCAGCCCGTTTCGGCACCTCTTGTTGTAGAATGTTCCATATTATCAGCCTTCTGTTCTTTTTCAAGGGTATATTCATTAGCGAGGCATTTATTGTTTAGAGCAAGTGTCTGGTTTAACAGGGCCTTGTGACCTTTTCACAGCTCTTTGTTCTTACCTAGTGGGAGATTCTACCTTCTAAAATACATTTCACCTTGTCTCTGTAGGTATAATATATCAAAATGATGAGAAAGGATGTCATATTAGTTGTGTTAAGAAAAATAATTAAAAAAAAAGAAATTATTGATTATATTTCTATTATTGGCATAGTCATGGTATTCATGCAAGACTTTGCATGGGGGAAACAAGCAATATCTTTGTAAACAAGAGTCATGACCATCTGCTATGATGCAAGAAAAGAGAGGAGAAAAGAAGAAATTATGGGATGAAGATTTGATTTGGTTCAAAACATAAGCAAGTCTGGTTTAGCTCCAGAGAAGAACTTGTGTGACTAAGAAAATGCCCTGTTTTTGTCCAAAAATATCAGTTGCTTAATAAATTACTATTTCTCTCTACAAACCCACTTCAGTATTTTTTGTTAAGCTCTATCTTTTCCACAGGGCAAGAAGAGGAAAGCAGAAGCACTCTAAAATAATACAGCCAACTGTGTTATTTCTTGAAGCCATTCGTTGATGGTATAGCTACCTCCAAATTGAAAAGAGAAGGTCTTTATGTTACATTCAAATATGCAAGCAATTTCCTTACCCAGGAAGCAGTATGTTCCTTTCCACCCGCTAGATAGAGCTAGGGGACTTTGTGCAGGGGTGCAAAGTTCTTGGCGTGGTAGATAGGTTTCTTCTGCCAGGAGACCTGGTGCTCTCCTGTACTAGTCTGGAAATATAAACAAACATGTTTTCAGAACTGGGTAGGTGTCTGTGGCTGAAAGCTCATTTTATATCGTAAGCTAAGTCTCATGTTGGGGACAGTGAAATAAAACATAGTATTTTCCTTCTTTTTTCCTTTTTAATTTTTATATTTGTAAGATATCACCTTGAATCCTCTTATTATGCATTTATTATTAAGTGTCAGCTGTCTTCATATTAATAGGGATATTTAACATACCTTTTTGACTTACCTGACAAAATGACTAGGAAAACGGGTAATTTAACCATTGAAAAACATACCTTTTGAAATTTAACATCTCTCCTTACTAGAGTTTATTGCCTTGACAGTGACCTAATATTTTACAAGAATGTGAAACTGAACATTTTGATATTTTGTGTTTTTCTAAAATGTGGATTTTGGACCCTATAGCAGTGTTGGGTTCTTTTTTTCCCCCTTGTTTTCAGTTTTCTTGCATTTCTTATGGAAGAATAGAATAAGATTGAATTGGGATCAAACTAATAAAGTCCTATAGATATGAATCCAAAAAGGAGAGCTTTTCTAATGATGCAACTGAGCTAGGGAAATAGATTTTTATTGATTTTTTTATACGGTCTTATGAAATTTTTTGAAAAAAAAATACCATCTGCCACTGCACTCTATTGAATTAAAGAGAACGCTTCAAACAGATCTATTTTGAAATTGTAATCGTCTCTTATATTCGATGGTGCTTTTCCTAAAGTCACTATATTTGCAAAGGAAAAGGCTGGCACGATACACCTGAGATCAAGCGCTCCATCTCTCTGAGGGAGGGCTGAGCCTGCCGGAGGCAGATGGAGGTGAGGCTCTGTCTGCAGCCAGCTGGACCACTCTTCGGCTCTTACAAACCTTGCAACAAGGCCATGAGAGCAACGAGGGACAGACAGAATAAAATGTAGGAATTTGAGGGAAAATAATCAGTGAAAGACCTGGGAAAATTGAATATTCCTGTTTTCCTAGATTTGTTCCATTTATTGCCTATGTTTTATAGAACTACATTTAGATCCTGAGTGGGGGGGATGGCAAGGGTAGGCATAAGAAAGGCAAGAGGGCTTTTGCTGTGGGTGAGAAGAGGGTGAAAGAAGGAGTAGACGAGAAACTTTCCCCCTGAGAAACAATACAGAGTGATTAAGGAATCCAGGTTCACTTTGCAGAACCCCATCATCCTGCATTTGAGATTTTTCTCTTCTCTGACTTCTGAACTGGCTAGCTCTGGTTCTCCTGCTTGCTCTAGGGATGATGCTTCTGTAAACAAGCTTGACAGGCTTTAAAGCAAGAGTTACAGCACACAGAGTGTAAAATGTAGAGGAAAACAAAAGCAGATTCTAAATTAGGATGGATCTCCATCTCTTTCCAATCTCTGCAGTGAAAATCTCTTCTCCAGTTCTATTGTCCTTTAGATCTAAATTAATTTGGAATTCTCTTAAAAAACAAAATGGGAATCAATAGCCCCCAGAATTCAGCTGGAGAAGTTTTGGGTAATTTATTTTCTCCATTGAACTAATTCTTCATGGCATCAACTTCATTGAAGTTTGGGCATGTGCCTGGACTATATCAGTCTCGGTTCTTCCCGTATGAAGTAGACATCAGCCTCCTCATCTTACCTTAGATGTACACAGCGTGGGTCTCTACATCTAACTTAGTTGTCCTGGTCCCTAGACCATCTCAGTTGTGATGCATCTGACTTTTTATAGCCTTCAGGTTCAGGATTAGAAGAATTGTACCCTAGAAGTACTTATTTCCTCTCCATTCGCTGTAAAAAGATTCCCTAGTTCAAATTCAGACATTTGCGTTCTAGGCATCATCATTTCACAGAATCGGAGGTTGGTAGGGGTCAGAAGGGACCAAGTAGGGGTTGGAAGTTGGACAGATTAATCCTGCTCATCTAATCTACCTGTATAGTTTATGTGGACGTGGTAAAGATAATACTATTACATTCAGTTGCTGAAAGCTATATGTAAAAACTCTGCCAGCGCTATTTCTGCTCCAGCAAACTCTATTTAGCACTAGTTCATTACTGAATTATCCAGTAAACATGTAAGGTACCATAATTTTCCTTATAAAGTCGAATATATTCAGACTGGAGACCTGATGCTTTGATCAATAGTGGCAATCCAAATAAAATGTGTATTTCTTTTAAAATCATACATGTCCTGTTAAATTATACTCTTCTATGCATTGCTAGAAAAGTGTCAGACATGACATTAACAAGACAATAAGGCTCAAAATCACCCTATTTTCCAAATACTCAAGTTTTCAGGGTGGGAATGGCACTCCAGGTTGCTTTTCTTCATTAGGCTATGCCAAAGAAATTATACTTAATATTTAAAATGATTTTCAGCATCATACAAATGATTGATCTTCTGCAAAGAGTGCTTTTTCTTTGCTAATGGGTATTTTTCCTTTGGTGGTTCATGAAAGACAAACATGTCTAGGCTTTTGCAGAAACTGAAACTGTTAATTTTCATAGAAACGCGCCAGAAAAAAAGGTAGTTTTATCTTCCACCATATCTTCTTTCATTTTTTAAAAATACTTTACACCCTGATAAACACAGGTTTGAAGATCGTATTTATGTCTAGTACAGGAAACAAACTACCAAAACCTCATGTGGAATTAACCTTTTTTTTTTAAACAAAAAATAATGAAGGTATTCGAATAAGTATGCAATATGCAAGTTGCTGTTAGCACGTCCCTAATTAAAATCACGGTGTTCATAAAATCACCGTAGCGTAGGTATTGAATTCCCTATTAAAATTATCACAGTTTGTGCTCAACTGTATTTCAACTCTATTTTAAAATGTGCTTGGGAAAAAAAATAGTCCAGTTACCTCTGTCAATCCAGAATGCTTGAGTATGGCTCAGTGAATCATTATAAATATGCAATATTTCACCCAAGAACTGTGAGTATAATGTTTCTCTCACAAGTATGAAAGATGCATTACAGGTTTTGAAGGTCTTTTTCTTTTTGAGGTGACTGAAATGTACACTTCATAGAGATGGCCTGTTTTGTTTGTTCTGTCATTGCAGTTTTTTTAATTCAAGCAAGTGAAATTTCAGAGCCTGGCATTTTGTTGTGTCTGAGCGAAGCAAAGATGAGGTTGGTAGATGATGCAGAGGGTGGGCTGAGGGCAATCTCTCTTAGGCTTTCTGCTTTCCAAGTATTCGAACATCATTGTCATAAAATGGACACTAAATTAGCTGTCCACATTTATTAAGACAAAGAGAAAGTGTTTTGAAAATGACATCTTCCAAAGGTGCAATGTTCTGCTCCTGAATATGTGAACAGAGACCAGCACAGGACTATGGAATTCAGATGGAAATCCTTCCATGGCCTGTGCAGAAGAGCAAAGTAAAACTTACTCTTTTAAAATTCCACAAAAATATCTTTTTCTTTTCGCTTTCCCTATGTTTTTTGTTTCAAGAAGTTGCAAAGTGAGATGTGATCTGTGTGGTGCTGTGGGTGAGCCAACAATAGCCAGCACCTGAATAATGAATCAAAAGCCTTAGAAGAACTCACTTTAGTGGCTGGGCTTGGGTGCAAAGAGAACACAGAACTGTAGGATTCGGGAAGATTAATGTCAGCTCTTTCTTCTGAACAACACTATTTCTCATTCAATGCATATACTTTATAACTTCTGTTCCTGGGTAATTCTAGTGTCTCCAAACACACACTTTACAGAGTAGCAAGGAGCATTTCACACCAATGTAGTGATATGTAATGTTAGTATTAAAATAGCATTTGCTTTGTAATTAATATCTGTTCTACTAACATTATGCCACTACTTATATTTTTTTGTAATTATTCCTTTCCTGGTGTAGGTTTCTTTTACTTGCTACATTGCTAATTCCAGGAAGGAATGGGATTTCTTGACTTTTGTATAACTCAGGGTCTTTTTCAGACTTCTTCTACTTGCTGGTGATTAAGGGCTTTGTACTGGAATTACAGATAATTTCAAATATTTTGAAGACATGTCCTGATGTCTAGAACATATGAATTTCCTTACTTTCCTTTTCCTTTTATGTGGGTCTTACAAGCAGTTTTAAAGTTTCAGAGAAGAAATTTATACATTTGATTTAAATAATTGATTAATTGATTAAATAAAAAAGATTAAATGATTTAAAATTATATACTACTATTTCTGTTGATATGGAAATATAATCAGTGAAAGGATAATCAAAATTATAATTGGTTTTAATTAAGTCATACTTCCTGCTGGCTTTGAGAAGAGGCACTTGCACAATTCTTTTCTGATATTGATGTGCACATCTGGATTTGAGAATGTGAAGAAAAGATTTATCTGAAAAGTGCTTCTGAAACTCTCCTTAGCAAAACATTTGTTGAACATCCTGGTGATATCCCAATGTGATATTTTTATTTGATGGAATAGCGAAGTCAGGATGCGTTATGAGCATTATATATATTTCATGAGTTCCAGTTAGATGTTCTGGCACAATTTTTTTTTATCTTGCCTGTCTTTACCGTAAGCTGTCTCTTAATCCTTTTGGTTGGTGAGCTGGGAAGAGATGAGAAGAGACTATGGCTGTTATGTCTATCTGTGACAGGTGAATTATTTTCATCAGTGTCTAAATAAACCACACAGATGATAATGCATTCCAGGTAAAGACAGTTTCTTGTAAAACGTTAGAGTTTAGGGAGAGCAAAGAAACTGAGTATAGTTGCTATGTATTGAAAAATCTCTGAAGTTGATAATTTCTGGAAGAACTTGAAGGAATTTAAAAAGAAATATAGCTTCCTGAAGAAAGAAAACCACAGAAAAGCCTGTAGGGAAGATTAGTAGTATGAGAGAGACCTGTCTGTAATTTGGAGGAGGAAAAAGAAAGATTCCTTGTTGGTCCTGTGTTTAAAATCACACTTGAGGACAACTTTGTGACGTTTTTCCTATTACTAGTTAACCCTGAAATCTGGATTAAAACTCTCCTCATAGGAGTACTGGGGATAAGAAATGTAACAAATTTCTTGATAAGTTAGAGCTTGATAAACCCTGAAAGTGATTATGTAGCATAGTTGTCTGCAGTGGCAAGGAACTGAATCAGAGATCTAAGGAGATCTTTTCCCATCTTACACTCCTTAATAAGCAAATGCATGTATCGGTGACACTAGAAAAAAAAAGAAAATATAAAATTTCAACTTGTTCAAAATTTCTTTCTTAGCGAGGTCAGTCCTTATCGAGGCTGTGTTGGAATTCTTTTCAACAATTGACTCTGCCTTCCCAGACCTAATTTTATATTGCACACACTGTTCTGTTTTTATGCAGAGCATGACAGAGCATAATACATTTATCAAAGTTGTCTATATTATTTGTCACCCCATGACAGGAGCTATGGGATCTGGATGATGTGGTGCACTACATAGTTCAGGAAAGAGCGGATTTGAAGAGCAGAGTTGGATCTGGTTAGTCTCAAGAAGGGATTTCCCAGTGGGGTTTGCTCAACCTGCTCTCCATGGCGTGTTCCTGCTGTGTGCTTCTGCCAGCATCACTCGTATGGCTTATCCAGTCAGCCAACTCAGACAGTTCATTCTGCTAAAACTAAAGCAGAACAACAATGTTTTTCAGTAGGACCGGTAGGATGTAGCCATGTGCCCAATGACATCAACACTTGTACTGACACAAGAAAAAGATGGCCAAGAGCAAGATGAGATTCAGTTGGCTTAAACCAGCTTAATCTTTCTGCAGAGCAGCCAACCAGCCTTAAAGGGACACATTTTATAGAAACATCACTTAATTATCATTCTGATGCTTTATTTTCATCTTTCTCTCGTTACAAAGGAGCTGGATCAGATTGTAGCATTTTTTTTATTGTGCCTGCTGATATTCCACAGAGGATATTGCCCTAATAAAAATGCTGATAAAAATGGCAGTTACTCAGATTTCTTTCAATGGGACCTATGTTTGGATTCATCAACACTTGTGATGCATTTAAATGATAACAATAAACTTGACCTTAAAATGTCGTTTCTTCTTTTCATTTTTTTTCCCACTTTAGTCTGGATACAAATTCAGATTGAGGGCTAGAAAGGGCAAACTATGAATATATCTGTATGAATATGTTAACAATTCTACAATTCTTACTCTATAGGTTAGAATATTTTAGAACTCAGATGTCAGATTCCAACAAAACTGGTTATTTAGCTCAGCCATTAGCCAGAGGTATTAAAATTGCATGCGGAAACCCCTTTACAGGAGATTTTTGGGTCCATTTGTGCATTTTCCAGTTTGGATTTTTAAGTTAAAGCACAATTAAACACCCAAACCTTTTCTTATCTGAATATAACTGGAATGCTAAACCTTTTGATCTTGGTCTATTACTAATTAATTAATTACAATATTTTAGATTATATGGAAGGATGGCATTTATAACTGAAATTTTCAGTACATCAAGGCAATGAATAGGTTTTTTTATCTTGGGATAAAGAGCAGAAGAGCTGAACTAGCAAGAAAAAAATTCCTCATTACAGATACAGCTTTTTTTTTCCTATGACTGACTGTCACACCAAACCAAAATCCATTAATTATTTTGTGCAAAGGTTGTATGCTAATTCTTAAAAAAAATTCTCAAGTTGAATATTTTTTTTGCATTTAGTAAAGATCAACGTTATGAAATTAAATGACTTCTTAATTAGAATTCCTTATATTCTTATATTCATATACAATACTCTGGGTTGTGATTATCAACAAACACATAGAGAAGAAGCAAAGCTAATTCATGTTTGTTTCTATTCTCTCAAGATTTAAAATATTACCTGGGTTGCAGACACAGTCCAATTTCTGGTTTCATTTTCTTGTATTATGAAGTAATCACAGCAGATGTTTTGGTCTTCCTTCAAGCATTCTTCTTAAAGCCTACTGTAAAATAGAATGTTTTGAGAGACGAGGCTTAATTATCTTAATTACCAAATTACCCCACAATATCTGTTTAGGATCTGGGATATCAGTAGGGATCTCCCTGTTTCTGTGTTTGGGAAATTTGTCTGTTCACATGAAACTTTGCTCTATTAGGAATGATTTAGGGCAAAATTTTTGCATTTAATTTTTTATCTTTTTTTTTTTTAGTATTTAATTTTCTAAAATGCAGTTATCTTTCTTGGCTTTTTGATTCTTCGGCCTGATAAATATGCAGACAGTTTTTCCATATACATTTGATTTCTGAGCGAGAAGTGTGGTTCAGATTTCCCTTCCAACTCACGTCTCTGTTGGGCTGACTCTGTGCCCTGCTGTAGGATTTTTTTGTCCCTGGAGTCGACTGAAGATTTTGGTGTAGTCCCCTCTCTCCAGTTTAACCTGTCTATTCCAGTTGGTGGTTACCATTGTGCGCCCTTGTTGCATTTGATAACCAAACTTGCCCGTGAGTGTTTGAAATCATACTCAGCAACAAAGCACTGACATTCAGAACTAGTCACTGAAACCTTTTGTGTCCTTACAGAAGCCAAAATAGTCAGAAACAGAAGCCAAAATAGTCACAAACTTTTTGGCTTCTTTATAAATCGGCAGTGAATAGCAGGTGGAAAACGTGATTTTTCAATAAATTGCAAAATAGTAAGTACTAGTCATACGGAGTCTTGCTGTTTGCAAAATGCACTGTATAATTTTCTCAAATTGCTCTCCTTAGCAGTGGCGTTATAACAAGAGGTCCCATTTTCTAGAGTTTTATACCCTCCATATTCCACTATTTTTAACCATGCCACTGCTGAACCACTCGAGCTAAGAGCCTTTATTTTCATTTGAAGAACTGAAGGAAAAATTTGAAAAAACAGTAGACTACACAATCAATGAGAGTCTCCCCTTTTGGTTTTTAAATAGCTTGACAAAGAAATCATGTTATTCATTCAGTCTCAAAAGAAAAAGATTCAGCTAAATTTAACTAGTTGCTAAATTTACATGTGTTTTGTGCAAAGGGTGTTTAAAAAAAATCACATAAATAATTCTTAATACCAATTAGATATACATTTTGCATTTTCATTTTGTTCTAAAATATATTTTGCATTTTAGTGGGCTATAATAATGAATATTCCCCAGAATTTTGTAAAGGGTTGGGATGTGATTAGAAAAGTATTTTGATTGACGCAGGAAAATCATCTGATTTGGGAAAAAGACACAAAACTAAGTAAAAGCTTCTTATTAGCTATCTGGAGTAAATTTGAGCACTATCTCCTTAAAGACATTTATTTTCAGTAGTTGCACCAAATGTGAGGGTTTTCCCTGTGCCAAGGGCTCATTCCCAGTTCTCAAACCTGGATAGACTTATCCTTGGTCTTTGGTTTAGGCTATGGCCTTCCCTACTTCTCAGTTTTTTCCAAATCCCTGTTGAGTCCTGCTGTGTCCCTTAGCCTCTGGACCACCCATGCCAGAGGTCTGGGAAAGCTTGGAATTCCACTGTGATAACAGCAAGCTCCCTTTCCTTAGTGATGGCAGAAGGCAGTTGAAAAGCCCCTGCAGTCCAGGGAAATAAATCAAAGGGTTTCCCCAGGAAACCAGAGCTTTTTTTAATCTGCACCACCTAGTGCACTTCCCCCCCCCCCCGCCCCCCAACTCCTTTTTAAAACACATGTTCTATTTTAATTTAAAAAGGTAGATTTTCATTACTAGCCAGAACATCTGTCATTTCAGACTTTCTTTGAGTTCACCAAAGAAAAGCATTTGTGTGCAAAAGGCAATTTTGTTCCCTACATCACACTGTGTCATCGTTTTCCAGTCAATGGTAAAAATCCTATGTTCCCATTAACACCAGTTAATAAGAAAGTGGCTCTATATTCCTGTAAAGACACACTTTGCTGCCATGGAAGTAGTGCAATGCAAACGAGAAGTACTTTGCCAGCAGTTGAAAAAATTAAAAAAGCTACAAGAAATAAAATGGCTGCACACATTATTTTCTGGGGCCGTAAAAGTAGGTGCAACCTACCAAAGCCAACCACCTAATTGCACCCTCGGTGTTACTGTGACATTCTCAAAGCAAATATAGAAGTGCCAATATTGCATGGTTCCACTGGTACGTGAACAGGCACGTTCAGTAATCTGTGGTGCCACTTTGACTTTGCGGAGACAGTGGGCATGATTCCAGCGGGGTCATTCTAGGAAACCTCCCACTGAAACCCTCTCTAAGCAGAACTGCAGAGGTAGGTCGACCATGAGTTCTTCTAACCCAGCTGACCATTGAAGTTAATGCTATTTGTCTGGCTGTATCCCGTAAAACTCACCGCAGAGGGTTTTATTTTAACAACGTCTTTATCACTGATTCAGAATCCGTTCTTCCGTATGATGTATTTTCAGACCTCATTTTTGTGTGGATTAGTAATAGTAATTCAGAGCCAAGTTAAGCATGTTTGCTTGCACAGAAACGTTCTGGAGTCAGAGAAAAAGGATTCTTCCTTTTCAGGCAGTGTAAGGTTTTCATAGAGTGCCTTGCAGGCTGCATCTTCCCTCTTCTCCCAGGAGTCCTCACAGGGAGTAATTTGGATGACACTAATAAAGTCACTCCTTTCTGGCGTTCCAAAACCAGCTTGTGCCCATGAAGTGAAGCTGTAGGAGCTACTCTGGCTGTGCTGTGTTCAGGAACACTTCTTTTCTCTTCAGACTCTTCCTTGCTCTGCTTTTGCCTAAGCAGTTATTTAATGCCTGATAACAACGTGTTTTAAAACAATGTTGTGCAAAAATCACTTGACAGTACCTGTGTTATCATAAACATAACTTTCTCCTAACAGCTGGTAAAGCCCAAACCCTGTATTTCAGTTTGGAAATCTCCAAATTTGGAGTCGAAATACAGAAATGGTGCTACTTGCAGTGTTTATCAAACACAGGTGGGGAGTGGCCAAATGAAATTTATTTTGTCTACAGTAACAAAAATCCTGATGAACAACAGTACCAAATAACAGCTTTTTAAAACTAGAATTCTAAAGAAGGAGTGTATTAGGAAAAGGAAAATATTTCCTGTAGGAGTAGGTGATCGCATTAAAATGTGAAAATAGTGTTATAAACTGAAGAACAAGATCATAGAATCATAGAATCATCTGGGCCAGAAGGGACCTCCAAAGGCCATCTAGTCCGACCCCCCCGCAGTCACAGAGACACCCCCAACTAGACCAGGTTGCCCAGGGCCTCGTCGAGCCTCACCTTGAATGTCTCCAGGGAAGGGGCCTCAAC
>JAOQGH010000023.1:89001019-89046196 GCA_025769975.1 Gallinago jamesoni
GCACCCCCAGGTCCCTTCCCTCAGGGCTGCTTTCTAACCCCTCATCCCCCAGTCTGCATTGACAGCCAGGATTGTTGTGGCCCAGGTGCAGAACCCTCACTTAATCTCTTTGAACCTCATGAGGTTCACCTGGGCCCACCTCTCCAGCCCCTCCAGGTCCCTCTGCTGTATCAACAACAGCACACAGCTTGGTGGCACCCGCCAACTTGCTGATGGTGCTCTCCATCCCTCAGTCTACATTGCCATTAATGTTAATGTTAAACAGAGTAACTTATTGCAGGCAGGTCAGCTGTTCTTCCAAGTCTTCCACTTTAGCAGCTCTCAAATAAGGTGCTTTTGCAGCAATCATCAGGTGGGACCTAGAATTACTCTTCTCCTTTTCCTTCCCCTTTCTTCCCAGCCAAATGAATAAAAGCAGATTGCTCAACACCGGTGTGTGCAGCGATGTGCCAACTGCTAAAAAAATACGCAGATCGTGTACAAAAATCATCCCTTTTGTAAATAAATAATTTCAATGGAATTACAACAGGACCAAATGTGTCAATGGCTATTTAGATCTGTCAGAGCACAAGGTTTAAGCTTTTTAAAAACGTCACTTTGCAGGGCCCGGAGGTCAGGCAGGGCTACACAGGATCAATTTATGGCAAGAACTGTGGAAGGTTTTTGATGAAATTGGTGTGAAATAGAGCACATAGACAAAAGAGGAAACAGCTCTCTTTCCCTAATGATAACATTGGATTTGGAAATTAAGCACAGCAGGTAGAGAGAGATCCCACATGGATTTTCAAAAAGGATACATGTCCTGATCCTAACACATACTTCAAAGTGCCATGGCGTTGAAAAAACCCTGTGTTTAACAAAAACTTTAGCTTAACATAGGGGAAGCTCTCAGGCAGCACTGGGATTAATGCTGAGCTGCTGTGCAGCGTTTAACACACCCAAAGCACACAAACGTCAGCAGTCATACCTCGGTATTTTTATCTCCTGGTCAGTACAAAGGATCCTCCATAACCCCCGGCACCAGGACAGGTTGGAGGCTGACCTGTTGGAGAGGACCTCTGAGGAGACAGACCTACGAGTCCTGGTGGACAACAGGATGACCACGAGCCAACAATGTGCCCTCGTGGCCAAGAAGGCCAATGGCATCCTGGGGGGCATCAGGAAGAGTGTGAGCAGCAGGTGGAGGGAGGTCATTCTCCTCCTCTGCTCTGCCCTGGGAAGGCCCCATCTGGAGCACTGGGACCAGTCCTGGGCTCCCCAGTTCAAGAAGGACAGAGAACTGATGAGCAAATGAGCAGCAGGATGACAGCCCATCATCGTGCCTTTGGTTGTCCTTATTTTTCACTGGAGAAACTACATCTTTCTATATGCCCAAATCCTCTTTTTAAAAAAGTATGATAAATTGAATTTTCTTTAGTTTTATGTAAGAAAATTTACCAAAGTGGGCAGTTCTCTAGCAAGGCAGAACCGTTTATGGTGATGGACAAGGATAATTAAAAAGAAGATCATGCATAGAAATCATTGTCATGCGAGGTTAAATAGGATGTGTAATGACCTGTGCAGGCATTAGAAATTCTAGCTGATGCTTTTTATATACCTGGTTCTATACATATGAAATAAAGAAAAGATATATTTATATATAAAAATAAAATATTTAAATATATCAAAACAAAAATATTTCTATACAAAGAAATATCTGAAAAAGAGATATTTGTTCTGTGCATATGATATTCACATTAGTTTAATTTCCAAACTACTCCGCCATCCTCCGCTTTTAGCAACCTATTTAAAAATCTGATATTCTGAATGAAAAAAAAAAAAAAAGAGGATTCTTTTGATTTATATTCTAAATAAATGGGGCTTTGAGCAACCTGCTGTAGTGGGAGGTGTCCCTGCCCATGGCAGGGGGGTCGGAACTCGATGATCTTTAAGGTCCCTTCCAACTCTAACCATTCTATCATTCTATGAAATAACCAAATACTACTTTCTCACCTCCAGTTGAAATTGCAATTATTAATTCCATTGACAGCTGAACCACCACAACAAATGACACTTGGTGGGACACCTACGTTGTCTCCCAGTAGGATAACAGAGGCAAAGCAGCTCAGAAGTTTCACCCTGCCATAGTGCTGTTACCTAGTTCAGGACAAAAACCTGGAAACGCCAGGCAGCGTTATTAGACCAAAAACAACTAAAGGAAAAATTGGGGATGTAGTTAGGTTTCTGCCAAAAGAATTTGACAGTATGTTGAAGTTTCAGATTAGTGAGAGGACAGCAGTGCAGTCAGCCTACAAAGAAAATCCCTTTTACTAACAGTGTTCCCACAGCATTATTGACATCTCCTTTAGCTCCTTCAGTGTCTGAGCTTCTCCAGCAGTCTGCTATGAGGGCCAATGGGAAAGCTGCCAGTTTGCTAAAAAAAGAAAAAAAGAAAAAAGGATTTGTTCTTAAAGTAATTTGGAAGGCTGACAGGCTGTGAACGATGGAAGCTAAATTTTTCTTCTTTGTAAAACAGCATTTAAGTAATATCAAAAAAGGTCAGTTTTTGAAATCAAGTCTATTAAATGCTTTAAATGTTTCTTAATCTTCTACTCATAACATCATGTGCTGGCATGATAATGTTATAAAATGTCAATGTGGGTATTGTTAAATATATTATATAGAACAAAATCTCCTACCCATTCACACATGGTCTGGAACCAACTATCCACTCTCCCTGTCGATCAATCTATAGGAAATCTGAATTTTGCAGATGGTGTTCATCAAGGCTTATACATTATGTTCATCAAAGCACTCTGGAATTCAAAGGTGTTTGAAATCTGGGACCACTACTTGTTTTTATTTTTTCTGGCTCTTCTTTCCATAGATCAGGTTTGTAGAATAATTTGTTTGCATTGATAGATAAGTGAATTATTTTTTGTACACAAATTTATCTCTGACGATAAGTATTCAGTTT
Organism: Gallinago jamesoni; assembly: GCA_025769975.1. NCBI lineage: Eukaryota > Metazoa > Chordata > Aves > Charadriiformes > Scolopacidae > Gallinago > Gallinago jamesoni. The sequence continues at coordinate 89,003,976 of JAOQGH010000023.1, forward strand.
TTTTGCTAGGCTAAGTACAATGTTAGAGTATCATTTTTACTGTGACTAAAAAATGGGCTAGTATTCAGTAAATTTAAATAGGTTTGATTATAAGGAGTAAAATTCACTCCTTGCAGAGAGTAGCACAAGGAGCTTATGACAATGCCTTACGGAATCAAAATACTCATAAAAACACCCTTAAAGGTATGCCCCGTTCTTGTCACAGCCAGCTTTGACTTATAGGAAATTATGAATATTTATTAGAATGTAGACATTTTTCTCTTTAATCAGTGCTTTGAGTGAATTTATCAAGAAACACTGAGCTCATATTTTTATTATCCACTTTGAGCAAAAAAGAACAAGTTGGGGTGGTGTACATGTATATTTATCTCCGTGCACCAGATGTTCACTAGACTGATTGTCCCTAGGAAGCATAAAGCAACTATTCTGTTTGTGCACAGGGAAGAATCCCGTTTTCATAGAGTTCTTGGACTGCACGTGGACAGCACTGTTTCCTGGAAGAGGCAGGTCCTGCAGTTGTTCTGCCTGTCTCACTGCTTCTGGGAGAAACTTCTCAGACACCGTGCAGGTACGGCAGTGCAGCACCAAACTCCCCTTCCTACCTCTGTCAGCCTCTGTCGATAGAAAACACCAGTTTGAGGAGAAATAAAGGGAGGTTGCTTCAGTGCCTACAAACTTTTGAATGAATGTGGATACGTGAAGCCAATTATATCGTCCAGAATAATTTCTGTGCTGTGTATAAGCCTCGTCTGCCTGAATGTAACCTCCCACTGTTTCTTCTTGCAGCCTTAAATCATGCTCTTGGGAGAACGAACTGTATTTTCACTTATCTGTACCATACCTAATATTATGACGGTCATACCTCATGTGCTCCGAATAATTATAACATTTTGATTCTGTAAATCTGGTATCCTGGGCAGATGCCCATGAATGTTGATGCAGGTCTGTTCTTCTGCATAGAAGCTGAGTCCTTGTAAGCTTTGTGTGTCTCACCTGCACGTCAGGATCTGCAGTACAGGGGCAGGGTGCTTAACTGGGGTAATATCCTACATTTCAAATGTATAGGCCCCAAACACTAAATATTTAAACAGAAAATTAATTTTGACTCAGAAATACCTGGTTCACCAACATGAGAGATATATTTGACTCAACTACGCAGTTTTATTTCCTCTTTTTCTTATCTATTAGAGAGGAGACAAGAAGATTGTCTTCTTAGACAACATATAGATAAGAAAAAGAGGAAATAAAACTAACTGAGTAGTTGAGTCAAATATAGGATATTCCTAAGCTGGGGACTGGATCATGTTTCTTTTTTCTTATTTAATTGTCTACACATTTAAGACTATACATATGCTTTACATATGTATGGTTCTATGTATCCATCAAATTCAAGAATCCTTAAATTCAAGAATGATGTGTCAGATGGAAATGATCTCACCTAGTTTGAACATCTAATTATAAATTATTTTTTTAAAAGATAAATATGGGTCTTGAAAGAGTGATTCATGTTATTCATCTATCCTAAGATTTAGATTTAGATTTAGAATGAGACATACTGTCCTCAGGAAGTTACATTTTTTTTCCAGTGCTTATAGAGCGAGACTCGGAGAACAGCCCAAACTTCAGATACCTAACGTTGGGGTAAATGCTATTGGAGTGGACAAAAAAGATGGATGCTTACTTGCAATAACTTATTTAGCAATGGCTAACGTCTTGGTTTTCACAGCACAAAGGGTCTCCCTTGGTCCCACATCTGTATTATGCTACCCTCTGTATGTGCCTCCACACCAGGAGGCACAATTTTCAGCCAAACAATTTTCTGGCACAGTGAAGGTAGTAGGTGAGAATGACTGAGAGCTGGGAAGAAGTGGTAGGAGGCAAAGAGAGACTGAATTACTCCAAGCTAATGTGTTCTCTGAATAATTTGTATCGTGGTACCATAGCCCAGGGCCAGACAATTAATCTGAAACGGCTTTCATTGTTACCAGTATTATCAAATGCTGCTGAGATTTACTTCAAGAAATGTAAGGAGAAACACTGAGTTCAATTGAAACAAAATGTTACTGAAAAATATTCATTCTCACGGTGTTTCTTTTTTCGTAGCTAATGAAGGAATTCTGAAAATGTATGTTTCTAAAAATAATGGGATAATTTTATTTCTAATATTTTCAAATTTCGCTTTTTTCGTTCTTCCCACTAGAAAATCTGGGAAACTTGTAAAAGCTAGTGAGAAAAATAGATTTCACTTACATTTTTCCTTTCTTTTTCTGAGAAAAAAAATTCAAACAATGCAAAATAAATTAAAGTAATTGTCATATTCTTTCTAGCTTTCATTTTAGACTTTTCCAGTAGAAGTAGTACAAAAGTGAGACACTGTACAAACCCAAACATTTAAAATTACATGTTCCAAAGCAAATAAGCATGGATTGTCTGAATTGATTTTTCTCTTGAGTAATTAAAAGGTGAAACATTTAAAATTAAATTAAGACTTCTAATTTTCCTCTACAGTTCTTTTTTCTCTCTCATTTTCTGATCAATTAAGTTATTTAGGATTTCCCCAAGTTAACACCAGGCAGAGTTGCACTTAGTGCAAACTTGCACAAGGTTATGTTACATCAGGTCATGAGTATAATTTAGAAAAAAACAGTCACTGATCCCAAAAACCTGTAGCCTAAACACACAAAAAACCCCACCAAAACCAGAAGAGCAATGAGAAGGCCCCTATTCAGATGCCCCATGTAATGTCAGGAAGGTCATTTTAACCTGTCCATAACTCAGTTCCTCACTTGCTTAATATGGAGAAACTACTGTCATTTTTCACTGAGATGTACAGAAGATAAGTATATTACAGTTTTGATTTTTTCAGAGACCACAGTGATGACAGCCTAATGAGGATTTATCATGGAAACAGGTAGGTCAGTAGCTGATCCTGAAGCTTTCTATCCCTCAACTACTTCAGTTCTTGTTAATTTATGTCTCAAACATCTTTATTAAATCTTCCTTTTCATACGAAGCTTAATTTAAAGTAGGTATTTTTTTTTCCAGTGAAAAACCATTTCTTTTTATCGTGCTCAGGTGGAGAATGAAATAAAAATAATTTTCAAACCCCCAGATGGCTTCCACCTTAAGGCTAACATCTTTTCCCTTTGCATCTTTCAAAGGGGATAGAGTAACAAGTATATTTGCCATGTCCTGCAGAGCTCTGCACACAGTCATCCAGTTTCTCAAATAATATTCAAATTATTGCAATTACATTTTCCCCTGAAGTAAAGTAATGACATTTTTATCTTAATTTTACTTTCCCATCTATGAAAGTAGCATTACTTCATGCCGTATCCTTCACATTAGACTTTGGACTGTGAGAAAATTGTGTAAGTCCAGAGTTATCACTGAAGAAATGTACTTTGTTGCATCAAGCAGTTCAATTTAGATTAGGAGAATGAAAATAGCGTTTGGTAGAAATGAAGAGAAGAATCTAGTTTTAAGTGTTAACACACTAAATGAAAATTGTATGCAGTAGGGATGAACAACTCTGAAACATCTGTAAGGACGTTTTAAATGCAGTCACCAATTCCCACATCCTCTGTTTGCATATTGGGAATTATTATCAGATCTTTGGCTTAACTCCTGACTTGTAGCTAGACCCATAGAAAGTGGTACTCTCAAAAGTGCCAAGTTTTCAGCAAGTGCTGTTGGTTTCAGTGGGAACTGCTGAACGGCCAATCTTTTGAAAAGGAGATCAGTTCTGCATGTGGTCTGCTTGGAAATTCTGCCTGAATTCAGTAACTCTGCAAGGGATTTCGTAGTTAGGTGAGAGGTCTGGGGCTATACTAGGGGTATGCATATTTCATAATTGGACCTCTGTAACCCTTCTTTGAAAGCTTTGACCTATGGATTTGTTCAACTTCTGAAGGAATGAGATGGATAAGTCAGGCTGAATTTAATATTCAGTCACGTCTCATTATCTGATGTGACCTCTGGAGTTATTTCATGACAGGTAAAATCAGCGTCCTCCTCCCGTGACAAAATGTCAAAGGGGTGCTATTTCCCCAATATTATTATTATTTTTTAATATTGGTTTCTTTCCTCATCATATTCCTGACAATTTGTATGTCGTATCTTTACACGGAGAGAAAAAAAATATATCAATAGTTAAAATGTCATAACATTGCAACACCAACAGTAATAACTGTAGCAGAACCAATGCCAGAAGCCCTGCAAAGTTCCTTTGAAAGTCTACATTAGTAGACCTCTTTACCTCAGATTTTTTCCAGTGTTTCTATTACAGTTTGATGAAACTTTATACCTAATTCTATAATGCACAGAGATGTAAATAACTATAGTAGTCTCTATTTTCAAAAAATATTTACTGGATTGGTCTCTTAGACCCCCAGGAAAATTCCTCTAAATCAACAGGTGATTACTGTTTAGTGATTAGTGCATTTATTTACATTTCACAGTCAGATGGCTTTTTTTTTTTTTTTTTAAGAAATTCCATTCAAATAGAAAAAGAAATGAATTATTTAAGATGCTGCTCAAGCACTTGAAAGGTAAAGTAAAGCATTTTAAGTAGAAGTTAATTGTCACATCTTTAAGTATCAAAATCCACAGATATTTCCAAAATGTGCCCTGAAAAAAATTTTGGATCTGTAAGATATCACTCCAGACCAAATTACAATCTCATAATTAGATGTACAAAGTCCTTTTACTTCCTTGCCTGTCTGATTTTAACTCAGGTCTGGCTATTTCTGATGTATAAATAAATGGATGTATTTGTACATCACATATTACTGCGTGTAAAGATATTACTACTTATAGTACAAGTAAACAAAAATAAAGTGAGACCCTGCAAAATGTTTAATTCATGAAGCTCATGGAATTATTTTAAACAAGATGTGTGTTGGATTAAAGAATGTAAAATTACTCCTACTAGTAAACTAAAGTCCTTCATTTAACATCTGTGGTATTGCATAAAAATACAAAGAAAAACATAAAGTCAGATACTTGAAATATACTCCTTGAACTTCTTTTTGCCTGGAGCGTGTGTCTTTTACCACAAGCTGAGTTATATACCCTCTGTCTCCAGAGCACATCATTTCAACGTGGTTTAAATGATCAGAAAAATTCAGAAAAAGAGCACTACTTGGAAAGTGTAAATGTAACTTTGCCATATGTTGGTCTGGTTACAGCATCGTCTCTGTTGTTCTCAGCTCAGTGAATTCACGGAGCAAGAGTTTCTGTGCAAGCCACCAGATCACCAGCAATTTTGTTTGTTTAGAGATATTTATAATTTTAATTATTTGCACGCACTACACTTCAACTGCCAGAGGTATTTAGACTTCTAAACGGGGCCCTGAAGGATCATTTTGATAACACTCAGATGATTAGCTGAACAAAGGCCCTTTTCCCCTTAATTGGTTGCAGGCAGAGAGTGTGATAAAGTCCCTTTACAAGCTTGTCACGGAATTGGGTACAAATGATGTAGCAATATTACACAAATTAGCTGGGGGAAAAAAAAAAACAACAAACCACCCCACCCTATAAAAGAGTTTTCTTTTTCTTCTGAATAGAGTGTCCCAGTAACATGTTCTACCAAAGCATGGAAGCAAAGACCATTTGAAAACACACACTGCTTAGGAAGCTGGGCACACCACAGGGTGAACCCAGCAGGTGACAGCTCCACACCTATGATGTCTCCTGATTTTAGCTCACATCTATTTCATTATTTGCCTTATATGAAATCTCTGGTGAAATTAGCACTGCAGCCTTCAAATGAGCTGATGAGGTTTTGCCATGAGTGTTTTTCCTTCCTTACATCATAATAACTTCATTGTTACTTCAGGACTGCCCCATCCTGCCCCATCATATCCATTTCTGATTTCATACCTGGGTGGCAAGCTCTTTCAAGTAAATAGACGTCGAAAAAAAATGCAGTGTATAACAGAATGAAGTGATTGGGGTGGCTATGAAGCTGAATAACAATAGCTTAGAATAGCCAGCTGCTGTTGACCGATGCGAGTGCTTATGCTGCAGAAATTATCATCACGGAGGAAAAAAAGCACTTTTACAATGGAAAAGCACTTGAGAAAAAAAGCAGCTTTTTGGAATAAATCATGAGTTGAACCAGCTACTAGCAGAGACTGGCTTAATAGGAATAATGTAATGCAAAATACACCGAAATTTGTGCCTTAAAATGAGAGAAATTATTTATCTTTTCATTTGCAGTCTCAGATGTGTTGCATACTGTTCTAAATATACTAGCGGATCCAAGGCAGAATAATAAAATCAGTGAGATTTTATTCAAGGATACAAAAGAAGTTTTCCAGGAAACTTAAAGGGTTTTTTTTTGTTTGGTTTTTAACCTAGCAGATATGCTATGAAGTAGGAAAGGTCTACCTAATGATATTCGTGAGGTCTGTAAAGCAACCAGGAAACAACATTTCCTTCTTGTTTTTCAGCATGCATAACAGAAACATTATTTTTTTGTCTTTTTTTTTTTATGCAGTTATTTTGCCAAGACTGATAGACTGTAGTCTTTTCAAATTCAATATCAACATCGTCTGTTGGATTTATTTCCCATTTGCTCTTCTTCATTAAGGATATGGTTGATCTTGTTGGAGATGGAAAGAAACGTCGTTTCAGCCACAGCCTCATGAATGATGCTCTGGGTTTACACAACAGTAATTCAGTTAGCTCTTTCAAAAGCTAAGATTAATAATCATGAGAACCTGGAATGTTTTCTGTGAGTTAATTGGTGCTTTAACATTGCATAATGCAATAATAGAAATGAATGGAAAGAAAGGAGAAACAGCTCAATAGCCCTGCTAGTGCTTTTGGAAACAATGTTTTCCTTTCATCCTCAGCCCAAAATTCAGCCAAAATTTGTAAATAATAACTACAACCTAATGATGCTGTAATGATGCAGTGTTTCTTATTTAACAACTAGGCAAAATTTCAGACTTCTTTGGATAAATAACTGTGCTGTTGTACTTTAACAAGTGATAAATCTTGAGGTGCCTGTTAGAATTTGACTCTGGCCCATCATCAATAAATGTGAACAACAGGAAGAATCAGATCCTCAAATATTTCCTGCCTGCCCCTTGTAGGCTTGGGAGAGGAGTGGGATGTGGCCACCACAAACTACTCCCTGGTGGCGTGTCAGGGGTTCTCAGTGTGTTTCTGGTCCCTGCACATCTCTGCTGCCATGTGGACAGCACAGGGAGAGGTGCCCAGCTCCCAGGATGGTCAGGCCTCTATGAAGTTGAAACCAAGAAGTCAGCGTCTTTATTTGTGTCCTATCTGCCCTGCAGAAAAGGGTTGGTGTGGGCCCTCTCTGCTTTTGCCATTGTTCAACCTGCCATTTTAGATGCCCAATCCCACAGAAATTACACAAATCCCTCACCCATCCAGGAGGGACGCTTTCTGTATCCCGCAGTTTCAATCAGTAAAGCTCATGAGATGCTGGTACATACTTGTTCAGCTGGGCAAAAGAACCGAGGTGTTGATGGTTAAGTTACCCAACACCTATTATTTCAGATTTAAACTTCATGGGAATCACAACGTAAGTATTCTTCTCCCAGTCCTGCATGCTCTCTTGTCTGTGTTGCCTGCTCCCATATTTGTGCTATGAAGGTAGTGAAGTCAGGATGCCGGCGAGGTACGTAGTGGTAATAAAGGACTCATTCCTTTCTCACAAACATCTCATTTTATCAGCTGGAAAGCTGGATTCAGGATATCTCACTCTGGTTACATTTTAAAACTCACATCTCCCATTTCCCTGACAGTGGTCAAGCTACCAGGATACAGGATATTTTGCAATAAGGCCTTCGATTTTGTCTATTGAAGTTGTGTACTTTTAAACACGTTTACATATCTACCAAAATAAAATAAAAGTATTTTTCTTGTCCCATGGAAGGTGTCTGCTAGGCTTATGATTGGAATGCTCTTGCATGAGACCTGAAGACAAACTCAGCAGGCACTGTGTGGTCTTGGTTTCCTACTCCTTGCATGACCCTCGTGTCTCAGAAAAGCTGCAGATGCTCCAAGTCTCACCTTTAGCACCTAAAGCCAGAAGATTTCTTGCAGTGGTGAAATTTGAGTGTAAACAGACATTTCATACTTCGAAAGATTCTTTTGTGGCTGGTAATAACTGAACTGAATTTGGACTCATTCCTGAGGATCACAGCTGTGCTGTGTGAAGAGGCAATGGGGACATAACATTCATAGTGATGATGCTGAAGCAGAAAAGCAGTATTAATGGGCTAAAATGGTGCCTTGGGTGAGCTTGACATTCCAGCTTCTTTTTGCTGAGATTCATTAGATCAGTGAGTACAGTCAATTGTTTTCCGAGAGAAACCCAAGTTCTCAAAATGCTGATTTTCAAATTTTGTGTTGAAAAAACATTTCTTGTTTGCAAACTCAAAGTTTTATCTAGATCTCAGAGCTTTTTACCCAAAGACGTCTCCATTTTAGTTTCCATTTGGTCAGAAAAAAGAAAAAATGTTCTGATTAAAATGGAAATTTTATTAAAAAATTTTGATCCAAACGCAGGGTCCTTTAAAATAGTCCAAAGAAAATAGTGTGAAATATCTAGATACCTAATATTTTATTGACATGATCTAATCTTTAGACTAAAGAAGCATACTCTGCTCTCATTTTTGTTGACTAAATCAAATATGAGCTACTTAATATTAATTTAAATGGTAAGCCAAGTAGTTTGCAAGTTCACTAATACTGGTTTTGCCCTTGAGTACATGATCCATGTGGAAATTTGGTGGAGGAAATAAAAAACTGTGGATTTTTTTATCATTTTTATATTTGCTTGTTCATGCTTCTAATAAAACTAAACCAATCATCAATCTGATGTACTACAGTTTCAGGAAGGTAATTAAAAGTGGCACAGGGTCATAACTGTGACAACCAAAGTCACAATTAAATTTGAATCATAAACCAAGGCATTCAAATGACCAAAACACCAATTAATATAGCAGGTAATCAAGTCAAATTACTTCGTGCTACTCTTGCATCAGAAAATTTGAAAGAGAAGTCACTTAACACTCATTTTAACAGACAACCAGTGCAATTAGTTGATCTAGTTAGAGAAGAATGAAGAAGTTAATTTTATATTTGAGGACATACACAGAGCAGTGTTTCAGTTCATCTTAGGGAAGAGCAGCCACTTTCCACTAGAGTGGTGCCCTTTGGTGGCCTCAGCTTCACAATTCCTTGTCTCTAGCTACTGGCAGAAGTTGTTTTTTCCTCCTATTCCCCATGTATTGCAGATTCATCATCAGGAGTTTTGGAGAGCCTGCATTGTAATTAAAATTAATAACAGATTGACATAGTTTTTTCATCCTGTGTTTCGGTAGGTTACTTATTAGGGAAGAGCATGCAGTTTGTTGCTGCTACAAGGGAGACAACGTCACTTCTAGAGAACCAGAGAATCACAGAATCATGAATGGTTAGAGCTGGAAGGCACCTTAAAGATCATCCAGTTCCAACCCCCCTGCCATGGGCAGGGACACCTCCCACTAGACCAAGTTGCTCAAAGCCCAACCACTGGAACAAGTTCACCACAGAGGTGGTAGATGCCCCATCCATGGAAAAATTCAAGGTCAGGTTGGACAAGGCTCTGAGAAACCTGATAAAACTGAAGATGTCCCTGCTTCTTGCAGGGAGGTTGAACTAGATGACCTTTAAAGGTCCCTTCCGATCCAAACTATTGTATGATTTGATGCATGATTGGCTCAAAGCCAAAAAGATCTTCATGGCCCACGCTAGCAGTGGAGGGCATGAAGTGCCTTCAGCAGCAATGCTCCCTGAACAGCCAGAAAGAGAATTCCAACTTTGCTGTCATCTCATTACTTTCTTGGATGGGGGTAACCTTTGATTTCAGGCTTAGAAAATCTATGGTTCCCATCCAACAAATCACCTTAGCCCACAGGTGAATGTTGCCTACCTTAAACCACTCCATTCATAGAACCAACAATTCACGCAGGAAAAGGCATAATTTGTTCGGTTTTTTTTCATCCCCCTGACAGAATGTGGCTCGGTGGATAAGTAGTTTATTTTCATTACTTTCTAACATAGCCCCCAGTGAAGCAGAGTTACAGAAAAACTCTTTTCCTTTTTCAGGAAATTTCCTAATCTTCTGGATGCCGGAATTGTAAAATCAATCCTACTAATTTTAGCCAAATGGTAGGATTAGAAACAAAAGTTGCCTCTGCTATACAAACGGCTTTAAGCAAAAAAATCATTTCTCCTCAAGATTATTAGTCACTTTTGAAGACTTGATCCCATATCTTTGTATAATAACAGTAATCTATGCTCTCAACAGCTCTCAATATTTTAAGAGGAGGAAAGAATGCATGGTTCCATTCACGACTGAATGCTAGGTTTATAAATTGTTTAAGTCTGAACTGCTATAAGCATTGTAGTAACAAAACACTAAATCCTATTTGGATTGCAGCAATTTAGATTAGAATTCTTCTGATAATATTTCACACATCCCATAGCCATCTATATGCTAATGTTTCCAACAAATTATCAGATGTTATTCCACACAACCTTTTTTCCATAAATGACCTGTCATATTCATAATGGCATCTGCATTTGGTGACAGTTTTTATTTTATCTAGCAAAAACTGCAAGTCCATAAAGAAACTAATTATATGTTTTCACGGTTGATAACATGGTTTCTAGTTTTATAACTAGCAATATGAAAACTGATTCAGTACAAAAGAATTATCCCTAAACTCAAGGGATATTCAGAGAGCAGGACCAGTTTTCTAAATGACAGACAAGATTGTGTAGTTGTTACTCAAAGGCATCACTTTTTGATCTCTTCTGACAATCTCTGAATAAAGTTTGTTCTTACATTTCACATTTTTCGTCCAGTATTTCTATTTCACACCACATTTACTTTCCAAGCTTATACTGCAAAACCAAAACATAACCAGAAGTATAGACCCTCTCTTCTCCTCATATCCGGAACAAAGACAAATATTTCAAGGCTCCCAGAAGGTATTCAAGAATTACACCTAAAAAAAAAAAAAATCAGAAGAGCTCTCTGGCCATACTTAAAAATGCACTCACACGTAAGACCATTTTTTGATGGATTATTTAAATGAGGAGAGAAAAGGAGCAGTGTGATGGAAGGATAAGGCAATGCGAAGGAGACTGAGTGTGAAGTAAAAGAACTGACAGATAAAAGAGAGAGAAGAAAACCTCCAAAAAATCCTCCACAATTACAGATAAAGATGTACTAGGAGACAAAGGGACAGAAGTGTAATGTACTTGGAACTTAATAGAAATTTGACGGGACATACAGCATGACAGAAATGCTCTTTTTTTTTTTATTACTTTCATTTGAATAGTGGACATAATTAAATTTCATTTTTTGAGATAAGAGTTTTAATGTTCTACCTGTATTTCCTAGTAATGATTATAGTTTTCTCTTTCACTTTAAGACTCTTCCAATTCACAATAAGTTGCAGAGGATCTCTGACAGTAAGTGATAACATTCAATGTCCTGTTTTGGGTGAAAGGAGGTTGGCTGAGATTCCTTTGGATTTGCCCTTCTCCCTCTTCCACACAATTCATGGACCAGTTTGTAGCACACTACAAATAGGTAAGTTCTCATTTTTTGTCCATTTTTTAGACACTACTGTCTAAAGTTTTCTCAAAAAAAACTATGGGTCCTGATTTTTTCTTCCTGCTTTTTCTGCTAGACATCCCACACCTTTTCTCTTCTCTGGATGAAATGATAAATTTCTTTTATCTTAGCATTTATTAACGATCTGTCCTCTTTTCCAGATACTGGATGTCTGCTAATCATCCAGAGATCCGAGAAGGTTCAAAAGCCTTTGAAGATCTTTTCAATCATTAACATAAGAAGCATTGTTTACTGAGTTCAGAATTTTAGCATTAAAATGTTAGTCAAGACACCAGGTACTCAAAGAGAACTGCAATGGGAACCATTTGTTTCCATCAGTAGAAACACAAAGGCAGGATCAGATTTTCTCTGTCCTGCTCCTGTACGTTGAGAACAGTTTCAGGATGAGTAGCCACCCTGCCTCTGTCCATAGGTATAGCTGATAAAAAGCTGAGGAAGAGACCGTGACAGCTTGGTTCAGGGCTTTTACTAGGCTGGTTGGAAGTTTCACTGGTGCAATGGAGAGAGAACACAGTTTTGAATTCCAAAAGGTCTTGATAAGCTTCTGATTTCTCTTTGTATTTAATTAAGTTCAATCAAAGTTTGTAATTTTTGTTCTGCTTGTATCTCTGACAATAGTGTCAAATCCTTGCTTGCACATTATTAAAAACACAATGATTCTACTAATATTGACCTGTCCATGTTAACTGCATGAAAACCCTGGAGAATTCATGTTTTTATATTCTTCAATTATGACTCTTCAGATTTTCTACAAACCTTTTCTATATTTACTGGGCTTTAGAACACCACATCAGGATTTATAATCTTTTCTGGAGCGTGGTTTAGTTGAGCAGTTCTTCAAATACACAGAATGAGTGGACAGTTCTGCCTGGGTGAATAACAGCTCAGAAAATGTGAAGCTACTTTCTGTCAAAATGTTAATTGTATAAAAACAATATTCCCTTATGTGCTGTTTTGTCATGGTACCATCAGGATCATATTTAATCCATGAGATGACCATATTTCAACATTGTATGGTTACAGGGTCTGGATATCTTGCTGGTTAAAATACAGCTAGGAAATTACCTTCACCTTGTCTTTTTATTCTTTGAAATGTACATGGAACGAAACTCAAGTCAGAATCACAGAATCACCTAGGTTGGAAGGGACCTTTTAAGATCATCTAGTCCAACCAATGAGAAAAACAAACAAAAGACCAAAACCAACCAACCAAAAAAAAAAAACCAACCCAAACCAAAAAACCCACACCACACAAAACACCATCCAACACTAATCCATATCCCTGAGCACCATGTCAACTCGTCTCTTGAACACCTCCAGGGATGGTGCCTCCACCCCCTCCCTGGGCAGCCCACTCCAATGTCTGATAACCCTTTCAGTAAAGAAATATTTCCTAATATCTAACCTGAACCTCCCCTGGTGTAACTTGAATCACAGAATCTTAGTGGTTGGAAGGGACCTTTGAGATCATCGAGTCCAACCACATTAAAAAAAAAACAACCAACCAACCAAACAAAAAAACAAACCACAAAAACAAACAAACAACAAAAATACCCCCCACAAAACCAAACAAACAAAAAAGCCACCCACCAACTAAACCCCACGCACAACACCCCACCACAAACCAATGATCTTGGCCACTAGAGCATGCCCTGAAGAGCCACGTCTACACATTTCTTAAATACCTTTAAGAAACCATTAAGAATACCTTTAAGAAATCATTTAAGAAACCTTTTAAGAAGCCATTACCCCTTGTCCTATCATCTGTAACTTGTAAGTCACCCAGTTAAGTTATGCCAAGTATTATTTTAGTTCTCCATTAGCTGCTCCTGCAGAAGTGTTTTGCTGGCTTTCTTAATGCTTTAAGCTCGTGGGTATTCAGAACCTCACATAATCATAAAGAGAATCGTTTGCATTCTTACACGAGCAAAACTCCCATTAAAGTCAGTTGGCATTCTGCCCAAAATTGGCTTGTCAGATCCGACACTCAGCTCCCAAGGGACGGTGAAGAGTGTCAGTACGCCTGCCGTCCCCGTTACAGAGCAACTGAGTTTGTTTAAATTCCACTTCCCTTGTCAAAGATAGAAACCCAATCTAGGAATTAAAGATAACTTCAGCCCGATCAATATTCACATCACAGTCTCAAAAGGCCCGTTTCAGAAAAGTGGCACATTTAAAAATAAGGAACTGCTTACATCCATTCCCATTCAAAGCATGTAGATCCTGTGCTGAAATGGGGCCAAAGAATGCTTTGAGATCCCCAAAGGTGGTTCAGAAAGCAAACATATACACACACACCCCACACCCCCCTGAAATAAGTCCTTAAGATCTATCTTTTTTTCTACCCTCTGGCTTGAGAGAAAATCATTTTACAGCTCCTTTCTCAATACCAGCCCTTAAAAATTTTCTTTGGATGGACTTTCAATGGTTGGGTTTATTCCTGAAAGAGAGTTCAGTAGTTAAAAGTATATATTACAAGGTCAGACAGACCTTATATATGTGCAATATATATATATATAAATATAATTCTTTCTTGAGAGAAGTGGAGTAGGCTATAATTTTCTTCTTAGGCATAGTCAAGAAAAGTCTGCTGAAAATGTTATCTAATTTGTAGCAATCAAATCACCCTAAAGTCCCACAACACATTTATAATGTGTTTCATCACTCTGATGAAAATGCCTTATATAAGTAGAATAAACCACCTCTGGCATATAGGGTGATCCTTTTCTACATTTGCAGGAAAGCAAGCAAGCAATGGGAATTTGGCTAAAAAATCTCAAACAAATAACAAGACCTTTGAAATTCTGGCATCAGTCTTCAGAAACCATTCAAACATCAGATTAATGTTTATTTTTGTGATAAGAAAATAAAGAAAAGACATTCTTGTTATGAGGATTTCTTGCTGAAAAGCTCGACTGGAGTACCAGATCAGAGAAAATGCACAGTGCAGAAATTATAACTATCTAGGTTACAAAAGAAATCACAGCATCCGGAGTAGACACAACTGTCTTCTGTAGATGGCAGTAATTAAATTTCTTTTCTCTGGTGGAAGAAGTGCTGCCAGCTTCCTATAATGAACCGAACATCACCTCAAGGCTTTTAAATCTTAGCACTTTTGCAGTCATGCATCAAAGCTGAAATTATAGATCTCATGTATTTTTGACAGAAGAGAACGCTGATTGGACATCAGAGGAACCTTATTTATAGGGCAGCTCCCAAAAAGAAAACATTATTAAAACAAAATTTACTTGACACTTTAGCAGTTGCAAATTAAATCCCGGCAAAATAAGTTTTACAAGTGTGTAATGAAGAAATGGGTAGAATAAACCAAGCTTTTTTTTTTTTTTTAAAAAAAAAAAAAAAAAAAAGAAAGGTGAGTCTCAGAACAGAATTTAAGGTTTTATGCATGGGATTAAAAATTTCACTTTCCTGCTTCCCTAATTAATTATCAACTCACTCAAGCAAGGCAGTATGATGTAGCCCCTGTGACAGCCACATTCATGGTAAGAAGCCCAGAAATTATTTGCCCTGGCATCAAACTGGGATTCCCGTGACTTCCATACTTTCAAAGCTCGACTCCTCAACAGAAAAACCTGAGACGCTCCACAGAAATAGTTCCAAGAACTATTAGTTCCATTTTTGAATCCTCTATAGTGGAAGGTCTGGGGTCCTAGATTTAGGGGTAACTCATGGACAGGGTTGTCCTACAGCTTTTTTACTTTTTTACTCTGCAAACTGAGGTTTCCAAACAGTTCACCACATGTGCCAATGGGGAAACAGGGAGATCTCTGACGGAAACCCTTAACTATTTGTCAGAAGGATAGAGAAGCTGAAACAGTTCTGCAAAATGTTCATCTTTGATGAATCAACATATGTAATCCTCTTCCTAAACAGCTCATCAGTAGCTCAAACAGGCTATTTCATCCCTGTGAAAAGTTAACAACATCTACTTAATAGTTTACACCATATAAATTAAGTAAATATGAACTTAAAATGAAGAAAAAAACCTGTAGTTTTGGACTTGTGGTTGTGATCATGCCCACATATGAAGGAACACAAAGTAAAAAAATATATTTTGTCTAACTATAAAGTGAAAACAAACAAACAAACAAACAAACAGGTGTGACAGATCAAAGAACAAATATATTTTCTTTACTCACAGTTCTGTGATATAAACACCTGCTTGTCCTGACCCAGAGCCCATCTGTGGCACACCTTGAACCTTTCTGATTTTGGAGATTTTTCCTTTGAGACTCACGTGGGAATCTGTCTGATGAATGATTAGACCAGCTGCTAACATACTTCAACTTACCTCCATTGGTCTTTTTCCAGCTCCATAGTTCAGCTCTTCTAAAGCTTCAAACAGTAGTATTTTAGCCTATGAAACCCACTACTTTTCCTTTTCCAGAATTCCTTAGCAAAAGGAGTAGGTTATTACTTGCATTTATTTATATAGGTAAACACTGGGTTCAATAATAAGTGAAGGAGAGGTGATGGAGACTCTCACCTCAGCTTGAAGCACTTGTAGGTCAGTTGGGAGGCCACTTAAATTGCAGCTGTTCATCATTGTCAAAGCACCCCCAGCTGTGTTTCCAGCCTCGTTGGGGGTCTCACTGATCACCTGCCTTAGAGTTTCAAGAAAGAATTGCTTCAAGGTCCTGTGTGGTTTGTTTTGGTTTGGTTTTTTTTTTCTTTTTTTTTTTTTTTCCTGGTGTTCTAAGGGGAGTCACAAAAAGAATTTTGGGAGGTTGAAAATGTCTTATTTCATCTGTCAAGGGCTGCTTGACTTCGGCCTCCAAGGTGCATTTTCCTACCTCTGCTCCCTGTTCTGGGGAGAGGGAATGTGTGAGAATCTACACCCAGGCATCTGTTAGCTCCTCAGCATCAAGAAGTTGCTCTTCACCCCCATTGAGCGGGTTCTCTTTCATACATGCTAAATCATTAGGCAGTTTCTTCTTTGCCCCA
Source organism: Gallinago jamesoni (assembly GCA_025769975.1). NCBI lineage: Eukaryota > Metazoa > Chordata > Aves > Charadriiformes > Scolopacidae > Gallinago > Gallinago jamesoni. The sequence goes on from JAOQGH010000023.1 coordinate 89,020,615, forward strand.
TTGAATCTGAACTTTTGTGCTCCATCAGCTTGCTTCCTATTTTTTTTTTTTAAATGTAAAGGTATTTGGAGCGAGGTCTTTCTATTTTGTTTGTACATTTAGCTCAATAACATGTTAGTGTAACTATTTACACTGACAGTTAAACCCCAGACCATTCCATTGCCTGCAGAATTTTGATTTAGTGCTGTATTAAATAAATAATGCCAAGCATTGGTTTTGTTGTTTTTTTTCATGTTTCTAAAGGACAATGTTATTAACATCAGATCAACTGTCTTTAAGTGCCTTTGTCATTGAAATATCCAGATAGAAAACATTTATTTCAACTTTAACTGTTTTTCTGAGAAACTAATCCTCTGCAGTGACCCTGTTTATAATAATATTTCTTCAACACTTGTTTTATCTTGTTCCGCATATATTTATTTACAGTATTCTACCCACAATAATCAAGGATGTGACTCAATTTGCAGTTTTTTTTCCCATCTAAAGAGTTAATAAGAAAGAAAGATAGAGAATACAGTATATGACTGCCCATTTAAGTCAAATTGTGTAGTATGTACATAATATGGCATTCTTTGGCTATATTTGAACCTGAAGAATTAGTAATGTCTTTGAAATTAGGACTCCAAACAATGAGATAAACCAAAGCATGATTTCCAAATAGTTGAAGAACTCACCCTAACACACAGTAGAAAATAAAGTGTATATCACAGTGACCACAGAGTCTTCTGGTTTTTGTTTTTGCCTTTACTTTGCATCTGCAGCTTATGCATCTGCTCTTTGGGCTCTGGTTCTGTAGTTAGCAAGAACTTGCTGTAGTGTTTCATAGCAGTCATTGAATCATGGAATCATTTGAGTTGGAAGGGACCTTAAAGATCATCGAGTTCCAACACCCCTGCCCTGGGCAAGGACACCTCCCACCAGGCGAGGTTGCTCAAAGCCCCATCCAGCCTGGCCTGTTGTCCTACCAGACCTGAGCATGGATCAACTAACAAGATCCCAGGTTTTCAGATTGACTCTCCTGATGGGAACATTGTTTTGTTGGGTTTGCATGGCAAGGTTTTGGTAGTGGGGGCCTACATGGGTGTCTTCTGTGAGAAGCTGCTAGAAGCTTCCCTCATGTCCAATAAAGCCAATAGAGCTTCAATGGTGAAGCCAATGGCTTCACCCATCTCTGGCCAAGCCTGGGTCCATCAGCAATGGTGGCAGTGCCTCTGTTATAACATATTTAAGAAGGGGAAAAAAAACCCTACTGTGCAACAGCAGCTGGAGAGAAGAGAATATGTGACCAACAACTCTGCGGTCACCAAGTTCAGTGAAGAAGGAGGGGAGGAGGTGCTTCAGGTGCTTCATCCCATGGTGAAGGCTACGGTGAGGCAGCTGTCCCCCTGTGGAGGTGAATGTGGAGCAGAGATCCCCCTGAAGCCTGTGGAGGAGCCCATGCTGGAGCAGGTGGATGTGCCTGAAAGAGGCTGGTTCCCTGTGGGAAGTCCATGCTGGAGCAGGTTCCTGGCAGGACCCATGACCCCATGGAGAGAGCACCTCATACTGCAGCAGGTTTTCTGCCAGGACTTGTGCCCCTGTGGGTGACTGATGGATGCAGGAGGAGTCTGTTCCCGAAGGACTTCCCCCCGTGGAATATTAATTACTCTCATATTAATTACTTCACTATAGTTATTCTATTTTTCTTCCCTTTGTAGATCTCACTCGGTCATGTTGTACTATCTCTTGGATTTTTTATTTTTTCTTTTCTTCTACCTGCCATTTACTATTATTGCTACCAAAGGAAGTTCACAAAATGGGCATAATTACTATTTTCCTTTTGAGTTAGTTAACCCAAATAAGACATTAATTTTCCTCATTAATATGTTACATGAGATATTTCCTAGCAATGCGTTGTTGTGCTCCATGAATAGAAATAAAGCAAATTTTCACTTTGTACTATAAATCACGTCAACACTGTAAAACATTCAGTGATTACTTTTTTTTTTTTTTTTTCTCCACAGTGAGAAATAGATTGGTAGAATTTTTTTTCTTTGCAGAAACAGTGATTCATGTACACCTGAGCTCGTGTGTTGGCATCTGGTGACTAGTCAGGATTTGCCTCCTCTGCTCCTCTCTGCATTACAGTTCTGTCGTTCTGGGAAGAAACTTCCCAGTGATGGATTTTTACTGTTCAGAGGGACCTTGGGTAGAAGATTTTGTGTTTCAAACATAGATGGTTTCCCACAATGAAGTATACATTACACATATATAAGACCATATAAAGTGCCGGGGAAGATGTCACCAGCAGGCACTGGGGAAGTTCCAGACTAGACTCAGGGACAGATGGGTTTGGATGCCAGATAAGAGACAGGGTCCTCCTTAGGCACCAGCCATTGAAGGAAGAGAGCCACTGAATTAGCAGCTGAAGAAGAACCGACCCTTTGATCCCTCAGCTTTTATACTGAGCGTGCGATGGAATACCTTGTTGGGCAGTTCGGGTCACCTCTCCTGTCTGCTCCTCCCTGTAGGTCCAACCCCTCCATGGGGTAAGCAATTGATTCAGCTGGTCCTGGTTGCCACAGCAACAAGAATAAACAAAATCCTCTTTCACTGAACAGATAGTTGGCTCTGCTCCACCCCAAACCAGGACAGGATGTCTATATTTTCTACATTTGTTCCTTTGTTTCTAGACAGAGAACTTCAGCATGCCTCTTTTCTCCCTGTAAAAAACTATTACTTATATATATATATTACTTATCATTAATATAAATAAACATAAATATAAATATGACAAACTTCAGAAGTTCAAAAGACTGTGTGAGGTACACTATTACCTTACAGTAAAAACTCTATGATTGTTATAACGACAGCTAAAAGAACACAGAAAGTGGGTGTTGGATTAGCTGAGTCCTTACAGAGCTGTATACACTGAGTTCAATAAATATTCAAAAATTCTCTTAATATACATTTTCAAAAAAGCATTCTTAGAAGTCTAATATCCAATGACAAATAGTTTTAAAAATATGTCAAGCTTTCACTGTATCTATGATGCTAGACAGAGTAACACATTGTTTTCATGTATTAGCTTACTATCTCTTTTTTCTTGTTTCTGACACCTACAGATGTTTTAGAGTTATTAGTTTACTATTCTGTCATTTGGGTTTGGAAGTTCTTGTTAAGGCAAGTCCTTACTTCAAACAGTTTTTCCATTTAATCAAAACCAAGTTAGTGCCATGTCAGGAAGCAGGTATTTTCATAAGCAGTGGGTCCTATTCATTGTTTATTCCTTTCATTTCATATATTAAGGCATCTCTTTCAAGTGTCATTAGTATAAATAATTTTTTCAAGGCCTTCTAAAGACTCTCTTTTAATGTATGTTTATATTTGTTTCCTTTTTTACAGTTGATGTACCCTTACATCCATTTATCCCTCATTTTACTAAGCCACAAAAATGGTCACACACATATTATTGAAATACAACATTGGTGGCTTTGTCATGCTGGTTTATCCACAACCCTGGAATTTATTACACAGCAAGGTGACAAGAAGACATGTTCCAAACTGACATATGTACATGGAACATGAGCTTGGACAATACAGAATATATACATGCCAGACCAGTAAGTATCAGTGATGGGATAACATCGATAATTAAAACTGCTCCATGTAAAAATAATAATAATAATAATAATAAAAAAAAAGTCCACCACATTAAAATCAGTTTGCGAGTGAAATCATGACTCTGTGGCTGAATCTTTCAGATTGTATTTCAGGTTATAAGTTCAAATGGGTATCTCTGGTGTCTGTACTGTTACATTTCTCATGCATCACTGATTCCAACAGCTCCAAGGAATTCAGCATCAGGCTCTGAAGTGATCCTTGGCAAAGAAAAAATCATCAGGTAAGCACAGGAACTAGAAACAGTTATTGAGTTTGCTATTGTTTTCTCACAGGAAATTAAAGGGTTTATCTCAAGTACATAAATCTCAGGTGGGTAAGGTAATTAATGTATTCTGAGCACACTTTGGAAATGCATGACTACTAAGGTAAAGAGGTCAAATCCGTTTGAAAGGCTAGCCAAATTTATACATTTTAATGTGTTGCTGTCAGCTACAAATGCCTGGCAAATCACAATTATGTATAAGTATTTTTTAAGCTATAAAATCAAAATAAGCTACACCTGTCCCAGAAAAAGATTGTATTTTGTACCAGTAAAATGAATGAGTATCTTCAAGTGTTCAGTTATTATAAGGCAGAGATGACATTAGCATACAAGAATTGTTTCAGCAATAACGTGGTTTATAATTCAGCAATCACAAAATTGGTTTGGATTGCACAAGTGCTCTTTCACTCCCTGAAAATATGATAGAATTAGTTTAAATATCTCTAAACAAACCTGAAAGGAATAACAACTTTCCTAGACCCTAAATCTGTGGGGATGCTGAAACCACTTATTTCTGGGAATACTTTTTAAATGCCGTACTTGAGCAATAGCTTTTTTAAAATCTGATTGTCCCTTCTATAGATTCAGTCTATTACCATAGTTCTGTCCTATATATTAGTTCTGTCTCCCCTCATCCATCTTTTTACCAGACTGAAAACTCCTGTTCTATTAACCTTTCTCCACAGGTCCTAATTTTTATTGTTCTCATCTATACCTTCTCCTGTTTGACAGTGTCTGATCTGAAATGGGGCTTTCATGGTGAATGCCTTGCTCCAAAAGAAAAGAAATATGGCAGAATGCCACAACAAATTTTTACATAAGATGGTCTCCGTGGGTAAAGACCTTGGAGCTGATGTACTCATTGAGGTAAGCTGCCTTTCCAGCTTACGGACCATACACAGACAAGCTGGCCATTATGCAATCTTTTCCTGTTTTCAGCTTATCCTTCCATTTTTGAGGAGCGATAACGTCCAGAAGAGCTTGCTTTTCAGGGGAAGCCAAGCATTGCTTTTTCACAATGAGCACATTTTTCTATATTTGCAATCCATTCATCATCTGCAGTTAAAATACCCTGAATACATTCAGCTTCAGCGTTACGATGGAACTGGTTCAGCGGAAGGAACGTAACTGCATAGAACTGGAGTTCCTAATTTAAATTTTGCATATGAAAGTCTGATATTCGTAGCCATTAATATTATATTCATTCTCACACTGTAGATTTGCAGTAATTTTCCCTGTTCGTGAGATAAGAAATTTTGCAAGACCTTACTCAAATGGTATGTTTAAGATGAATATTTTAGCATGGGCTTAGCTAGATGCCCAGCATTACAAATGGTAGATTCTGAATGCAAGCAAAATTAAGGCTAGAAATATACCTGCAAAAATGTTATTGATCATATAGTTATATTTTCTTTTTGCTCTTCATCTAAATCCTGCATTTCTTACATTGTAATCCGTGCTTGCTTTTCATTGTGTAGGGGCACCTCTTATCATTATGAAGCAAATATATTCAAAACCGAATACAAATTTTTTTTTTTTTCCCAATATTCACTGTGACAATAATATGATTGTGCTCTTTCTTGGTTTTTTGAGCAACTCACATCCTATGGTTTAATAGAGATCAGGTAATTGTATGTCCATCAGCCTAGCAGTTTTCTGATATGCAAGCACCATAAGCATCTGCCCTTTACGAGGTTGATTCTCAGCATCCTTAAATATTCTTAATAGAATTCTTGGACAGAGCGAATTGTATGTTTATGAACAACATCTTGACATTTTGCTGTCAGATGATCAATTTAAACACCAGGCATCCTTTCAATCTACAAAGTGTATGCATTATTGCCAAAGTGTCAGTTTGTTTGTTCAACGGACTAGATGTTCTGAAGTGTCTCTTTTCCCCTCGAAGATCAGTTTGAAATTTCTTTCGTTTCCTGCAAAAAAATCTATGAGGTTTTCATAAAGTTGTGATCTATCTTTCCTTCTCAGATCACCAGGAAATGGCGTCTGTAATGCCACTGGAGACACATCAATCTATGCTCATGACAGATACATCATCTGTGAAACTATTTCAAGAAAACTGTCAAGTCTCATTGGGAAAATTAAGCTTTCTATTAGGGGAATGAATCATATATGACAAACACTAAATGGTGGTTTGGAAGAAGCTGTTGTTTGTGAACTGCATCTCAGGTCAGTTCCTTCTCGCTTCGGAATTATAGTAGCCAGTTCTTACGGCTCCTTTAACATATATATATGTTTGCTCATAAAAATCTTACGCTGTTCCACAGATTTAGGAATACATGCTATAACTAATTAGTCAACATCCTACTGTTATTCAGATAAGAGGAGATTAAATAACAATTCTCAAATCTTCCTAAAGTACTAACGAGTGAAAACTATACCACCTTAACACTGTAATGTAAGAGACTTTAGCACGACCCTAACAAAGGAATTAATCAATTTAATCAGGTTATTCTAGGCAAGGGACTAACAAAATATCTCAGTTTACAATTGTTCATCCCTCCTTATCTATTCTTATGAGACAGCACAATAGGATTCTTCCTGGCCCAGTGATTTGGCATTCTTCCCTGTTCTTTTCCTATATGTTGCCCTTCTTGCTCATTTCCCTCCTTCTTTTTTTCCACAAAGAACGGGCTAGCCACTGTCTCACACCAAGATTTACACTCTTGGTGTAATGTAAATGTAAATGTAATGTAAAAAAACTCTTGGAGGGAGCCAGAGCACGTGTATCAGACGCCTCCCGTGGAAGCTTTAACACACACACACGCCATTGCATCAATTACCAAAGAATTAAGACTTGTGCATGAACAACGGGACTGATTAAAAGGTCTCTCCTGACATACCTGGGGAGGTTATTTCTGTAGATTCAAAAATGTGCTCATGCCTGAGAACCAGCTGGCTCCGTACAAACTTTTGAAGTGCATTCATTTAAACCCTGACATTACGCAGGGCGCTGCCGCAAAAAGCTAACTCTGAATCTGCTGTAAGAACATTCTGATGGCTAGATCTTGATTTTGAGAAATGGTGGCCTCCACTGACGGCAGCCTTGATTCTTTTATTCCTTTTACTGATTCCAGAACCAATGGAAAACACTGCCTGTCCTGATGTAATGCTGCCGTGTTGGGCTGATTCACCTAATTTCCACCCTGTGCTCTTAAGAAGAAATTTTATTTTAGTCTTGTTCAAAAAACTAGACTCAGAATATGAAAAAAAAAAAAAAAAGGAAAAAAGCTGAATTACAGCATGGTGAAAGAGCTAATGATGACAAGCTACAAGATAGCCAGCAAAGCTGAGACAAGAACAGCCTGGAGTGACAGCCACTTCAGAACTGATTGGTCAAAGTGTTAAAATTAATTACAGCAGAAAGACTCCCTTTGCCAAAGGATGAGATTAGGGAGAATAACCTCTGATGTGCTGGGCTTGAATTTCTAATATATTGCCTTACTACGCGTATTTTTTGGTGGCTCAGAGTAATACGTAGCTGATTGGTTGCAAACACATACACAGATAAATTCTGCTTCAATACAGAGACATACCTCTAACTCTCTTTGAGAATCAAAGACGTGTTAAATTTCATTTGACAATCTTATCAGCTTTCTGCGGGACATGCTTTTACATTCAAATATCTGAGATGCTGTAAACAGCCAGAGTTCTCAGCTGTCAAAGAAGCAGTTTTTCCATTACAGAAGTGGAGAATTTACTGCAAGAGCCCTTTAATACATTTGTTCTGGCATAGTAGGAAATTAAGGATGTGAATAACACATAAATATTTAAGAATACCAGCATTATTAACGGGTATCTTAAACAGATATATATACACATGTGTAGCTACACACGAGTATATATATAGTAAGAGGGACAGCAAGATGATTAAAGTTATCTTAAAACATACTTGAAAAAAAACTTTGTTTAAAAAACGTTACTAGCAAGAATGTTGACTGTTTGCATAATTTTAATACCATCCTCCTGTATTTGCCCAAAATCACAACCTTTCACAACTATTTCTTTGCATTGTGATTTTTCACCACCTCATTGAGTTGAAAGGTAACTATTAATAATTTTCTTTATCTTTTCAACTGATGTATATTCTTTGGCTTTGTTTAATAATACACAGTCTGAACTGGACATAAGTGGTGGTTTACCCTCGGCTAGGGGCCAGGTGCCCACCCAGCTGATCTCTCCCCTCCTCAAAAGGATGGGGGCAGAAAATGAGAGAAAAAGAAAGACAGGGACGTCACTTGCCAGTTACCATCATGGGCAAAACAGGCTTGACTTGGGGAAAAGGGGTTTTTTTTGTCTGTCACATTCCCTCATTAAGCATCCTATACTTCCTGATTTTGAAAGGAGAGTGAAACATCAAAACCCTCAAATGTTTAATCAAAAAAACTCTATCAGCTACCCCGTGCCAGGCTTTTATGAAAGACTGTGGATGGCAACCATAGCCAGCAACTGGCTTCAGTGCAGCTTTGACCTACAATATAGATAAGATGTTATGAAAATAATTTGGTAGGTAGATGTCATTATTATGTACAGCTAGAAATTGTTCCTAGCACAAGCAAATTCTTCTACAACTGCCAAATAAGAATTAAGTGAGTTAGTAGAAATTATATAGGAAATACAATAGCTATAAAAATCCTTGAGATCTTGCTGAGGTCACATTAAAAGCAGACATAGAAAAGCCTGGACTGCCTGTTAGCAGCCTGAAAAAAATTAAATATTTGAAAGTATAAGATGATTTTTAATATTCATACCAATGAAAAATGCACAAAAGACTTAGGTTTAGTTACCAGCTTTGTAGATATAATTACATTCAGAAAAGGTTATATTTCTGTAGTGTCCAGAAATGTCTGAACACAGAAAGATGATATTGCTAGCTGGGTAGGTTAGAAAGATCAATTAAAAATTCTCTTTTACTTCTAGTATTCAATTCTTTTTACCCCTCGCTCTCTTTCTGGCCAAAACGTTCTAGAAACTTCCTGTGAAACGTTGAGTGGGATGGACAAGTCTAGGAGAGTGATAGAAGCTGGAATTTTGATGTGAGCCTTAATGTTTCAGAGCTTCCTTAGAACATGTGATTGCTGGGAATTAAGGCAAGCTCTTTCAGGCTCTGAAATCAGAATTTATACCAAGGCAAAGTTCTGAATCTTTTTGCAGTGGGCTCACTAGACTTGAAAGCGGATGGAATTTTAAGATGTTTAAAATGAAGTGTGTGTAAGCCATCTTTGTAATAAAAAGGGGTTTAAAATGACTGACACAGGAAAGATGGGAATTTAATTCTCTTAATACCACAGCTGACTGTCTTATTTAACTGATGCTTTAAATGATGGGAAGCCATTGCTATTAGCAAAAAGTAAAACATATATGAAAAAGGTTGCAAACTCACTCACTTTCTACTCATTCCCCGTATCATTTTTCAGCAGCCTGATGCAAAAGCAGGAAAACTTGACGAAGGGCTCAGTCTGGTTTAAACCACCACCCACGTTCTAAGTCTTTTATTTTCTGCTGACTGAGAATTAATATTGTCTATTGGATTCACCTGTTTAAATGATCTGTACTCACCCACCCAGCAGGTGATGTTGGTTTTGCCATCTCAGAAGTGAGCTGATGCAAATTTGAGAGTAATCTCTAAACTGGAATTGCTGGGAGTGTCGTGGTTTGGGCTAGGCTGACCACTAAACAAGGACAGAGGCACTATTTACCTTTCTCTCTCCCTTCCCAGAAGACAAGGGAAAGAAAATAAGGGAGATACCTATGGGTTGAAAAGAAGACTAAACCTACCTAAAAAAAAATATTAATAAAAAGAAAATATAATAATATTAAAAAAATAATGAAATATGTACAAAACCAGTACTGAGCTCCTAAATTGATGATCATGTCACTGGCAGGCACTGGGGAAGTCCCAGACTGGGCTCAGTAACAGATCAGGAACTGGATTCTGGAAAACGTGATCCAAGAACACACAGACTTGGATGAAAGGTAGACTAGCAGAGTCCTCCTTGGACACCAACCCTTGAAGAAACAGGCTGACCAGTTTGATTCCCTCAGCTCTTACAATGAGCGTGATGTAGATGGGATGGAACATCCCTGTTGGTCAGTTTTGGGTGGCTTGTCCTGTCTGCTCCTCCCCACAGGCGTGACCGCTCTGTGCTCTTCCACTTCTGACCCTCCAACTCGGTGTGTAACAAAGCTACCTGACCTTGGTTGCCATTGCAGTACGTATAAGCAGGAGCCTCTCTGCACTCCATTCCTTGGCATTCGCTATGAACATCAGCCATCATCACAGCCAGAAGCAGACATGGCCTGAAAAACACAGCATTCATTTCAGAGAGTCAGTTTGTTGAAAGAGACTTAACATAAAAAGTGAAAATTACTGAAAAGAAAACTGTTCTACCTCAAACCAGAACACAGAGAAATAAAAAATTATAAGACACAACCACGGGAAGTTTTACGCTCCCAGAAAGGAGCTCTTTGGAAAATTGTTATTGGCTTTCAAAAGATTTGCAAAAGTTCCACAAAAGTAGAAGAGAGGCAGCATTGTGACAAAATTAAAAAAGGAAGGAAAAAATTACTGTGCTAATTGTAAACTGTATTGACATGACACTGAGTCTGAACTGAGATTAAATATCAGTCAAAGTAGGATAATGAAACAAACACGATTAACAGGAGTACAAGAAAATAGACAGTTTTTTCCTGAAAAAAACAACCTTCCAACTATTTGCAAGATAGCTGGAAAAAACAATAGGTTTGCTGAACCTGGCTTACTCTTCTGCAAGGTGTACAGCAAGACCTGCATCGAGATGTTCTCATGATGTTCTGGAGGAACGGGTTCTTGCGATGAACAGTTTATTGTTTTTTACGAGTGGACTGGAAGAATCGATTTGAACCACTTCATAAGTTTGAGGTAAAAAGTCTTTTGGATGCAAAGGCAAAGGCTTACTGAAGAAAAATGCCAAGTGAGTGTATTTCATACTGAGAGTGAACTGGTTACTGCTGGAACACGGGGACGGAGGATACGGCATCTATACTGCAGAAAGGATGTTGAGAAATCAGAGGGGGTTCAGAGAAGAACCTTGAGAATGATGAAGGGACAGAAAAAGATGGTTCTCGATGAAATATATAGCTCAAACAATTTGTCTAATAAAAGACAAGTCTGTGGGGGTGACCCCAGTGTAATCGATAAATAATTTCCTGGGAATAGAAATCTATTAACGGAGAACTAGCAAAGAGGGAAAGTAATTGCCTATAGTAAGCATTTAGCTAATGGATTCTCCATCTCTGGAGAATATTTATAAATCTATACTGGATATTTTATTAATAAATGTGATTGAGATCAAACAGAAATTATTTCTAGGGATTCTGTAGTCTGTGTTTTGTTGCAGGATAGACTAGATGGTCATGATCTGTCAGAGAATCTAATCTGTATGTTTTTCTACTGACTAGGTGAAGTCATAAAATCAGCGAAATTCTACTTAGGTGCAAAGTTCTTTCTTAAATAAGACCTAAAATACTTTAAATTAGTATTTTTTAATTGTCACGGGAATTATTTTGTGCGCAACAGTATAGCTAATGACTCAAGTAAACTTTATGTTTCTTATGTTCTTGGAGTTGTCTGCTACAGAACCTACTGGTGGTTGATTAACAAGATTTTACTGGCAGCTGTAGCATCAATATATAAAGCACCAATCAGAATCACACCAAAGTTATATTCTTGATGAGGGGACCACAGTGTTGTGGTTGATTATGAACTACACAGCATTTTTATTTCTGGCTTTAACAGGTGTCATTATCAGTCTTAGCGTATTAGGATAAAAGTGAATTGTATTTCACCAAGGATCTCTTACAAAGGTGCATCCTACAGAATTATTTCTAAAGGAGTAGAGAAAACTGCTTCTGAATCCTTAACATTTTTTTAGCTTGTTGAGTAGTTAGATTAATCTGAAGAACATTGAAACATAGAACAATTCTTGTGTCACTGAACACTAATAAGGAATTAATTAATGAGCAATTGCAAATACAGAAATGTTAATTTCAGGAGATGTAGGAACAAGATTTCTAAAGCAGATGAAATAGATCTAGGAGACAACAGTAGGGAAAAGAATATAATTTTCAATTTTTTAAGAAGAAAGTAAGATTGCAATTTTTTAATTATTTGATGTTTTTTATGTTGTGAAATTGCATCTTTGAATAACATCAGAAAGGTTTTTGACCCTTATTGTGTCATATGAAATTACTGACACTTCTAGCTGATTCACAGCTCTATCAGATGGGAAACACCGAACAATTCCAGCGCTAAGAAGATTCTTTTGGCGGATCGTAAGTATTTTTTTTTCTCCTAATGTTTTTTGAGATCTATCACTCTGGTTTTCATAAAGCACTGAAAGCATCCACTATAGCATATGCTATAGTACTCATTTTTAAAATTGAAATGTCATCTGTTAGTAAGTCACACTGCTTACACAAATCAAACTATTAACATCTAAAAAGCCTTTTTTCCCCAGCCACGGTGAATAATATTATTAAAATAAATGGAATTAGTTAGACTAGATGTGTTTTCCATAAAATGGTTAATAATTGTGTTTTTCATAGAATCATAGAATAGTTTGGGTTGGAAGGGACATTTAAAGGTCATCTACTCCAATCCTCCTACAATGAACAAGGTTATCTTCAACCAGATCAGGTTGCTCAGAGCCCCATCCAACCTGACCTTGAACCCCAGCCCCCTTGAGCCCCCTTGAGCCTTTTGCAACACAATTATTAAAATTCCCAAGTAGCTCTCTGTGTTTTTCTGTAGCACTGATTGAAGGCATGTCAAATAATTGAATATTTTCAGTTCAAAAACCCCAATCGTGTGAAACTTTTCCATAGCTGTTTTTTTTTTTGGCTTGCAATCCGAATTGGAAATTGTAACAAGATATCTCAACTGGAGTGCAACAGAGCATAACTTTCATCTAAACTAGAACAAATAGGCAATATGCCTTTTCATGGAAGATCCTGGTGAACTTCTCTATTGTAGTTCCCAGTTCATGGACAGGTATACGTCAAGTCCAATGTAAGCTATTGAAAATGTCATACAGTTGAAATTGGGAGAATTTAATTATTTTTTTAAAACAATGTAGTTATAATGCACCACCAGTTTACGGAAACAGAAGTCAATCCAGTAAACCAACTTAAAAAAATCCCTTTCTCAGAAATCTTTTGAATTAGATATATGTGTAATGAATAGGACATCTCTTATTAAAAAGATATTTTTATCAAGGTAAAGAAAAGGAAGAATAAAAATGCATAAGCACCGAGAAAACATTTTTACACATTGTATGGTATGCTTGACCTAATCTCTCTGGTATATTACTCAGACAAAAGAAAAAAAGGAATGTGGAATTACAAAGCAGAAGATAAAACTACAAAGCATAAAATAGGAAAGCAGAATGCCTACATTGTAAGTCTTTATTTTCACAGCATCTGTGAAAATTTTTGTTGTTTTTTGTTGCACATTTACACATTACAGAGACATTTCATGTGCTCAAAACATTCATTTCATGGTGATATCTGATCTGGGTACAGTAAATACCCTACCATACAACAAAAGACACGTTAAAGCATTTTAAAGGCAGAGGTATTATGTAGTGACAGCTGCTCTGCCTTCTGGTGATAAAATTTATAAAACAGTTCTGCTGGTTTCCTCTGTTTCTGTTGTGACAACATTAGTCTTTCCACCTTTGGTACATGATTAGAAAATGAAGAAAAACATGGTGCAGTTTCCCAGTAATGCATATTGACAACTCCACTAAATTTCGTGTGTACCTGAGTGCACTGGAACATGGTGGGTTACTGACAATTTTTCCTTAAAAAAAAAAAAAATAAAGGGAAGAAAAAAAATGAACTGAAAATTCTATAGTATGAAAACAGAAGTATCTATGTCATTGTTAGTAGTTTATTATACTGGACGAGTATAGTAGTACCTATAATATAAACCACGTGTTTATTGTTAATACCTCCAGACGTCAGTTAAGAAACATTCCACCAATTTCAGTAGGCCACAAATCCTAAATAGCTTTGAAACTCTGGGCCCTAATGTTTTTTACTTACTTCTCAGGGCTGGAAGTGAGTTACCAAAATGCAACATTCTCAGTATAAGGGTCCAAAATCTTACCTCATCAAGACTAGCAGCGGGGTTTAAGTCTCAGAGGATATGATTTGATGTAGAATTTACTTATGTATATTAAAATAAAGCTTCTCTTTTCAGATCACATTCATTCCAGACACATCAAGACAGTTAGGAAGACTTTGCCAACATAACCAAAATGCTTTCTTTCATACCAGAGCTACAAGTACAACTGAAGGAGTATGTTGGCTCTTACACTAGCTTTCTGGTGCATAATCCGGCCCTTTTTGACTGTTCCAAGGAAATGTGTATGATGGAGTTCCTGAGGTATTGTTATATTCCATTGATCCTATAAAACTTCAGAACCCTAATAAAGAGAATTAAAATGATAACATTTTATAGTTCTAATTGGATATGTTTAATAACATTTTAACAAAGACAGCACGTCAGTCTTTGTTGGAGTTGTGACAGGGTAACAAAACCATAAATTTTACCCCTTTCTTTATGGTAGCTGCATTTTTGATAACATAAGCAAAAAAAAAAAAAAGAGGAGAGAGCACCTTTTGAATAGATTGACTTTTCTCTCTCATTGAGCTGGAAATATATTTTGGCTTAAAATCATTTCTCATGTGTTAGATTTCATAGTACAGTAGTTCCTTCCAAGGTCAAAAAGATCTGCTGAAGTTACTAAATGCTACTCACTGTGGATGCTCTTGGTGTAAGTGGCATGCTTATTTATACTTCCATGAGCGTGCAGTTATAACCATTTGTTTTCTAATACGTGTCGAAAATAACAGAGAGGGAAATTAAAAACATCACTCATGCAGTATACAAAGTGGTCATTTTGGTCACCGAGGGAAAGGCTTTCATTTAGCAAGTCAGAGCAAAATGCAGGGATCAGCAGAAGGCAGAATAGATTTCTCGAAGTGTGGAGGAATCCTGTTGACACAAAAAGGAATCCTGAGTTATTGCCTCTGCATTTTCAGAGTCCTGGAGATCAATGTGTTTTCCAACAGCTGCCTTCTTATTGCACTTAGAATACGAATTGAAGCTATATGAAACATAGAAAACTATAACCTCCTATCACAGAAAATGCAGGTATTTCCATATATACAGATTCAAATAAGATGTTATATATATGATTTCTGAAAAAAACCCCACATGGATATTCTTTTTGGCTGAAATAAGGTTCATGTTGTAAAATTGTTTATAAAAGTACTAAGTAAAAAAAATGTTGCTGTAATGGCACTGATTTTTAAGAGAACTGAGAATTAAAAAGCTTATTTATTCAATACTAGTTCAATTTGGTCCAAGTGGTAATTCTGCTGTATGCAGATACACATAACAGCCAAAAAATTCAAGCAAAGGTAACTCAGCACTCTTAAAGGCTAAAAATTCAGAATTTCAACGTTTAGAAAGTGACAGAAAGTTGTTGGTGCCACCTTACTCTAAGCGATTGTACATATATTTTTCTGATATATATAATTCAAAAGTATATGATGCACTTTTTCTCCAAGCCTTAATTTATTTAATGCAGAACAGGTTCAGTGCTTGCAGAATGAGCAATGATGTGAGCCTTTGTTTTACCCTCATTGGTCAATGGATGTCCTGAGGTTTTGCACCATTCAATGTACACTATATAAATGTTGCAGTGAAATGGAAAACAGGTTGGCGTAGGCCCACCTGAGATTTCTCCCACCTCTGGTCTCAGGGTTTTAGCAGGGTTTTGGCTTTCTGTGTGACTTGCACTGGTGTCCCAGCAGTCTGTGATGTAGCACTGGAAAGGGCTGCCCAGGGAGGTGGTGGAGGCTCCTTCTCTGGAGACATTCCTGGACACCTGGACACGTTCCTGTGGGACCTGCTCTGGGTGGACCTGCTCTGGCAGCGGGGTTGGACTAGATGATCTCCAGAGGTCCCTTCCAACCCCATTCTGTGATTCTGTGAATGGGGCAAATAAGGAGGTTTCCTGACCCTGGTTGTTACAGCAGTAAGTATAAGCCAGGGCCTCTCTGCACACCATTCCTTGGTATCATCAGGTCTTATCACTCTGAGAGCAAACAGTTTCTGAACAATACACTGTTAATTTCAGAGTTTAGTTAGTTAGAACAGGCCCAGCTAAAAAGTAAAATTACTGAAGAGAAAATTAGTTCTGTTTTACCTCCAACTGGGACAAAGACAATTATTTGTTTTGGTTTACATTCCCCTCTCAGGGTTCATACCCTGCGTGAAGACTTTAAATTTGAGACATTCTCAAAAGAATCATAGAATCATTCAGGTTGGAAAAGACCCTTGGGATCATCGAGTCCAACCATCAGCCCTACTCTACAAAGTTCTCCCCTACACCGTATCTCCAAACACCACATCTAAAACTGATTCATAGGGTATTTTTCTATAAAAGCATACATAATAACAGCAGTTAGACCTATTTTTTCTGCTTTTATCCTGCAAAAGGCCAGTTTCAAAGTTTATCTGCTTTTGATTTTGACTCTCCCATCATACTTCAGCTGACTGTAAACAGATGGGAGTCAGGGCAGCCTGAGTTTCAGTCTGTCAAGTATTCCCAACACTAGCATACACTTGTTTCTAGGAGAACTATGGATGACTCCAAGTGAGAGACAGTCAGTCCGTGGGGGACACTAAATAAGAAAAAAAATGTCTCCCATTTTTTTTAAGCTCTGTAGTTCAGGCTGAACTACAGATTGTCTGAGCTGCTTGTTGACATTCTGCCACGATGCTTTGTCAGGACACATCAAAATAACATTTCCAGGTGTAGTTTTGTGATATTGCTGCCCTACCTTCATATGCCTCGCATTTCCTTTCCTCACTTCGTATCACAGATGCAGACCGACATTGGAAGCTCAAAGAAAATCAGAGCAACAAAGCCTGATCTGTCAGTGCTGGAAGAACTCACTTTTGATTTGAGGAATAATACTCTTCGGTGTTATTTGGAGGATGGTGGCCAAAGTAAGGAAAATCTAATTTGAAAATGATAATGTCTGTAAAAAGCACTCCAGCGACAAACATGCAAAGATTATCTCTGAAACAACAATTTTTGTTGCTTGCTTATTAAACAAGATTTTTTTTTTCCTTCTCTTGTTTCTTCTTTATTAATGGTTAGTTTCTATCAGAAACTGAGTAACCTAATTTTAATCATGTTGTTTCCTGGAAGAAGAGGTAATACTCTTTCGTGACTCAGATAGTAATTATCAGGTTATTGGACTTGCCTTATGAAAAAACAATTACAAGAGCCTTGGCTGTTGTAATTATTTATTTCTAGAGACCACAGATGTTTAATGATTTTAAAAATATAACTACTTGGCAATCAACACCATAAAACAACCCCTTTCCAGATTCTGGGCCAAATTATCTTTTTAAGTAAAGAAAATAGAAGTTCCTCGTAGTGAGGAATTCTGTATACTATTCAAGAACTCATGGAGACCTCTTTGTCCTCCTCCTGTCTCTCCGATTCCTTAATAAAAATAACAATGGAAGTGAGGGTGACAGATCTTTGTACTGCTGTCTTGTCAAGTCCTCATCATATAAGCCTTCACAAAATGAAAAACCCGTATGTACACATTGTACCTTAATGTTTTTATCTTTGATAATAAATCCATGTAAGCCTAAGAAGGTAAAAAAGTACTACTGGAAACCTGCATTAGCATCAAATTGAATTGAAGTGGTTCGGTGTTATTTGTTTAAGGTTTTGGTAATCCATGAAAAGAGTTTAATATTTTCAGTAGAAATGAAATTAAATATAACACCTTTTTCTTAAATAGCAAACATTATGGGGGGAAACACTGATATCCCCCAGGCATTGGATGCATATATTTAAATGAACCTTTTTAAAGCAAAAACATACTTCAAATGGCCCACAGGTTTGCCACTACCTTCAGTGTCAGCCTTTGTGAAAGGGAAAAGAAAATATTTTCCAGGAGGGAATCAGTGTACTGTAGAAAAAAAGTCTAGTTTTTGATCACAATCAGAATGTTCTGTCCTGTCCTCTATGTTCACTGCGACTGCTACAGCCTGTTTTACTTTGGGAAAATTCTTACAGCTGCATTACTTCCTGTCAAACATTTAGGAAGATGCTTAATTTTTGACTTGCAGCTCAGCTTTGTATCATGTTAATGCTGACAGCACCTTCAGGTGCTTTAGAAATTGAATCTCTGTTCAGCACGATGCCTCAAAGCAAGTTACAACAGCAACAACTGAAAATAACTAGAACAACATACAGAATGTCAAGATAATGTTCATTTGTTGTTACTGGGTGAATTGACTGAAAAAGATTAGTATTAGACAGCTTTGGCTCTCAAGAGAGTTGTTAGGACTCGTTTGCAATAAAACTGGGAAAGCAAAAAGCCTCTGCAATGCCTTTTATAAAGCCTAGTTCAGTCCTACCTGAAGTTAAGGTCAGGTTCACTTCTGCTTGCCGAAGGGTTTTACCCTTGTGTAGAAATCTACAGATCAAGTTTTTACTACAAAATCTAAAAGGAGAATCAAAGTACTATTATTTTTTTTTAATCAGAGATGTGTACGGATAAATAGAATCTGGGAATTAAGGGGAATAAAAATCTAAGCAGCGAGGAAGATGGAAAAAAATTCGGCTCGGTTTATGAATATCCTTAAGGATGCTTAGAATTCCTGTATTATTAAATCTGAGGTGGGTGCCTCCTCAGGAAGCTCTGCATTCGAGTTACAGTGACTGTGTTAGGATTTCTAGATTCCCTCTGGAGGTTCATGCTGTTCTCTGTTAAGTATTAGGGGAGCGGAGAATTCCATATTGGGAAATTTGCTTTGGTGCTAACATTAGTGACATGAAAATCCTCTTTCATCTCTCTATTGCACTGCAGGGTTGCCTGGTCCTTGGTTTAAGTTAGAGCACGTTAGGGGTTGCCAGTTGGACCAGTCAGCCTAAAGGTTTACCCCCATGCTGACCCTTAGCCAAGTGCTGTGCTCTGTAATTCAGATTTCTGATCTATCCATGGCATGCCATCATGAAGTGCTGTTTTGACAACAGTTTTTTACCCAAACAATTCACTAAATTGGGTCAACTCAATCTTAAGGCAATTTTCAGAACCTTTATTTACATTGAAACAGGTACTGTGTGAAACACTGCCAAAAGCCTCCATAGCTCATAGAAGCGTGTGCTTCTTGTAGGCAGATGAAACTTGACATTTCAGCTATTATTTGTGGCTGGAAAATGATAAGGTATTAAAATATTTTATATGGACAATTAACAGTGCCCTCAAATTCAATAATTTTTTTTTTTTGTCTCAGAACATCTGATATGCTCAAAAGTCCTATCTAGCAGCTGTATTATTCCACTTTCTTTTACTAAATGTACTTATAAGTAAGTGTGTTGTGATGTATCCTATGCAGGTGATTAATTTTTTGTTTTTATTGCCACCTTTGTATCCATCAAATCTCTTTGGGACTTCCAGTGCCAGTTTCACCAAAATTATTTCCAAAGTAGGATCTCAAATATTGTACATCAAAATGACAGCCCCACCAAACATTGTTCAATGCAAGAACGGGACAGGCAGCCATAAACGTTTATGCATTTATTGGACTGACTAGATATTTGATGTGTTTTTTAAAAAAGTTAAAAAAAAACTTTATTAAAAAAAGAGTTCTCAGTCATGTTTACACTGATAAAATATTTCAGAATGAAGTGGATTACCAAAAGAAAAAAGTTGTTAGCCAATTGTGGTTAGTAATCTCATTGTTTCTCCATGTAAAAACTCATCTTCTGTGAAGCACAGAAAACAGCTTTTGTCAGTCACCCAAAGGGATGACCACAACTCATGGCTGTGTGGAAGGCTCTTAATTATTTCTGATTAGATTCATATTTTATGGTGGTTGTTGGTACACTGTAAATAGCAATTTGAACACTGGGAAATGAAACAGAAACGACTTCTGGGGTGCATGCAAAATGGTGGTGAGTGTAGATCCAGCCACAAAAAATTTGTGTCACTCATGCATCTTTATCCAGTAGAGCACAGCAGAAACCCTCACCACACAGATCACAAAACAAACGGGACGAGAAGGAAAGCGAAGCCTGTGCTGCACAGGGGCAGGGGCAGCAGTCCTAACCAAAAGGTGACCTTAGCATAACAAAGAAACATAGCCAAAAATGGTTGAATCCCTCGCATTTCCATATGGAAGTATGGTGGGACATGACTTTCTAAGAAAGCCTGAAGATGATTTCAGGGACTTGAAAGGAAGTCCATTTTTTCCAACCACATTGTGGGGTCTAACAAATAATGTTATCTCTCAGCTGTCCTCTTGATGTACACTCTTATAGAATTCTATAGGATATACATTGTGATCATTACAAAACATTGCAGCAGATCCTCCTGTCACACAAATCAGGATGACAGAGTTTCAGCACAGCACCATTTTATCCCGTCCAAGGTCATGGCCGCTAAACTTTTTTAAAACAGGCAACTAATTTTTCTTCTGCCTCCTGAAATGCTCTACACCTTCTGTGGTTATAAATTAATTACATTCCTTTCTTTCTTTCATTATAAAGTCTGTGTTACATATTTAAATATCCCATGGTTTTCTTATAACATCTTCTTTTATTTAACTTTGAATTTCCTCATCCTTATTGATGTTCATGTTTTATTTATTCACTTGAGTTCAATGTTCTCAGTGAGATGCTGGATCTTCAAAAGAAACCTTCAGTTACAACAGAGTTCAATCAAACCACTTTTCTTCAAGTTGCCTGCCCATGTTAAAATTAAAACATTATATGTATCATCTGTGGATGTGAAATGGAAGCAGGATGATTATGAAACTCATTTTAGAAGTTGAAAGCAGAAAGCTTTTTCCATTAATAGTTTTTCTTTAAAATTATGGTAACTTAAAACTACCTGCTAACCATGTATCTAAATTAATTTCTTATACTTCACATTTCTGCACTTCACAGGCACCTGAGAATATCCCAACAAAAAGCTTAAGAGAGACAACACCAAGAGCCTGCTAAGAGACCACATTAACCCTTTGTCTGGCAAAGCTGCCAGGTGAAGTGTTTCCCTTTTGTCTGGCAATCCCCAAGGGTTTCTTTTAAAAAGATTATGTTCTCTTACTTCGGTGTCTACAGAGTGTCAATACTGGAAATATAAGGACATGTTTAACATTGGAAATGTAAGAAGTCTTAGCATTTCTCTGCTGCATCGCAGCTAAATCCATCAGTGACTCCAGGCCACAGTCCGACAATGGATGAATCACATCCTTGTTTGTGAACTTGCATGGAAACTGAAACCTGCTCCTAAGCTTGAAAAGCTTCTTTTGTTTTGATCTAGTTTCATTTTCAAGGGTTAGCAGAGGTGAGGCTGTGAGCTCAAGACGTGATCGGACAGGGTGCTGGATAATCTCAGGCTCCCTTTCCCACCAAAGGTTGGGCCAGATGATCTTTGAAGGTCCTTTCCATCTTGGGTGATACGACTATAGGGCTGGAGCGCCTAATGCAAAAAGAGACTGAAAGAGCTGGTTTTGCGCCACCTGTAGAACAACAGGCTGAGGGGGAAACTAATTGCTGCTTTCAAGTACATCACAGTTTTAGAGAGGACAGACTCTTCCTGGAAGTGGACAGAGAAAGGGTAAGAGGCAATAGTCACAAGCTGCAGCAAGGGAAATTCTGGCTAAATTTCAGAAAAGGAGTTTTCCCGGTGAAATTGATCTAAACTGAACCAGGTTGCCTAGAGAGGCTGTGAAACCTTTACCCTTGAATATATTCAGAACTTTACTGGACAAAGGTCTGGGCAACCTGATCCAACTTTTCATTTGGCTTTGAGCAACGGGTTCATCTCCAGAGGTCCTTTCCAACTTGAATTATTCTATTGTTCTATGAGTTTCTGGGTGTGAATGACCAAGTAATAGGTGTTTCATGTGTACTTCCAATATTTTGTGGTCTGAGGCAACTTACTAACTGGTCACTACTCTGCATGGACATGACTATACCGTACTAGACCAAAGCAGCTCAGACCCAGAGACACTATTTCTGTTTCAGATTTATTCCATTATCTCAGCCCCTGATTCTCTGACTAATAAAAACAGGATGATTTTGTCTTTTGCCAACATCACACAACTCTAAACAGATAATCAAGTGTACTCAAGACCACTCCCAGGCAGCTCTACTGAAGTTAACAGAAATTAAGAGAACCTGGGGACAAAAGTCTAGTTTAAAGAGCTCATTAAGTTCCCAATTTCTTTAACCAAAGATAATGATTGTAAAGGGAAAACTAATCAAGCTAATGATTGATTACCTTCCACAGAATACTTCAACAGTTTTACAGGTCAGTTCTTGTAGTCTGTAGACTTTCAGCAGTATATACATTGAATTGTGGGTTTTTTGAAGTTATTTACCACAACTTTTTTTTTTTTTCTGTTGTTGTTTGGTTGTTTTTGTTTTGTTGGTTGTTTTTTTTTTCTTCCCCCAGAATGCAGCAAACATATAGAAAGCCTCAAAACTGCAGACAAAATAGCAATAGGAAAGAAGTCTATTTTCTGATTTATTTTTTGACATGAGTACCAAGAAATCACTGGTGAGTGAATTTTATTGTTCTCTGATGGGCACTCTCCAGACAATAAAGGGAATAGTTTCTATTCTGAAATCAATGTTTGCAATTTTCTGCTTCTTCTCCAAATACAAAGAACACATTTTTTTAATTCACAAACCAATTACTAGTTATTCCTTCAATTTTGTTCATTCACTGGTACTTGCAAATAGCTCTTTGTTTTTGTTTGTTAGATTAGATTAATTTAAACGAGAGTAGCTGTTTCATTTCAAGACTTTATTGAGTTTTTCTTTTATCCTGAGAAAGACAACCTGCAACTTAAATTGTCATGACAAAATATTTTCCATAAATAACTGCTGATGACAGGCTATGTATTCGAATTGCACTTGCTCTCAGACATGTTTTTTTAGAGAAGATCTTTAGGGTGCATAAAATGATTTAAATAGATCTGTACTAATTTAGAATAGTTGAAAAATTGGTCTATCTACAGAATACGCAGCTGAAACTAGAATGCACTTTTCACCTTTTTCCTGATGATCATCTCCTATGACAAAGTGACCTGCTTGGCGGCTGAGGCAAAGGCTGTGCCTGTTGTTTACCTGGACTTTAGTAAAGCAATATGGTTTCCCACAGCATTCTCCTGGAGAAACTGGCTGCCATGGCTTGGTCAGGAGTGATCTTCGCTGGGTAAGACTGGTTAGATGGCCAGATCCAGTGGGTGGTGGTGAATGGAGTTAAATCCAATTGGTGGCCAGTCACAAGTGGTGTTTCTTAGGCCTCAGTATTGGGGCCGGTTCTCTTTAATACCTATCAATGATCTGGATGAAGGGATCAAATGCATCCTCAGTAAATTTGCAGATGACACCAAGTGAGGCATAACTCTTGATTTACCCAACGGTAAGCAATAGGAACATCAGATCCATAGACGGAAGTCCTAGGTCCTGGCTTCCTTCAAGCTTAAGTTAACCATTGACTTGAGTAAAAATTTGATCCGATTATGCAGTGAATAAAGTTGTTGAATTGCTATCTTCTATACTAAATGAAAATGAATTTTGAAAATGTATTTTGGCATTGTTGCCATGAAACAGTATTTTAGTACAAGAAATGAGACTGTTGCCTCTTTCTCAGTGGAACTGTCATCACACTGATATTGAATTGTACTTCACAGCTGCAGACAGAGTAGGACTGACAAAATTCAAGTCTCATTGAATTTTCAAATCTCATTAGAAAACTCTGAGACTCAGAAAACATCAAAGATGATTTAATGTAAAATCTATAGTTAATGAAAACACTGAATGCGTTCTTTCAATCTTGAAATAAATAAAATGACATTTATTCATTAATATTTAAAATGATCACCTTCTCCCTGCTAAAAGAAATCCCTGGGGCCCATATTTAATGAATCTTACAAGATAATGCTGCATGATAAAGAATTTAGAAATTTTCTCTTCTCCTTCCTTCTCTTCTTAACAGATATAACCTTAATCTTAAGCTTGGACATTGACAAAAATTCCAGTCTAACTCAAACAGTTCATTGCAAAATCGTGTATTTTACAATATCAATGAAAATCAGTGAAGAATATAAAAATTAAAGCTGATTGGTTTTATGCTTCCTGTTCTATTTGTCTTTGTACCTCCATTGTGCAAAAGTTGTATTCTTTTTATTTTACTATTCATGAATAAGTAGCGATGAAAATACATATTCAACAGACTGTGTGAATAAGAATTTAGTTTCATGTACGGTTGCTTCAGAGTATAAACTGGCAATGGAATTGTATCATGTTTTTAAGGGAAACCAGCAAATTTTCCATTTTAAAGAGATGAAAACAGGAAAGATAAGTGTGTGGTATTGATTTGCTTGAAGTTTTTCTATTCGTTTGCTTATAATGCAGATGTCGGAACTCAGCAAAACCAACCAAAGATGTGAAATAAAAGAAAAAATTGAGTTCTTTCTCAAAGACTTTTTACTAATCAGAAAGGTCAATATGAGCAAATTAAAATTCCTGCTCAATACAAACTTCAATCAAAAGTGTACATACAGTACAAAAAAAAATTTAATGAAACTGTCAACATAAACAGAATTGAAATGGTCTTTTTTTTCGTCTAGATCCTAGGGGTATAAAGACTTTGCATTTCTCTTTCCCTTCCAGCAATCCACAGACAGTAGTTATCAGCCTTTGCTGATAATTTCCTCAATGTGTATTATTTGCACAATGTGAACAAGTTTTGGTGGTTTTTTTTGACATTTCATCTTCAGAATTCTTATTTTTCCTCTTTCTTTTTTAATTAAAAGGCATTTAGGTTAATATAATTGCTGAAATGGTGTGTGAAAAAGGACATGTTATGCCTGTTATAGCTCCTCATTCTTTCAGTACTACTCCCAAAGTGTAGTATGTTTTAATTGGACTCATTCCCTAGGGTACAACGTATTAGTTTGGATTTGTTTAGTGCAGTTCTGAAATGGCTTGAGAAACAGAATTCACACCTTTTTGTATGAGAAACTAAATGAGGAGGAGTTGAGGTGCGGGCACTCAGGAAAGAAAAGATCTTTGGAGTTCCACTGGAATTGTTGAGATTTCAATCCAACACTATCATCACAGATCTCCATTTTACCTAACTGTTCTGGGTTGAGAGACACAGGACTAACTTTTCTTCTAATGCTGGGGAAATTGCACTTTTAGAAGACTCTGGTGTCTGAATTTGTGACAATATTTACTCTCTAGCCAGCCAGGCTCTGTGGGATTCAAGGCCTCAGTGTTTCCAGGCCTTGCCAGGCGCAGGGACAAGGAGGAGCAAGGCCTGGGCATTTGACCCAGGCTGGCCAACAGGATTATTTCATACCATGGATGTCACATTCAATATAAATTAGAAAGATTGCTCCTGAGTTCTATCTCTTCTTCATGGCTGTGATCCAGAGAACTCCTTGCCCCGGTGCCGCAGCCCTGAGGCCTTCCCTTCCTCCTGAAGCCATTGCGCTGGCAGTGTCCGCCATTTGCTGTCCCTGCTGGGAGGGCA
>JAOQGH010000023.1:89046296-89087502 GCA_025769975.1 Gallinago jamesoni
CCCTTCCTCCTGAAGCCATTGCGCTGGCAGTGTCCGCCATTTGCTGTCCCTGCTGGGAGGGCACAGCTTCCTGCTGACAGAATGGGCTGAGAAGAATTCCTGAGTATCTTACATCAGTATCGGGATGAATACTGGTTCTTTAGTATTGTTGTTAATTATTTAGTCTTAGTCTATTAAATCTATTTATATTTCAGGCGTTGTGTTTCTTTGTGTTCCCTGATTCCCCTTTCTGGGTGGGGAGGGGTCATCGGGTGACAGAATATATTGTCAATATATTGTTATGGGTTTTCTCAAACTATAACACTAACCCAAAATAGCAGAGAACTAGGGTGTGCGTTTATGTCAGACGTGACCCTGGCATGGGGCTTCTGCAGCAGAGCAGCACAAGTCTTCCAGCAATTACTCATGTGGCCACCTTCATCTTGAGGATTCTTCAACAGACAGTCTCTGGGTTACTGAATAAAGCAGGGGTGAATTTTTCAGAGACATATAACATGATTGGGTTGTGTGGTCCCTGATGACATAGATAGTCCCTTGACTAATGTCAAGGGGGCATTCCATAGGGGAATGAACTCGAGCCTCTCAAAAAAAATTTATTAAAGTGTTAAATTATTAAGCAGACATCCATCACTTAACAGGAAAATGATTGGTACAAAATGCTTGATTCTGGCAAACAAGTGTTTGGCATCTTATCTTTCCAACCTAAATTGGGTCACATAACCATCTTTTCCTCAGTAAAGGTGCTTTTCATGAGATTATGGTTATGGTCTTACATCAAAACTAAAGCCTTGTTCTGCTTACAGTTTTGTAAATCAGAAACATGAAATTATTAAACTATATTCGCACACTTGCAATTAGTTTTGAGCACTGAGGGAAACAAAACCAGATTTATATTCTTAACTGCAGACTTGTGAATTTGCACGAACCAATGCTCTTAAAATCCCACTAACCCTTTTTAATGAAGGTTGAGAGGTGCAAGGCTTTGTTTTAAGGGCTGGTACCAAGGTAAAGGTAACCCATTATGACTAAATTAAATTCTTAGTGAAGAGAAGGTTAATATTTTCGCATTATCATCCTTATTGTTTTCAAACAAAGGCTGAAGAATATGTTTTTGTTAATAAAACATTATATCCTGAGATTAATGGCTCATCTGAAAGTTCATAAAATTAGTTGCAGTATGACAGATTAAATTTAATGCAGATTGCATGTGGTTTTGTTGTTTATAGTTGTCTGGTTTACATTTTCTTTTCTTCTTTTATAATCCTTTGAAGTAATGTCTTTGCAAGGTTCTGAGTTAAAAGCTGTTCTGTACTCATTTTTGCTATCTTTTTCTGTGAAGAACTGACAGATGCCTTAATAAAGAGTGGACAGCTGGTTTATAGACAAAGAGGCACAATCAATTTAGGCTACAGTTTAAAAGTACATAAAACAGCTGTACCCTGCTAATGAATTTTAATAGTTTTCCATCTTGTGCATCATACCATTTGACATATCCATAATTAAATGTGCATTTTGTTAATGAAATCTTCCCCTTGAATCATTAAATGGAGTAACTTGTACTTTTTTTCTAAAAACTTCTCCGTACATGTTTGGATAACTACTTTGTTTTGTCTTGGGTGGTTGTTTTTATACTGTGTTTTTAAAAAGTTATTTCAACTTTCAAAATATAATTATTCTGTATTGATTTGCCTGACATACAAAATGAGTTCTTTTCACTTCTGTCACTGTGTAGCAGTTGTTAGCTGTTTTCCGTTCTAATGTTGCCTTTGATTTCTAGAGCAGCAGTAACTTTGTGAATCACAAAAAGGCAGTATAATAATTGAAATACATGGAGAACATACTGGGAAGAACGGATGCTAAAAACCTTCATTTTCTCTTTGCACTAATAAAAATGTGATGGTATGAAATGGACAGGAATAGCAAAATCTTTAAGCTAATCAAACAGATCATCTTGGGATGTTTATAGTCTACACTGAAAGCTGTTCTGCAGCGAACTCAGGTTCCAAAATTTCCTGTTACACATAGAATGAGTGAGACTG
Organism: Gallinago jamesoni; assembly: GCA_025769975.1. NCBI lineage: Eukaryota > Metazoa > Chordata > Aves > Charadriiformes > Scolopacidae > Gallinago > Gallinago jamesoni. Next base: position 89,048,336 of record JAOQGH010000023.1, read on the forward strand.
GCACCATCAGGGAGAAATACATATAGAATATATCTTGACTGTATGTCATATGCACGATTGCAGCAAAGGTAGAGGTAGACAAATTGGCACCAGAAAGCAGTTAATGGTTGTGATATAGTGGCCAGGATCTTTTGGCAGAGACAGTTCAGGTTCTCCCATACCTTGAAGGCTGAGAGAGTTATGTCCCTATCATGGATGTCATTGCTAGATAAAGCATGTTCAGGTAACCTAAGACTCCATACTCGATATTAAGTAGAAATAAATATAGAGGTGACCATCCTTTAACCATAATGACACAACTGGGTGAAAAACTGGAAAGCAGCTGTGTTTGGACCAACTGTTCTTGCTGATTATAGCTGTTTCTTAATCAACTTCTGAACCGGATGGCCGTTTCTCTCTCAGTGCAACCTGGAAAGTGTAGCAAACAATTTGCTTGCAGTCCTGAGTTATCCCTTTACTGTTTTTCCCCTCGTATCCCTGTCTGTCTCTCCATGCCGTCCCTATCTTCTCCTTATACAATACATCAATCCCCTCCTGCAGTGGTTTAGGACCCACATATACCATTTCCCCTCTTTACAGAGACCACCTTCAGGCAGCATAGTCCTTCACCTAGGGAGATCCAGCATTTGGTCTCTACTTGTCTCAGTTGTAGCAGTCTGTCAAGCATCCCCACAGAATTTGGTTAGATCTAACAATCAGAACTTTGAAGTCCGCTCAAGAAACAAACAAACTGACTGACTAACTAACTAAATAGTATAAAAACTGGAAGTTAGTTAATTGTTTATCTCCAGATAAAGATATATTACTTCTGAAATTCATTTGGAAATGTATGAAATCAATTAATTTAATTTTGAAACTAAGAAGACTGGATGATTGTAACTGAGTCTGCTATATGGAAAATGGAATGTCATGACTGGACCATTGCTTGGAAGTACAGTGGATAAGCATGTCGTGATCATTATTACTTTCCCAGCTAATATAAACTATAACTCCCAAATCACTAAAATTACTGGCAAATAGCACTCTATCATCCTCAGTATTACCATACCTTCAATATTCTCTGCATTATCACCTATTTATTTTTCTACGTCCGACTTGACAGAGTGGGAGGTTTACATGATGGTTTTATCCCTGTTAGTGTTCCAGATAAGGTCAGGACTGCACTTTGGAAACAAATCTCCAGTCATTCCTATGTATCATGCTTTGCTTTACATCAGTTTCAGAGCATGTAAATCCGATTTCTTTGAAGTGAAGCTGAGCCACAAGGGTCACCCTGAGAGCACGCTTAATGAACTCCGGACAAAAAACTCATTCATTCTGTGTTGCCATTTTCAGAGAGAACTTCCATAAAAGACATGCAGTGTGGAAATCTGGTCTTCAGGACCAACCGGTTTGCTTTAGAGCTCCATTTCTGTTGTACCACATCGTGTGTTAATGCGTATGTAAGTGAACTCAGCCCAAATCCGAACTATGGCCTGGATCATGGTTGGTGAGCATATTGAGGAGTACGGATGGATTAGTGCAGGGTCAAGGGCGTGGGCTAAGTATGTGTGTGACTACATTTATTCAGTCAAAATCTGCCCCTGCTTGTCTCAATATGTGAGCATAACATTTTCTTTCTTAGGTTCTTCTGAGCTTTTCTTGATGGGAAAGGAGAGCTATGATATCTTCATCCTTCCCGGGCTGGTATCTAAACAGTTTTATCCACTGCAAATTTGAAAGTCTCAGAGTCCCTGCTGATACAGGAAACCGACTGGTAATCACCACTTGAAAGACAGAAATCAACATTGTAAACTATCCACAGATTCTAGGACTGCATCTATATTTTTCATTAATTAAAATTACATAGTATGTACGGTATTGATAGAATATGAAAAAAATCTCACAAGCTTAGGACAGCCCCACCATGGCATCTGTCTCTGCAGGTGAAGTCTGTATTCTGTTCTGTGCAGCAACATAGCTTTAACTAGTAGAACAGAATAAAAACAATTGTGCCCAACCTATACAAGGTAGTGGGGGACATGAGTCTAGGAATCACATTTCCAGGGAAATGAAAGTCTGAACTTCCTCAGGTAAAGGAGTGAACTGACCCAGGGAAAGGAAACAGTGCAGGACTGGTACCTAGGTTTAGTTACATATCACTGGATGCTAAAACTAATGGAATGAATACAGATACGGCTTTATGACGTACTATAGTTCTCTCTACCTTCCAAATTATTCCCTTTTTGTTCTACAAGCAATAAATTACCAGCCTGTTTTTCCTCTTTCTCATACCTGATCACACATCCTCTTGCTAATATTCTCAAACTCCACAGGTACCAAGCAACTTTTCTTCCACGGAGGTTGGACCCAATGTTTTCCATCTGTATTTAGTTTGGAAAGATATTTGACAGTTTTCAAGTCTAAAAAACGGCTTCTGTTTCAGCAAACTTGTCTGACTTTTACCCAGCAATTTCAGATAGTCTAATAACTGGTATTAATTAAATTATGATTTATATTATATTATGTTATTAATTAAATAACTTCCTGACAAATTTTGCTTTACTTCAAAAGTAAGGGCAGAAGTGCCTCATGTTGGCACAGGTGGTAATACTGAAAATTCTATGCATGCTGAATATTGATGATTAGCTTTGATGAATTGTTAAAAGTTTATTGCTGCCTTGTAATTCCTACATTTCTTCATAACTCATAAATGATCTTTCAAGTCTCTGGTGCTAGGTGTTATGAAAACAGAGGGAATTGGCCTATTAAGAACAATTTAACTCTTATCAACTTAAAAGGTATTAAACATACCAGACAACGAAGGAAAGCAGAGTGATTGACATCAGACTTCTAGAAATCAGTCTCAAGATTAAATCTTTTGTTACTGTCACTTTTTTTTTGTCGACACGTCTCCATGACTACAAAGAAATTGAAGTGTCCTGTTTTTTAAAGACCTTTCCCTTTATCCTCCAGTAAAATGGATTTTCTCAGATCTTCAGATCATTCTACCAGTGACATGTCCCCTATAAAAAAATAATTCCTTATATGTAAATTCTGGTGAGAGAAGAAAACAGGTTTTCTAATAAATCATCCATTGTACCTTATCCCAGAAAAAAGTCAGAAAACGTGGTAGGAAAGGTACGTATACTATTTTCCTATTTCCTTCTATTCTTTTAAGGTTCCTAATTATAAAGACTTTGAAAGCAAAGTTTCTTTGTGTCAGATAGAGGTGGTCATTGAACGTGTGATTTGGCAAGATGTGAAACGTGCCAAGTGTGTGCTAACTTGTCAATAAGTGTTTTATATCCATCAAATATCAGCTATCCTCAGGAAGAGCTTCCAGGCTGTGGTTCCCACATAAACCAAACCATCTCTGTGTAGGCTACGTAGAAGCTTACATTAATGGCATTGTCTGACGGCTTTCCACTCATAGCCATCCTCTCCTATCTCATCTTTTGATCCCTTTGCACAGCTAAATGTTTCGTGCCTTTTATTTATATCTAATCCAGAGACGACTTTGAACAGCAGTAGAGAGAACACAATACTCTGGAAAACTGAACTAAAAACTTCTCTTCTCAGGACTACAAAGGAATGGGGTCTGGAGAGATGCCTTATTTATTTTTTGAAAGCTGTGAAGTCCTTCAGAATAAAAGCTCTAGTGGGCCTGCTTCTAGAAATTTTGAGGCTACTACTTTAAACCATTACCATAGTAACAATGAGAATGGTTGTGAGATGGGCTGAGAATTATCAAAGAATTTTAGAATCAGTGTATTCTCATCATAGAAATATATGGACAATATAAATATTTTTATCAATGTCTTTTAACTACACTGTAAATTACTAACTAAAAGCAATTTTTGTCTTTATTTTAATAGATGCTATTAACCTTTTTTTTTCCAATGATAGATATTGATTTTCCTCTGCAGATAAATCCAAGATGTGTTTCAAAGTTGTATTATTGATTTAACTTAATATGAAAAGCTTTGTCCATACATACAATGTGCAATTAATTGCTCAAGGGTATTCCACATAAGTTATGGTTTGGACTTAAAGACATGATTACAAATGCAATGTTAGTGCTTACTTTTCTATTGCATATGAATGAATATTTAACAGAAAAAAAAAACCTAGCAATATTGAAATTAATGGTTAAATTGTTATTGATTTTCATAGCACAGGATTTAATTTGCTTTGTATAAAAAATTTCATTTAGTCTGCTAAATATAATGCACTATATCATATGTAGTGTTTAGCAAGAAATATTTTAATTTCAACTTCAGATTGAAACGCATATTATCACTAATTCTTGCAAGAAAACATGAAACGCAAGTAGTCTTAGAGAAAGACCAATTTAAAAAAAGCCAACTTCAACCATTAGTTAGTTTACAATAAGAATTTTCCATATTTCCATTCCCAGTCAAACTTACAACTCTTAAACTAAAACCATTTTCAATGTTTTGCTTCTTTTTTTGTGTGTGCAAGAAAGTTATCATTAATTATATCTCCACCTCAGTTTTTATTTCTTTCTTGTGTTCTAAAAGAAAAAGTTCTAGATAGCATGTAGAAAATTTTAATATAATACCCAAACTTGGCTGGCTGAATGATAGGCACAGATGGGTATCTTTGAACTACCTATTTTTCCCTTACACATTGTCAGGAATATGTAAAAAGATGTTTAGAGGCATTCACACGAGAAGCTATTTTGGAAGGCTCTAAGTTTCTGTTATCTACTAACTTGTTCATAGTTAGCAAAAAGAGGAGAGAGGCTCAGTGACACTTTGGACATATTCCATTATCCTTTTATTGTCAGGCTAATATTAGAAACAGAAATGTATTTGCCAAGTGTCTTTCAAACTGCATCTATCTGCCTTCACCTCTCTTCCTAGGTAAGACTATTTTTTCCCTTCAATAAGCCCTTCCAACAGCCGAAAAAGGGTGTAGAAAGAGATTATAACAAGGAAAATGAGCTGAAAACTCAAGTGCATTTTCTCTAAAGGCTTTTTCAATCTGATTTTATCAATCACAGGAAGCAGCTAAACAGATGAGATTTCTCTCTTCTTCCTTGAAGTTGGGCCACAGTTAATAGACGGGGCCACAGTCCAGTAGATCTCAGAGTAAAAATATTTTTGTCTAAGGTATAACCTCCATTTTTTTTCTGTAAATTTCATCTTACTGCTTTTAGTCACATCATTTTGTGCCTCATTAAAATAATTATTAGCTCACAAGAATAACATCGCTGAATGGTTTTAGACCCTTTTTCTTTAACTTTCCCTTAAAAAAAATACATTACTCCTTCATTTGTGGCCAGAACATACAATAAGGCTGAATATGGAACCATGTGATTAGGGCTGTTAATGATGTTAGTCAATGATTGCAATGAAATATGCAGTACACTTACATTTTAAAACGTTTCTGCATTTTTAAGGCTACTATCAGTATCCTTAACTATTTGCCATACTTATCCTTATTATCGTTACTTATATAGATGTCTCTCCAACAGATTATTTCAGGTAATGTTACACTCAGAAGTCATTGAGTCATTCCAGATGTGGTCACAACAGAGTTATATACACATGTTACTAGTCTGATATTTGTATGCACCTTTTGGCTGTCTTAAATGTAGATGCCCACAGTCCTTTTCATCTTGATATATTAGTATTTATTTGGGTTCTTTTGAAATTAATCATTTGTGTTTTCAATTATTATTCTTCCTAATCAGCAATCTGCAGTGGGTTTGGTTTCTTATGCCTATGAAAATGTTCTTAGTAAGTCATTTTTAACTCATAGTGCCCTGCCCAGACACCTCTCAGGAAAATGAAATCTGTTGTTTGTGTATCAAATGCAGGATCTATCAAGAAAAAATGGTTATCTGTCATCAGTACATTCAAAAGTCATATGACCTGTGGTTATTTTTAGGAAAAGTAACTTACGGTTTAGCTAAAGGCAATATAACATCTTATTTCAGAAAGGTCTAAATAATCAAGATTTCCAACGCCAACTACTTCCAAGCCTGCAAGGTAAAATCTTTTACTCAAGATTACGATATGGATGAGACAACTTTTCTGATTTAGCGTAAAACCCTCAATCTATGAAACTTTAACTCAAGACACACATGAAACTTCTGAGTTTTGTAACATTTAATTAACTTGTGTGTATTTGTGAATTTCCATTTGAGTGTCTGTAACTCAATTTCTGAATTGGAATGAGAATGCTAAAATATTCAAAGAAAGACTAGGATCTCTGGTCTATTTCTTTCAAGGTGAGAAAGCTTAGAGGTTTTGGATATATATCCAGAATCCTCAATTTTTCTCTTCATAGAACAGAATTTATCATCCAAGCACTTTCAAATGCATTCATCAATAGTTCCACTCTACTAAAAAACACCACTTTCAACTTGTTTTCTGTAATTCGGCTGAACTGGAGCTCACTGTGGCTCAAGAAACATTAAACTGTAAATTTCATAGAATCATAGAATGGTTAGATTTGGAAGGGGCATTGAATATCATCTAGTTCCAACCCCCCTACCCTGGGCAGGGACACCTCCCACCAGACCAGGTTGCTCAAAGCCCCATCCAGCCTGGCCTTGAACCCCTCCAGGGATGGGGCAGCCACAATTACTCTCGGTAACCACTGCTAGTGCCTCACCACCCTTATAGTGTAAAATTTCTTCTTTCTTTAGATACCTAATCTAAATCCCCCCTCTTTCTTTTCGCCGCCTACTAGATGTAGTAAATTCAAGTTGTATAGACCCTGACATGCTGACTTGACTTCAGACCTGCCTCATCACCAGGGACTTGCCTAAGGACCAACCCTGGTTACCATCACTGGACCTACCCTGGTCTCCTTGGGCACTGTGGGACTGTCCCCTTGCTGATGAGCACAGCGACATGCTAGCTCACTATCACCCCAACTCCCAACTCGTTCTCCCCAGGGAGCAGCCCACTCTTGCTGCTCCTTAACAGACACCTTTCAGACATTAATTTGTCTGCAAGATGATGCTCTTCTAGTCAAAAGAGGAAAATCAATCTACTGTTATTTGCATAGATTCCTGGGAACGAGCAATCAGGGTATAGTTGTCAACAAACACTCTTGTTTCTCAACAATGGCTTTTAACATCTCTCCATCAAGCCCTGAATCTAATTTGGATTCCTGAAGCATGTGGGAATCAGCTGAGAGTAGTGTGGAAAAATATATACTAAGCAATGTTGAGGAGATGGCACAAGCTTGTGTTACTCGAGGACGTGAACTGAAAGCATTGAAACTTGCTCCAGTCCTGCCTTCGTTCCACCAAAATTGTCTGAACCTCAGAATGAAACTGTCCAAGCAGCCGATCCTAAAGTGAAGATCCTGCCAACAGGTCAAAAAAGATGGAGCAGACATAGCAGACCTCTCTGTATTTCTGTTCTATGTGTCAGCTAAAAAGCCATTAAGCTTGCTGTTAATTTCATTCTCTGAAACAAAATTTGCTGCCAGGCAAAACTCTTTGTTATATGGCTAAGTAAGGCAGCTGAATACAGACCTTGCAGTAATAGTGCCAAAAACTTCTAATAGAACTCTTCAACGAGGGACGTGTACAAAATGACTATCCATCTTTTTATACAGATGGACAAAGAGACAAAGTTTATAGTCTTGGGGAAACATTACTTTATCTCCCATAAGCAGAAGGAGCTTTCTAAGGATTAGGCAGCCTCAGCACCTCCGAGAGTCACAACTGAAATGAGAGTAAGTACTTTGTCACCTGAATTTCAGAGACAGTAAGCGATAGCTGGAGTGAACCCATGGGCTGTGAAGACAGATGTTCAGCAGCCTTGTAACTGATGGTGGATTGTTTACCGAATAAAAATTTTAATGCTGACATTTAGTTTCAAGAATTCAGTTCTTTCCAGTCAGAAAGGTAATCTGTCCAAAATTCACACCAGAGGTGGAACTGCCACTGGGAGAACCAAACTGTATTTTATAGCACCATTAGGCTTTATGCCATTTTGATTGAATTGTTATCACAGCTCATCTGTTTTCTTGCCATCCAGGCACCATGCGTAACTTCAATTTATGCTTAAGATTGTAAAGATTTTTCCAAGATGCTGATACTCTGTAAACTATTTAAGATTAATATAAGCAATATTTTCCATCAAGCAATTTCCTGCTAACTATCTCTTAGAAGTGGTCTTCATATTTCCAGACCATTGCATCAAGAGGGTTCAAAACACTTTTGAAAGCACATTTAAAGTGATTAAATATTGCCAGAAGTTATACTAGTGATAATTCAGCTTGCATTACAAATGCTTTGCCACTTAGAAAATTTGTTGTAATTTAACTTCTTCAAAGGCTTTTTCCTAAGTTCTGACCCAGAGAAGATGAATTTTGAATAGACAAAAGAATAGTCTACCCAACATTAAATTCCTCTTCTAAACCAGGTGGTGTTGATGTTTCTGCCTTAGTGACTAATTAAATATCAGTATTTGGGTCTGAGGTGTAACCAAGTATTCATTTTTTCTTATTTAAATGATGAAAGATGGTCTTTACAGTAAAATTGTGTTCAGCAGCTTTCCTGAAATAATAAACTATTGTCGTTTCTTCTTCTGTGTCCATTCTCCTCAGTAATATTCTGACAGGCATCCCGGTCACCATGAACACTGGAGACATCCGAAATTGGTTTGTATCCTACCCTGGCCCCAAAAGATTGTGTATTGCACTTGTTTGTACATTTTGATTTGATCTCATGAGGATTCCTCCCGACACTTGAGAAGTCACTAACGCTAAGATTTCCAGACAAGCCAGTTTATTGACAACAATAGACCAAAGAGTAAACAGTGTAATTTGTAATGACAATATATAACAAAGGTATAGCTGATCAAGGAGGTATTGATTCATTGCTGCTTCAGTTGCCCTTATGCAATTTCTTTGTGGTTCTATTCCCTGCATACCATCAATGTCTGCTTTCCTGTGTATCTATTATCACAGGATACAGAAGTAAGGACAGAGGCATGAGATGCTATGAAATCTGACAACACAAATTACTTTCTAGGGAGGATTATTTGCTGAATAGACCTATCTGAGGGAAACTTGGCTGTGGTGAGTAGGTGTGTGTCAGCCCTACCAGTTACAATGACTTAAGCTGCCCACAAGACTTTGCCATAGAACATTTCCTCTGTGAGAAAAAATGAACATTATCTTTCAATTAATTACAGCTGACTACCAGAAGCTGGGTGCTTCAAGTTTGAGACTCCCAGAGTTAACCTGCTTCACCCTGTGAAACAATTCAAAGGCAGGATATGGCTGTCATCTGTGATGGAACATTTTAGAGTAGCAAGGAACGCTAGTGGTGGACAAACACCTTACTTTCATTGCATACAAATCTTTATGTAAGTATTGGTAAGAAGTTCCAAAAGCTTTTCCTATATATCAAAAGGTTTATTTTTATACATTTAGTGTAAAATAAAGTTATCTTGTGTCCTGTTTTCAGCTGGAATAGAGTTAATTTTCTTTCTAGTGGCTGCTGTCTTCCAGATTTGGTAAGAAAGCAATGTCAGTAATGCAGATTGTTTCAGTTGTTGCTAGGTGTTGTTTATATCACTCAAGGACTCTTTTCAGCTTCCCATAGCATCTGAGAAGGAGCAGAGACAGAACAATGACGTGGCCAATGGAATATTCAATACCATAGATCTCATGCTCAGGGGGTCGGCCTGGGGAGGCAGGAATCTGCAATCACTGCTCAGGATGGGCTGGGCAACCGATTCACCGGGCGCTGAGAGTGACTTGTGTTGTATGACTTCATCTTGCATATTCTTTTACCAGTATTCCATTATTGTTCCATGAAACTCTCTTTAAGCTTGAAAAAGAAGTGATTGTTCTCTCTCAAACCACTCATATCTCAAGGCCAAGCCACATGTGATGCCAAAATGCATTCACGATGAAATCACATTATCATAATGTGATCTTTCCTTTTTTATGCTCTTTAATCAATATTTGAATGTTGAATAGCTATCAATGATGGTGTTCACATTTTTATTAGGATTTAGAATTTGCTTCCCATTAGGATGAGTCAAAGAGCCATTTCTTTCAACATCTTTGCTCTAATGCAGTGAAAAAGCTGCATCATTCTACCTTTAATTCACATCACAGATTTTTTAGTTTTTTTTTTTTTTTACAGCCATAATGGTCAGAACCTTAAATTATTTCGTATGAAACTTGAACCTTCAGGAGTGACTCTCCTGGCCATATGAATCAAACTTAGCTCATCTGGTCCTGTGGTACATAAAAGGAGCTAATACTTAGGGACCCCTTGGATCAGTTTGGTAAGGAAAGAACAACCAGGAGTTTTTTGTGTTTTGCAGAAGGGCTTAAACTAGACCAATTAAATGTACTATCGCTGTAATTCGACATTTAGCTGATTATGTAGAGTGGAAGAAATATACATTCCAGTTTCTACTCTAAGGATTAATGTAATATTTAGCCTACATTTACTTGATGTTTCTTCCTGTATAAATTTGTTAATTTATAAGATGACTTCTGTGTTGCTTTTCTGGCACTGATATTATTAAATACATTAAGCAAAATGAAACAACTCCAGGGAGGGAGTTCTTCCTTTACGGCAACTAAAATATCCCAGAGTTTGAGACACATAACCTCGGACCATGTATAATGAAATGCAAAGCATCTCTGACACATCTTAGAAAAGGCTCAACAACTGAGCTTTTAAATTAAAAAAAAGTGCAATTCTGTCTCATATTCTGTAGGAAAGTAGCCACTGCTATTATTTTTTCTTCTAATAAGAGGATATCTGAATCCCAAGTTAGGATGGTACCCATTGCTAGAACTGAGGAAGAGAAGTGAGTACAAGGATAATGAAAAGTTTCTCATTTCAGCTTCTCTTCTCAGCCAAAGATTTAATTTCCCTTCCCTGGTGGATCATGTTGATTAGTGGGAATGGACAAACACTGCTTAATATGGGATATACATACCTCTGTGCAGTGCTGTCAAGACAGAAGCAATTTCTAATTCAGATGGAAACAGAACTTTAACAACGACAAAACATAGCACTTGTGCAGGTTATGAACCTGCCAAATTAGACAGCAGCTGGAAAAATGGCTTTAAAGATTCCTTTTCTAGACTTAAGCATTGAAAGTGGAAATTAGTCTGACTTCAGGGCTTACTATTTCTGTAAGACAATCTTTTTCCCTCTCTGTAGAGTTGGTATAGCAAAATACCCCCAAATCACTCCAAACATAAGCTAAACTTTTGTTTACTTTTGACCAAGATCATCTCAGTAGCTTACTACTTCTCACATGGAAGCTGAAACTAAGGATATCCAACCTGGGGAGAAAAACTCCACCACTCTATAAAAATTACATATCACTGATTTATTTTTAGATATGAGACCCACAGCACAGGTGTTTTTTATTGTACCTGTTGTTGTACAATAAGAAAATATCTATGGTGAGGTGATCCATAAGTAGTTAGAAGCTCTAGAAACTTTTCAGACACTGCAACCTGAAGGACCACAAAGAAACCTGAATGCCATATGAGCTTTCTGTTTTCCAAAGTATTGAGCATTTCGTAAAAGGGTGACTGCTCTTAAGGAAAAAGGATTACAAAACCAATGAAGTGCCGTTACAAAAATCTATACGATATACTTGTGAAAGTGCACCTCATTATGGAATATGACAGATAATTCTTCAGTGGGAAAGGCACTGCTGTGGACTCTGAAGATATATGGATTGCATAGACCAAAGGGAAATTTTATGTGAGATGAATCCTTCCGACAAATACAGTCTGTGCTTTGCTCTTTCTCCCGTGAAAAGTTCTGTAACAGTGAGGTTTTTGAAGCAAGCTATTTGTGTGGGGATGGCTTTAAATGCTGAACTTTGCACATTATGTGAAACGTTTAAATCCCTCCCTGCCTTGATTGTTTGAAGACCACAGCTATCTTGCTCTCTTTCTAAGCAAATGGTTAAGTTTCTTTGACAGTACATTATGTATCTCCATATTTGAGAAGAATTCACAAAAGAGAGAAGGGATGTAAGAGGATATTCCAGACTAACAGGACTGGAAACCAATAAGTGTGTGGCTTATTTTACAAAACATATGGGTAACGCTACTGTTTTCCATTTGTTTTTTTACCTATTTATTCTGGAGAGTAAACACTAAAAACATTAGGCTTGAACCATGACCTGTAGTTTATATAAACTAGCCTGAAATGCAAATGCTCAATTTTTAAAGGTTGTCAACTAAACATTTTAAAGCGCTCGCTATTTAGTGCAGTACATTTAGGAAAAGAAAGAATTTTACAGAATTAATGAACTCTATTAGCTATAACTAAAATTAGCTATGGCTACTGCAGTAGTAACTATAATATCAAACCCAATTTTTGTCTGCTATTGAGAAGACATTGAATTTCTTGTGAAATAGAACTCATAAAAACAGAGTTCAATAGAGCATTTGGCCAGGTTCTCACATAAACAGATAGAAGACTCTAAGACAAATAATGAAATAGAAAAAACAAAATCAGACAAACAGAAGTCAGTCTAGAAATGCCATAAGTAAAATTCTACTGTTTGGAAGTTTTAAGTTTCTCAGATTCCAGGTTTAACAGGAAGATGATGACTTTTTGTGGCTCTTCTCCAAGTCTAATCTATCAATATATAAATCATGACTGCATATTGGCTTCATCAATCATCGTGCAAAACAAAATTATAGCATTTAAACTATGAAACAGCACTCTGCAAAAACTTTTACTTGGAAAGTGAAACAATTTTTTGAACTATTTCTCCTGAATTCAAGATCATATATATATATATTAACCAGACATCTACTTATCTGTCTTCTGGTGGTTAATCATACACTTCATTCCCTGGTTTCTGGCAATTATAGTGCAAAAATGCATTTTTCTCTAGACTGTTTCTGACTGTTAGGAGAATACCTGATTTGGTATGAATACATGCAAGACTGAAGTTTAATGTATATAATAAATAAAGAATCTAAAATAAAAAAACTACAGGAAAATATAGGAAACCTGACATTTATTAATTTTCATTGTACCTGCAAGGACAAAAGGAACACTCTCAAGAACCTTCATGAAAATACATCATTTCATCAATTTTCCAGAAATGGATTTTTAGAGTATTTGTTTTTCAATCTCTCTGAAAAGTCATAAAAATAATTATCAGATTTACTCAGTGATTTATACTTTTTTTTTTGGCTTTGTTGCCCTTCTTCAGCTTACAGCCAGCATCCTAGCCCTCTTTCCTGTGGTCATTACACTAACAGGAGCCTTACTGACTTCTGTGAAGTTCAACATATTGAATGAATAACTGAAGCTGTTGTGGAATGACCACAACTTGCCATTCCCCACTCATGGGGCAGGGAGAAGGCAGAAAAGTCTGGAATGACGGAATGAAGTCGAGCCTGGGAATAAGGTAGAGGTGGGATGAAGGTGTTTCTTTCTCTATTTCTCACTATCTTACTCTGTTTTTAATTGGTAGTAAATTAAACTAATTTTCCCCAAGTGTTGTCTGTTTTGCCCATGATGGCAACTGGTAAGTGATCTCCCTGTCCTTATGGACCCACAAGATTTTTCACTTTATTTTTTACCCCTGCCTTGTTGAGGTGGGCATCCGACAGCCAGCCAAGGTTAACCTACTGCTAAACCAAAGGAGAATTAAAAATAAAGAGAGCCCAGAGGTGGAAGAGGATGGGCTCAAGAGGATCTGCAAACAGGGAGCAGGTTCCCAGATCCTTAAAGAGACCACTGCAGGGCAACATGCCAATTACACAGCCTTAATTACACAGCCAGTGCAAAGTGCAAGGGGAGACACCTGGATTGATGCTCTGAGGTTGAGGCAGGCTGGAAGAAGCTAGTCCAGGAAGAACAAAATTGAACGTGGTGATGGTTGACGCTGAATTGGAGGGAATAACCCACCACTGAGGCCTTTTCTTCTCATCAGCTGCATTCACAGTCTCCCCATCAGTTGCACCTTGGAAACTTACGTCTCCCACAGCCTCACAGATTCCCCAACCTCAGCCATCCTGAATCTTTTGATGTCAGTTTCTCCTCTAACCTGTCTTCCCCCATCTTCTTTTGTGAACTTTTCTCCGACTGCAAAATTGTGTGCTATCTGCTCCAGACATGCTACAATCCAGCATGAGCTATTTTGATCTTCTCCTTTGAGGACGGGGAGCTTTAATTCAATTTTGCCAACACTGAATTGCTGCTGCCAACCCTTAATTTCTCAGCAGTGTAGTATATTTGGCTCGTTCTACGACTCTTTAAAACAGTGGCATACTATTAAAGCATATTGAACTTGCAGAAAATATCAATAGACTACAATAACTGCTCCTCTATACTTAAATGCTGCAGTTCAGCTACGTCCACACTTCCTGATAAAATGAGACTATATTGTTGCAAAAAAACCCATAATTGCTGGAGTTGCATGGATTAAATCAGTGAATCGTGAGCATAAATCCCTGCACTATTCTATAGGTGCACTCTCAAGTCTTTTGAGTTTGTAATGTGAAATATTTTGCTGCTCTTTCTCAATCCTTTGAATTATTTATGTTGTTCTTGGCACCCTCCTCTCTCAGTAGGTGGTGTCCTGTACATACTAACGTTAGTAAAGCAGCTAGCAGATTTTTACCATGTATAGAACTGATGCAGTCTGAAATTCACAAATCTACCAAGTGAAAAATCATCTGGGTTATAGAGCCAACTTGTATTTTAGATGATGCAGAACTACTACAGTGTACTATTTAGGGTTTTCCATTCTTGGACTGTATTTCCAGGCACTAGACAAGGCACTAATCCACCCTAAAAGAGATGTATACGTAGGAAAATCTGAAATGTAAAGGTGAACTTTCATGTTTGAATCTCAAAGGTATGTCTGAATAATAGTCTTTGAAGGCACATGAAATGTCAGTTTCTTACATAAGGAGGGATTTGCCCTTGCTAATGGAAAAGCTAGAATCATTAATTTCTATGTCCCTATTAAGCTTGAATCCTGAGAAAATTTTCTTGTTCATTCTGAGCCACCAAAAAGGATGTAAATCTTTGCTTCAGCCATTAGACAATTCCAACCCACCAAAATTGCTTCTGCGTGCCTAGTAGGGGAATCCTTCCTTTAATTGATATTGAAAGGCCGAAATTGGAAAAGCATAAGTTTTCTGAGGTCACCATATATGTTTATCAGATGTCAGTGAAGAAAAAAAGCCTTACATGTACATCTAAGATTACAGGCAGTGTTGCAGGAGGTAGATTATTCTCCAGAGCTGCTGATACACCTCTACTCTCAGATTGTGTGTGCATGCAATTTCTCCTGAAATATGCCTTCTGGAGTTAGAAATCATAAAGAAAAGGATGCAAAACATAGCTGGAGAATGCATTAATGGAAAGCAAGGTCCTGTTTGATTTATGCATTTAATCTGCTTCACAATCTATCTTTTGATTTAATACCATTATTTTCTTCTGCAGGGATCTTAATCTTTCTGCACCCCTTGTACAAATCAGTGTTCTGACAGAGGGGAAAGAGAATCAAATTAGTTTTGAGAAATTTCCTGCCCTGATACTTTTGCCTATGGAAGAGCATTCCCTCAATTCAATTCTCCTTAGTAAACACCATCTCCTCTTCACCGGGATCAGGCTGAAGATTCTGACTTAATGATTAAATTTTGATCGCACTCTTTTCCCCACAGATTTGGGGTCCCAGACAGATGACCTAAGCAGGCTTTGGTGGCCTAAGTTGTTTCTGCCTCTTGCACCCAGCACTTTGGTGTCTGCCTCTCTGACATTTAGCCTGGCTCCATCACCCTCAGCTGGAGAAATCCCAGAAGAAAGATGGGTGAGGAGCAGGAACTTTTACCTAATGCTAGGTTAAATAACCATGGGATTTTTGCACAAGGCATCAGCTCTAGCCTTCAGCTGTTCTCCTGCAGGCAGACCCCGACAGAAGAAAACCTGCCTTGGTCTGAGGTTTGGCAGGGCCAAGGCTACCTCTCTAACAGGCAACCTTCTCCTTGCAGAAACAATCTTCAGTAGGGACTGACTTAAATGTCACTGGCATGACTCTGAAAGCTATCCCAAACCAGGGAAAGGCATCAGCAAAAAATGTACCTTGAATAGAAAGTGAGAAATACATTTTATGTTGATATTTCTGAGAAAATCTTTGCCTTATTCTCAGAGAGAGGCTGTGCCAGGTGGTGGTGATGGTTTGCTCAGGTGGCCTTTTCCAGGTTCTTCCGATAAATCATGTTTGTTTTTTTTTTTCACATAAATTCTAATGGAACTAAACAAATGTTATGATATTTACTTTTAAAGGACTTGTACTGCTTCACAGCAAACTCGTTAAGTTGGTTTTCAAAATAGTTTGAGATTTACACAAATAGTTTAAATTTAAAGAGGTTGCTTCAGGCATAGTGAATTAATATCATTAGTTTTTTAGCCCTTTAAGATACACCTTCAAGGAAAACTATCAGTTTTACAAGGTTGAAAAATTCTGTTGTTGTCAGATTGAATTAACTTTATAAATTCACAACAGTCCTTGTTAAAAAAAAAATCCTCAGCAAGCATATAAAAAAAACCCAAACAAACAAAACAACAAAGTTTGTAATGGTCTGGAAATTGCAGAACTCACATTCCTAAAATTGTCTCTTAACAAAGCAATTGAAAGGAAAACACCACCAACATTTATTTTCGTAGATATTTCTCTGGGATTATCAAGCAGAACTAGTTTTAGAATTGAAATAATTTTAGAAGCAATTCAGCCGTAGCACTTTGCTGCACAAGCGGTATTCGCTCCTGTTTTCTACCCAAAAGGCTGCCAAGGAAATAAGAAAATAACTTCTTTTGAGTTGAGGATCATAAGGCCACGTAACAAATGATGCTCCTCACAGCTTCTCACACTAGTAGCTAAAACAGAATATTATCTTTCTCACTTATAATTTTCTCTGATAGCTCAAGACAGTGCTTTGACAAAGTACTGTTGCCAGCCATGAATGATAACATCCTTCATCATTCCAGAGGGCAACAACCAAAAAAATGTAAGCCAATACTGATATAAGTTTGAAAGATTTGGAAAACAAATACACAAGCCTTTATCCTGTAACATGCTCGAGTCAGGGCAGGAATCTCAGTGCCTGGAATTCGTTGCCAGTTTGAAACAGAGTAGAATAGACCTGCAACCCAAGTCATCTCTCAGCGTGAAACTGGAAGATGAAGTTTAGACTGCTTTTTATGGTTACAATATAATGTAAAATATATAGCATCAACAAAACTGAAAAAGCAAGCAAATCTGTCCCAAAGATTAATTGTTTTGTTTGAAAAGTACAATGAGATTTTTAAAAAAAAACAACCAACCCTGCCTATATTATTAATACAGTTAAAGGAAATTAATGGAAGAGACAGACCACAGGAGAACATCACACATGGGCTTGTTAGTTGCAGGGCTCTTATTGAAGATCACTTACCTTAGTGGCCTTTAGACTTTGTTAACACCATACAGACAGACAGAAGCTTAGTACTCTCTTGCCAGCACAAAGCAAATTCTACTGAGCAATTAATAATGCCTGGGGAGACCTGGTAGGTCCCCACGGCTTTGTTCCTCCCATCAGTTTTGTCATTTCCATAATCATATACAGCTGCCATGTATTAATGAATTGGGTTTGGTGTGCCTATGGTGGAGCAGTGTGCCTAATTTGAAGTAACCTGCTGCAGCTGGGACTGTTAAGTGCAGAAAAAATGGGCAAACCAAGATGTCTGGGCTTTAGACAGCTATGGAGAAGGTAACTAACTAGCAGGGACTTGGTAGAACCTCTGTCGCAGACAAGGTGCTGCGGTTTCCTAGAAATATCCAAGAACTATTAGGCAGCCAAACAGATCTAGATAGGAAAGAAACTGGGAGAGCAGCCAAAGGTACTAACAAACTCAATGGTTTTGTTAGGTCAGGGAGGACAGAAGGATGTAATGATTTCTCTGGATCAGAGGCAGGAGAAAGAGTAGAGATGTTTTCCGACTGAACACTCCAGAAAAACTTCAAAAACAGGAATAAAGTTGTGAAGCTGCAGGCATCTAAGCAATGATATAACATCGCATAATCTTTGTGTTGAAAATGCAAATGTTTTCTCAGTATGGGATAATAAGCTACGCTGGGTAAGAATGAAAGAAAACTTCTAAGGGAACCTTTGAGTCACTGCCAAGATGGAGTGGCACACTGTGACCCTTCCACAGGCCCTTACTGCACGTTTGGTACAACAACTGCCATAAAATATCTATATTCTAGAGTCCACAATGGCCATTACAGCAAAGCCTGTCCTACTGTGAGCAGATCCACCAAGGTTTGGTTAAACTAAGAATAGTCTGGAAGGGTCTCCTCCAAGTCTCCTTCTTAGCTTGAGTGACTCTGAACACACCTCATATGGACTAGGAAATTTCGTCATCTTCTTTTGGCAGCATCCACCTGCCGTGAAGATTATGCTGGGACGTATCAGTTCCACTGTATTAACCAGGCTGTTCTTGAAGAAAGCAATTCCATTAATCCAAGCCACATTTTTCAAGGGGAGAAAGGTAAACATTTATTTCTAATAACAAGATCCTGTTATCCGAGAAGACAATAACATCGGCTTATCATTCCTTGTTTTCCAATCATTGATTCAAATCACACTTTCTCTTTTTCATGTGTAATGATAAAAAGGAGTATTTTACAAAATGATGGCTTCTAAGTCAGACTGTGAATCATAAACTTGCCAGCAAGATGAGTTACGGATTTACAAAAGCAAAAATAAAGAGATATAGACAAGTCAAAAATGTATTTGATCACTCATGACTGTGAAAGACTTTGTCTCTATTTTTTTTGCAAATCCCATTTGTGGCACTTCTACATTGATACATGACTGATCTCCATGTGGGGTAAACTTTCAGGCTGAGGATTTATAGAGTCCAAATATGTGACTTCAGGCCAATGGGCATATAGTACCTCTTTTTTTTTAGTTTCCTTATTGTGGAAGACGTGAAACAGTGTGAGTGCTCAGAAAACTCATCTAAATTGTAGACCTAAAATGTTTTGCAAAAAATGTACTTTTTTTCTTCTACTGTTACAGTTACTTACAGTGCATATTATAAATATTTCTTTTAATTCTTGGGTCCTAGTAAAACAGGGTTGTAAATTGGATTGTCAAAGGAGTTTTGATTTTAACAGTTCCCAGTAGGAACAAATGATAACAAGATATAAAGCATTAAAAAATGCTAGATTTCTATGGGTCAAGGGAGAGATTAAGTGTCTTGAAACATCTGACCTTCCCTGATTCTGCAGAACTCTAGAAAATCTGGCTTGTACTGTACTTGTTTTAATAACTCACTTTGGATTAACTCTGCAGCACTACTTTTAACTGTTAAAAAGTGACATCAAAACATCTCCAAAAGTTCACTGCAGTGAAAAGGAACCCTCACAATTTTTTGTATTAATTTTTGGCATTTTACAGATTACGTTATAGGCAGAATCACAGGCAATGTCTCCAGTTTGCAGGAACAACTCTCAACATTATGTTTGAACTAATATAATGTGAACTAATTTGACTAATTCATTTTAGGGAATGGTCTCAGGACACAAATGTGAGTGAAGGCTGACTTGTTGCTTCATACACTTTCATGCAATGTAGTACATACGTCAAGGTGTTGCCTCACTGACTATCAGACAAGAAAAGTATCTAGAAATACTAGTTCCTTGTCCTCTGTCCACTTCATAGGCTTCATAGTCAAGTGTTTGAAAAAATAGGTAATTGGACTTCACAGATTTTAAAATCACTTCTGCATTGAACTCAGTACGCTGAGTTGAGCTAGTTGTCTTAGTGCTATTACAATGATTCTTTGGTCTAGCAAATTACATTCAAGCTTCAAGTATTGATAATAAGCTTCCTTTCTGAAGGAATTCTGAGTTAATTTGAGCACTTAGTAATATTAATATAAACACCTGTCAGACTTCCTTCTTGTTCCCTTTAATTGCCATAAGTATCAGACTTTACAGAAGATTTGTTTCCTTTATATTTAAAATACCTCTTCATAGCTCCCTTGTTATGCTTTATTTATGATGGCATTTTTGCTTATCAGTTCTGTGTTTAATTGTGTCTAGCTTTCGTAAACTTTTCTTTATAATACAACATGTTACAGTTATATATGCATCAATACTTTTTTTTTTTTTTTTGTTAGCCTACAACTATTGTTAAGATTACTCAATTTACAAAGTTAGCCTCTTCCATGTACTACCTAACTCTGACGAAGCCAATTATATATCTGGAAAGGCAATAAACTTCCTTTGATCCAATATTAAGCTAATTTTGAGTTTTGCCCCACTAGCTTATTGACCTTCTGGGAAGGAACGGACTGTGCACAATGAAAAAGGGAAAAACAAGCCAAAATCAAGGCACAAACCCCAGGAGTTTTAAGACACCTTCAGGAAAAAAAATACTAGATGTCCATTTTAATACAATTTCAGAACAAAAAGCTGGACCATATTTGTTCAGGGCTATCCCTTGGCACAGAGTAGGGGTAGCCACTTAAGCACAAAATGGGAGAGTTGGAGATTTGTAATTCAGTTTCTAATTCTCCTTGTGCACTGCACAGAGAACATCCACCAGGGAAGGATCTCACAGTTCACACAAAAAGATGGAGACTGGTAAGTGCCTACACATGCTGGCAAGCAATAACTGCATCTGTTTAAATTGGGTTTCGATGCAGCAGGACACATTTGTGGTGGAAAGAAAAAAAAATGGAAATTTTTGTATTCTATTAGTGAGTCCTATCAGGTTTGACATATCACAGTCACTTATGTTGTATAATCTGACGTGCTGACATAACGGGAGCTGATATGTCACCCTAATGATAGGCCTTTTCTGAAAAATGAAAGAAGATGTGGCTCATAATATCAGAGCTAAGATTACTATGGCTCTCAGTAACATGTTCTTTCCAACTAAGATCAGAGTCAAGCTGTGCCAAACGTACATGCATAGGAATATGGTCAAATAATCACATGCTTTTATAATTACAGAACATTATGTAATCTTATGAAGAAATTTTAGACTCTAGCAGTAAGGCAGCCAAGCAGTAAGGAATGTAAGAAGGCATACAGAAATTGCTGTAAGTATTA
This sequence comes from Gallinago jamesoni, assembly GCA_025769975.1. Classification (NCBI taxonomy): domain Eukaryota; kingdom Metazoa; phylum Chordata; class Aves; order Charadriiformes; family Scolopacidae; genus Gallinago; species Gallinago jamesoni. The sequence goes on from JAOQGH010000023.1 coordinate 89,069,443, forward strand.
AATGGTGAAGAGTAGACCCGCTGTATCTTTTTAAAGCCACCTTATGGGGTTCCATAGCGATAATCCAATGCTATATTAAATTCCAAAAAGATTATTGAAAAGACTGACATGTCATTTCATTTTAAATCCATCAAGATTAACCTTTCATTCTCAAAGACTCAAAGGTTATGTAAAAGTCTTAGGTTTATTCACCCACACAGAACAGTACTGGCATTCCCCGTGGAGGGTATAGACGTACTTATAGTAAATGCATGGCCATTTTTTAGAACGTATCTGTCATCGTTCCTTTGTGTTATACTGCTACCAAGATGGTATAAATACAGCAAATTATTACCATTACTGTTATATTACAGCTATGACAGTTGAAATGAACACAAATTTTGAAAAGCCTTTTATTTGTCCCTTTTGCCAAAAGCTTTTAAAAATCTTTTCTTGTCAGCCTGTGACCTTGCAGAACATGACTGACTCTCTGAGAAATAAAAGGAGCGCATTTTTGCTGTCATACTGCTGCACCCTTTCAATTCCTATTACTGTCTGGGGAAGGCAAGAACTTTTGGCACCTTCTGCTCTATAGGTCTTCCATGAAGATCTTTGCAGCACAAGTTCTGTAGTACAGACCCAGGAAAAACTCCTTACTTGGTAAGAGACGTATGATTGTATCCCTGGGATCAATTTTCTGACTGTTCCTCATAGCCACATTCAATTTGCTGTGAATAATGTTACACAAAGCTAAATTTTGCTAATATTTACAGCTGTTCTGTGCATATTTACTTGGACCAGGCAGTATAATTAATAGAAGCATAGAATCATAGAATGGTTAGAGTTGGAAGGGACCTTAAAGATCATTGAGTTCCAACCCCCTGCCATGGGCAGGGACACCTCCACCAGACCAGGTGGCTCAGTTCAGCTCTTTATCCTTTAGTAACAAGGGAGCGCCGATGAATTTTGTTTACAAAACATTTTGCAGCAAAAAGAAAGATGTTTACCCTCTCGGATCAAAATTATAAAGAAGAAAACAAGTTTTAGATAAATCTGTAAATATATGAACCCATGAAATTTAAGTTCATCTTCCTCTGGTGAAAATAAAAACATTTTCAGGAGAAACCCTTCATATAAAAATAAAGATAGATAATTTTGTCAAAAAGTTAAGTAAAACCCATGCAGCAGGTACAATGGTGTTTCAGCCACTAGAAATTGTGGCCTGGAAATTACTGCAGAAGGAGGGAAGCTGATATAACACTTTCTGCAGAGCTGTATCACTTTCTCCCTGCGTAAAATTCATGCTGGAGAACTGGGAGGGGGGCACATCTCTCTCAGAATGATTCATTCACAGAATCATCCTGTCGGGGATTTCTTCATCTAGCTTTTCTTTTTACCAATAATTTTTTTCAGAGTCCTAATTTTAAACTTGGTTTGAGTATCAGTGCAGTTGTTACAGTATTATAGGGAAATAAGAAAAAAAATAAAATATATGCAGTGGGCTGAGGCATTTCATTATTTATTGAGTGATCATTTAATATGTAAATGAGGTGCCAATAAAAAATGGAATGCAACAACGTAATTTTGCAGCCTGATTTTGCCTGTTTCTTCTACTTTAACACTGGCAGCAATGTATGTATAATATGTTATTGGGAGGAAAGCATAAAAAGTATTTGGAAAGTAATCCACAATTGTTTTGTTTTCTTGTACAGAAGAACTTAATTTCACAGATTTCCAGAAACTCTGAAAGTGCTTGATCAGTACAAAACCAGGCAAAGTTAATTAATGATTTCAATTTCAAAGCACCTTTGATTAACTGAAGCCAGCACATAGGGAGGTAAACTACTTTTCATTAATGACTCTTTTTATCGTTTCTATTAAAAAATGCCTCTAAATGACAGCACATATTTTCCAAACAGTCTGCATTATTAGATTAGAACTCTTGACGTTGTTCACATCTGGGTACATGAGCAAAAATAATTAAATTTAATAATAACAGAAAAAATACAGTAATCCATCATACTACTACCGTAGCACGAACAATGAAGTCTGAGGGGGTGCCAAATTAAAAAATGAATCCATAAAAATATGTCAATTACTATAACCATAACAAAATTTCAGACCATGTTCAAATGAATACGAACCATAATCCCCTCTCTCAATCTCACTGGGGTCTTCTGATTTCAAACTGCACCTAAAAACATATCTAAGGTGACTAGCATTGCACATTAGCTTTAGAAATCACACATAACACTGTAGCTCTGACTGAAACAGATCTCCAGGATTGTTCAATTTAAAGTTCCTCCATTTTCTGTGCTATTGTCTCAGCTTTGTCTCATGCTACAGCACTCGGTACGACCTGAACTCTTTTTCCAAACACATAGTTCATATCCTGGCAGCTTTGTAAAGTAAGCACGGTGTGATTCTCTTTCTTTAGACGCTACTTTTAGCATTCTCCTCATCTTCTCATACCAAATGTTCTCATTTGTCAGGCTTTAGAAACCTCTTTGAAGAGTAAATAGGGACTTCTGAACGTTCAGAATTTTTGTGCGTGTCTTTGTGAAAGGTATTGTTCAACAAACAAACATCTCCTTTTTTTTCACAGTTAAAATGGATTGCTATTGTAACAACTGAGAAAGGCATTGTATAAATGTTGTTTCAGCGGTGCAGATGCATGCATCAATGTCATGTTTCTTTCACCTTTCTCCTTATGGAAGAAGATAGCATGCCCTTGCAGACATGTTTCCATTAAAGACTCAATATGGCCAGTTCATGAGATCATTGATAATGCTTCTGTGAAGGGACCTCAGGAGGTCTTCAGTCTAACCTCCCCCTCAAAGCAGGGCCAGCTAGAGTGCCAGGATAATTTGCTCAGGACTTTTTGCTGTAGGGTCTTGAAAATCTCCAAGAAGGGAGTCCCCGTAACCTCTCTGGACAGCCTGCTCCACTGTTGTGCTTTTCTCATGTGGAAAAGATTTTTCTTTGCCATGACCCTAAGTCTCTCAGATTAAAGTTATGTGTGCTGTCTCTCATCTTTCCAACATGCATCACTGAGAACAGTCTGGATCCATCTTCTTTATAATCTTTATAATCTTGCAGTACTGGCCGGCTTCTGATAGCTCCCCCTGAAGCCATGTCTTCTCCAGGCTGAACGAGCCCATCTCCCTCAGCCTTTCCTCACAGGATGAGTGCTCCAGACACAGCTCTTGGTGGCCTTTGTTCTCATTGGATGCCATAAAGTTCACCTAGATCCGTTTTTCCAAGCTGTCTGGTTCCCTCTGAATGATTTGAATTGATCAAAGTGCCCTCCTTTGCCTCTTCCAGGTCACTCATGAAGCTTGTAAACAAGGTAAGTCCCAGGGCAGCCCCCTGAGGTCCTGTGCTTGCTACTGGCCTCCAGAAAGAACACGATGCATTAACCATAGCCCTAACTAATGATGTCCACCCATCTAGACTGCAATGTCAGGTATAGTAAAAGTCTTGTTCTAATTTTCTGAAGATTACAAGTGACCTAGTTTAGGTTTATAAGTAAACCAACCTGAAATAAAATTGTCCATTTTCCCTTCACTACATGCAAAATTCACTTTTCTGCAGTGGTGCATCAGCCCTGTGCACATGAGCAAGCTGTATGAATGTTCACATTACAGACATCAGCTATATTTATCACTTTTTAGTATTTTAGCATTTTCCCTTTTATTTTTTTAGTATAGTTATGGACAATATAAGTTGTGGTATTTTTCCTGAACTGGTTTTCTTCTTTTAAAATTAAAAAATTTATCAGCATTTTCATGGAGCCCCAGTAAAACTGTCTACAAATAATTTATGTCTCTTACCTTTAAAAAAAATGTTCTCTGGAAAAAGATTGTTTTTTTCGCAGCAGTATGAAAGTTGATTTTTAATATATCATCTAAAAAACTCAAGAGCCTTGCTTAGGAAACTGTTGTAAGGTCCACAAAATAAATAACTACATGAATGGAAGACAAGCCATTGGGCTTAATGATCCAGAGGCCTCAAAAACATACTCACAAACTTTACAAGTGCATCTGGAAAAGCCTGTCTACAGCGCTTAGAGAATGCATTAGAAACAGAGTGTTTTCACAGATAGATTAGTGTTCCTTAAAATCTTTGGTATGCTTAAAAGTGTATAGAAACAATGTTAATAATTATGATACTTATTTACTGGAAATAAAAGTAAGATTATTCCGAAACTCTTCTCTAAATTGGAAGGTATACTTATGTAACTTATATAAAACAAAAGAGTTTTGTCCCATCTTTTTTTTCATTAACAAAATCCTTTAGTGCTGAGAAAGAAAGGTAGAAGTCCTTTGACACCTTGTTGATCATACCAGAATATGCTCCACGTGGAAAAAGTTGCTGCTGCTAACCCTAAAACCCTAAAAAATATCTCTCATATGGATAGCATATGAGAGAATTTTGTTATTCATTTACTTAGGGTTTTAATGCTGTAAACCACAGTAGGTAGTTGATATGATATTTTTATATTGAGACATGAAAAAAAAAATCTTTTCATTCAAAAGGCAAAAAAAAGAAGAAGTTATCTTTCAACTGTCTTTGATGACTATAAATGTTTTGGGTTTTTTTTTTAATGGGAAATTACGTAGTATCTAATCCAGTTTATTTGCAGATGGACACACTCATCCATGAATTCATTACTGATTTTGTTCAGTTCATAGTCGTGGGAGATTCCACTCCCACAAATTCTTAGTTTCAGGTATACAAATATCATCCTGAGGATGATTAACGTTCCTCACTAACCTCTTTCAGGAGGCTTTTTATCCCACCTCTTCTCCATACTGACAACAGGAGAAGAAACCCACCCAGGTTAGCTAGGATGCCCAGACATTTTGGACGGCCTGTGTGAGGGGGAATTCATGGCATGTAAACTTTTCAAGGTTGTCACAGGATTTCTAGGATGGCAGTGGAGTGGCCAGGAGGAGAAAGGATGGCTTTCTTGGCCATATACTGCAGGTGGCACCACTGTTACACAATAGCAGACATCTGCATTTTCTTGGTAAACATCTTTGTCAGCAGAAACCAAGACACTCCCAGGCTGTAGGACTTGGCATGGAAAGTATGCTTAAGGTGAAATGAATTTTGGATGCACAGGTCATGAGAGCATGATGAGACCCAGACAACGGAGCACCAATTATCATGCTGAAGACTAGAATCTGGGTCAATTCCAATTATCTGCAGTGGGTAAGAGGGCTGCAAGCTCTGAGAAGCTTGGTGATCCTTTAATACCTTGAAGTTGCAGGATAAGCAGGATTCTCTCTGGTTTAAAAGGGATGGACAGATAAGGAATAGATACCCGGAGCACCTTGAGATAGACAACTTGATGCAGAGCAGAAGCAATATAGAATAGACACATGCTGTCCAACAAACCCCAAAACCAGCAACAAATTGTATAAATCTCAGACACCACCACCACCAACAAAATTTGTATCTGTTGGACAAAAATTTCCTAATTATTTGATGGAAAGTGAATGTGTGCTCTGCTGTAAAAGATGGTACTGCTTGAATATAATGGTGAACAATTTTTTTTCTGAAGTCAAATAAACTGATATTACTGACATTTATCACTGGTAAGCTTTGCCAGTATGAAGTCAAATTCTATTTGTTGGCAAAAACTTCATGTTCCATACTGAGGTACTCCACTTCATAATCAACTCTAATAAACACAAGGAGAAATAAAAAGATATCTTATTAGTTTTGAATACCATCTATTACGTCTGAATTGTATTCGCTGTGGTAATGCAAGGGCTGCACTATAAAAAGCTGTTGCTATCATTTCTGTAAAACTGATTCTCAGCTAAAAGGAACTGAGAAGTCTTGTTTAGGCATCATATTAATTATATCTGTTGCTTCTTTTATATTGCAGAAACTTGGAGTCCTTGTTGTAAATTAGGATGGTTAAATGCTGAGGAAGTAGAGTTTACAATCTAAGTGGGAAGATTCCCATTTTCAGGATTACTGCACATACATGTTCTTTTTGTGGCAAAAGCGTTAACTGTACTGAAAACCAAAATAATGATATTCTGCACTGTCAGGTACACTCTGTCCCCAGACTTTCTGAATACATTCAAAGTAAATTTATTCTCAGTTCTTGAGAGAGCAAGGACCAGGGGATGTAAATTTTTGATGGTGATACCATAAATCTCAAAGGACATGATACACAAAGGGATGTGTAATCCCAGCTGTAGTCTAATAAGGCAAGCTGAAACTTTTTATTACGTACAGTGATCGCATTGCTGGGGCAAAGCCTTGGGCAAGACTTCAGGGGAAATAAACCCAACTCTATTGACCTAAGCCAGCTGCAGATTGCAAAGAAAACGGCAAAGATATACGTCTTTTTTTTATCTCCTTGCTCTATCAGCAGCATTCTAAAAGTACGTTGGTGAACCTCCCGACGATGAGAAACTACTGGCAGCCCTTCTGAAATGACCCCTCGGGGACTGCAGGCACAGGTCCCCTGATGTGCTTAGTTGGTTAGTTCCTCCAGAAATTGATGGGAACCAGGGACCTACGTACAGGCTACTGTCCTAAATAGCTTTGTACATGAGCCACACGTACTTACACTCACCAAAGAAAGTCAGCAAAGCTCTGTAATATTAAGAAGGATTACACACTGCTGCAGCTATGCAAACAGTTGCAGACAGTCCATCTGCTATTGTCACTTAATACAAAGAAGGTACAAGCCTTTGCAGTGACTTTGGATTATGAAATTATTAAGAACAATTACATTCAGTGGTTTGCATGTTATTATTACTTTTGACAGCTTTCAAGGATAATAGCCCTGGACTAGAATGTTGCTAGTTCACTCTCCCCCAGATCTGCATGAATTCTTTCCACTAATTCTAAAATGTTGACAACTAACTGAAAACAGTATGTATTAGACAATCTATATATAGAAAGGAAATAAATCTGGAAGTACTGCAAAGGCATAGAGAAACAAGGATATATAAAGAAATTCAGTGATGCAGGGTTAGACTTTATAATGAAATGTATATTGTCATATCTAAGGCTGTTCTGAGGTTTTGTGAAATTAATTGTATTTTAATTGCTCAGACTAGCAAAATTTCTTCTCATATGCACTATCTGTTTTACACTTCAAACTCAGCGTATCATTGAATCAAAGGGTAATGATCACAGCATTACCACATTCAAAGCAAAATTTAGCTAATTAAGGTGCTCAGGACTCACTGCAAAGAAAAGCGTGCTGCTGTTCCAAGTCCTACCTTTCATTTTAAAAAGTATGAAAACAATTCCATCTCTTTGCAAAGGAAAACCATGAAGATGTAACCAAGCACAGTTTGACCCCGTCCAACTCTACTGAAGAGTACTCCTCAAACCTGTGAACTTCCTCATGCATGTTTATGGGCTATTAAGGATGAACCATATTGGAACAGAATAAGGCAACACAACTCACATTACTCAGTTTGCAGTGGCTCCGTGGGAATTTTACTGCTTGACTGATGTAGTAGCAACAAGCTTGGCTTCGGCACACGAGAGACAAATTTGTCCAACACGCCTAAAACCAAAATTGGGGGTGCAGAGAAAGAAAAAGAAAGGGTGAGTACTTCTGAGACTCTACCAGGAAAAGAGTTTGCTTTCTTTGTCTCGCTTTTACAACTACCCACTGTTGTGTGAGACAGAGCACAGGGTCGTATTTATGGATGGGTATATGAAAGTTTAGCCAGGGTCTTAGATCTTTTGCTGTGAAAATCATCCTTGCGCAGACTTGCAGTGAGAGTTAAACAGAGCGTGCTGGACAATTGCACAGAGATTTTTCTCCAGTGTCCATTTTTCCCCCCCACAGAAACTATTTAAGGAAACAGATTGTTAGAAAGAAAAACCCAAAATTTAGTCTCAGAAAATCAGTTTTGTTGTACAAATGCTTGACTGCCTGTGATTCTAAGAGTTGTGAAGCGACTGGTAAAGAATAGTAACTGTATTTATGTAAACTACTGGAGAACTCAGTAGCTCAGCTGAACAGAAGAAATAACGGTAACTTTTTGTTCTTGTGAAACCATTATTCAATTTTAACAGAAAGAACCATTGCTTTCATATCGTACTCAAAATGGAATAGTGCCCCAGTATCATACTTCATAGGGTTTCCACACTTCTCAATTAGGACTGCCAAGAGGACAACTGCATTTAACACTTTCTGGAGCAACTGGTCTGAAATTCCCATTAGAAATGTCAAAGTTGCTTCAGTTTTAAAAGATCTGACAAAAAAATACAGAGCAGTGCAGTTCCATTTCTCATACACATTATTGTCACCAGTTGTATCTCAGCAAATGGTAGAGAAGGGAATTTGTTTTATCTTTGTCACTATGCTCTGCCTGTGTTTGTTTGATTGCTAAGCCCTTACTTTGCTGGTGACTACCAAAGACTTGTAATGTGCAAGAATCAAGTTTGGTCCAGAAAGCAGTAATTCATTCAGATAAGTAATTTTGGAAGTAGTTAGCAAAAAAAATCATCTCCTCAATTCCTGCTGTCAGTGCAATGGCACAGGAAAGATCTTCGTAATAAACTAAAATAAAAAATGTTCATTCTACAAAATCATCCAAAACTGACTGAGGTCTGAGGGAGTGAGAGAAATTGGGAATTGCACATTCTCAGGCTGTAGAAGCTTGAGGACAAACAAGACCTGCCTGAACTAGCATAAAATGCATTGAGAATTCCAGTGCTGCAAAACAATTTGCTTTTGCTTCTTAAATTTCTATAAACTAGGGCTTTAGATGAAGCAATCCTGAAGCTATCTTTTTCCAGCTGGTAATAAGCTTCTGGATGCAACTCAAGAACAGCCAGATCTGATAGGTCAAATGGAATGAAACTTGACCTACTGGTGGGATTTCATGATGCTATTCTTTAACTAAAACATCTATTTTCTGTTCATTCTCTACAAATCAGGTACCTTTTCTTTCCACCAAATTTCGCTGTCATCACAACCTTCTCTTTCTGAACTGAAGCTCTTAACCACAAATTATAAGTCTTATTTTCCAGCACATAAATTATCAGTGTTTGATCCCCCTTTAAGCTCTGTTGTTAGATCCAAACAAGTGGCACAAAAAAAATAATATCATTACAGTTACTGGTAAATTAAGGAATCTGGGTACGTAATCAAGATCATCGCTCTGATTGTACCAGCTATTTCCACTGTAGGCATCCAATGACTAATCATTTGTCTGCAAAAATTCTTAATGTATCACCGAGTCACTACTTTTCAAGAATTTCCCACCCTGATATTATAGACAGCTTGTATGTTTTGTTCCTAAACACACCACTTGAGTGCATGCCAAATGGCACCACTCCACAACCCGCACATTCCTTGTTTCACCAGCAGGAAGAACTAAATATTTCTTTTTACCTTCAGAGTTAGGTCTAGAGATTTGTTATTAACATTTTTGTGAAAAGTTGTACTTATTAAAGGGGTTTCAATGATAAGAGCTTCTGCTCAATGGTAAACAGTTCTAGGTGAGCTTCATCCCTTCATTGTAGCTTTCCTAATGCTATAAAGCAGCAGGGTTCCATATTTGATTTCTGTAGCTGTTTAGGGTTTCATCTTTATCTTTAAAAAATTTAAACAATTCTTGTCTGATTTATTTGCAAATTATCATAGGATTTTTTGTTTGAGGCATATCTATGTATATTAAAATTTCTTTTTTTCAGCCAGAAAGTTTATTTTATATACTTTTTTCATGCTTTTCCAAATTCCTGTAACTTGCCAATTCTAACTGTAACATCAGAATGTCTTTTATTCTTTACCCTTTGTACGTCTTTTAAAATTGTAAGTGTGTTTGTCTTGTAGTCTAATATTTTTAATTATATGTTTAAATTAATGTTCTTTTCAGACTTCCTTATGAGTAGTTAAAAAGTTCAAAAATAAAGGGAATTCCTTGACAGTTAAATGTCAGACCACTGATTTTTTCATTTTACACAGAAAAAAGCAAATAAACAAACAAACAAAAAACCCAACCAAAAACCAAAACACAACCCCAAAACTTACAAAAGCTGACAGTCTAGAAATCATTGCACTGACCACCAGCTTTCAGTATGTTAATCCATTGCCTGAAGGAGTCATGCTGGTCAAAAACATGCCAGCAATTTAAAAACACTGACAATCATCTGCTTGTGTTCGGGATGCTACTGTGACACTGATGAATTTGCTGCTACAGAAATAGTCTGGTAATCAGCAGTCTGCTAGCTTAGGGATATCTGAAGCATCCTGTACCATGCGGTACAGGGATGAACATATTCTGTCATTTTTAATTAAATAAATGATTTTGATCTTTAAAACAACTGCAGTAACTTAACAGAAATTACCAGCAGGATTTAGGTAGGGGTTTCGATACAGACTTCAGACCTGTCTGTTTTAAAAGATGGTAAATTTTCTGTTAACAAGTCCTGTAAAGCCCTGTTAATTAATTCTTTGTACAGAACAAGACATGTTGTAAGGCAGAGCTGCATTTCCCCAAGTTTAACAGGTCTGATTTCGTACAAGACTTATGATGATTTCATACCACTAGTCATGCAGCAGAGGGAACTGGCTTTGTTTAGCCTGAAGAAAAGGAACCTCAGAGGAGACCTTATTGTTCCCTATAACTGAAAGGAGGTTGTAGACAAGTGGGTGTTGATCTCTTCTCCCAAGTAACAAATGATAGGACTAAAGGAAATGTTAGTTTACACCAGGGGAGGTTTAGACTGGATATTAGGAAAAATTTCCTCACCAAAAGAGCTGTCAGGCGTTGGAACAGACTGCCCAGAGAAGTGGTTGAGTCACCACCCTTGGTGATATGTAGATGTGGTTCTTAGGGACATAGTTTAGTGGCGGACGTGGCAGCGTTAGGTTAGTGGTTGGACTTCGTGGTCTTAAAGGTCTTTTCCAACCTATTGTCCTGGTTTGACGTAAAACAGAACCAATTTTCTGTTTTGTAATTTTAGTTTTTAGCTGGGCCTCTTCTCACTAACTGAACTCTGAAATGAACAGCATATTGTTCAGAAACTGTTTGCTCTCACAGTGATAAGACCTGATTATGCCAAGGAATGGTGTGCAGAGAGGCTCTGGCTTATACTTACTGCTGTAACAACCAAGGTCAGGTAACCTCATTATTTGCCCCGTTGGAGGGTCGGAAAAGTGTAGAGGGGTCCCACCTTTGGGGAGAAGCAGACAGGACAGGTGACTCAAAACTGACCAACAGGGTATTCCATCCCATCTGCATCCCTCAGGATAAAAGCTGAGGGATCAAAGGGTCAATTCTTTTTCTTCAACAGCTGATGTCAAAGCAGGACCCTGTCTGTTTGTCTGCCTTTGATCCCGATCCAAGTGTTCCTGACTCCAAATGTGGAATCCAGCTCCTGTCTGTCACTAAGTCCAGTCTGGGACTTCTCCCTGTCCCTGCTGGTGACCAGATCAGTCATCATCATCCTGGGAGCTTGACACAATTTTTTATATACTGTATACTTTTTTTTCCTTTAAAAAAAAATCTCTTCTTATTATTTATCATTTCATTACGTATTAATAGTTTCATTAAAGTAGTTTAGTTTTCCTCTTTTTTTTTTTTTTGTCAACTATGGGTGCTTTACGCAATGTTATCTCAAAAACTCAATGCCACTTACAGTTTCATTATTTGAGGTTTTGGAACTTTTAAGCTTCTTTTGCAGTTGTCTTGATACTGGCATTTAACCCTTCTGAAGCAGTGTCTGAAGTCTAGTGGGATCTCCAAGACTGTCTCTTGGACATCTCAATTTACAGAACTGATTTGTGTCCTTATGAAAAGAGGTTGGTTGGGATTTACACATTTATTTGCAAATGTCTACAAGTACACTAGGCATTTTAACTCCTTTTATAATCAGGGGAAATCTAGTCAAGGCAGCCAGGAAATTCAAAAGACCAATAAAATTAACATCTAAGACCTGTTTAACCAAATTCCTCTGCAGGCTTTGCTGGCCATATTGACCAAGCTTCCACTGACTATAACAGTGGGACCTTCTATACGTAAGGGCATGTAAATTCAAATATTTTGATACAGAACTAAATGCTGTCCTTAATTGATGAAGGCAAGCCACTGTGTGACACTGGAAACTGTAGTTCTGGGACTGGAACAGCATGTGCTGCCCACAGATTTATTATAGAGGCTGGTATTTAGCAGAGTCTCCAGCCCTCATCATAGTATTTTTTCTGGGGAGTAAATCAGTAAATATTTGGTATTCAGCTCAAGCTGAAAAGGGATAATACAGCCTGAAAATAGTAAAATTTTTACCGTAGCTGACTGTATGCAGTACGACAGTGAAAGAGAGACCATTTCTTATCTTAGGCTCCTAGCCCTGCCCTGACAGGGCAACTTACTGGTTGCGCTGTAAGCATAGGACAAAAGTACAGGAGAATACGTCAAAATGATATCACAACATTAATCACAGTTTCTTTCTCTTCCAATAGTCTGCTTTCTTACTTGTGCAGATGATCAGTATTTGACTTGCTGTTTTCTGCCAGGTAATCCCAGCCTTTCCAGAACCACGATGGCTTCAGTGATGGCCACACACGCCTGCTGCTTTCACACTCTGGAAAGACAACAATGTGGAAGCTGTGAGACCTCAAACGGGAGGGAAAGAATGATTTTGGAACTCCAGGCAGAACAGCTGTGTTGCCACAGCGCTGCCATCTAGTAAGCATTTAACATATTTTTCTTCATGAAAGTAGTACTTAGTACTGACATATAGCTCTCCATCTTCAAAGAGTTAAACAAGCATTAACTAATTAATTCATCCTGCATCCTGCAAAGGAGGTAAATAACGTCTCAACATTTTTTTTTCCAATTCAAAGGCTGTAACTGATCTGTCTAAACCAAAAGAGGAATTTCTATAAAGTAGGCGTAAGTGGAGGTTTCTGTTGTGCTCTGATTATTAGATCAATGGCAACTGTGACAGCTGTATCTATCTTCCATTATATGTCTTTTTCCAAGGTTTTAAAAAAAGCTTTTCTTTGAACATTATTTTAACAAATATTTAGGCTAAAATTTAGGCATAAGGTAAAACAATGAAATGTAATAAAAATTAAAATTAGTAACATAAAAACTTGTAGTAAAACGTCCTCAAATGTTATAACTCTTAAGGCAAAGTTCTAGGATTTTTAACAGTACCTAATAACATAATTCCCCACACATGTTTCTTGTTTCCACAGGTCCTTAATTTAGATTCTTGTGAAAGACAGTGGTTAACTCCATGGGAACAGCTGAACGTGGTGTGAGGCTGGCTGCACAACTTCTGCCCTAAGTTAAGGTCTCACTAAAAGGATCATGAATCTTCTGCAGTGGCACACGACAAACCATTTTTTCAGAAAGATTGACATTTATGAATTTTCAAGAAACTGCTTGACGAGGCAGCTGTCGAACAGCTATGGACAAGAAAGGAAGGATTATGGATGAAGGATGCTTCCCCTCCCTTTTGCTCCTCCCAGCTATTCATGACACTGGTAAACATTCTGAGATTAAACACTGGTTCTTAAACACCATTTTGAAAGGTTTCTCAGAAGTTCTTACATTTATGTTAGGGAGAGATGGAGTGGCCTGTTTGGGCTGGTATTGCCCTGCTGAGAGTGCTACAGGAGGTGGAACTATGCATGTGATTTAAAATTGTCTTACAGCGAAGTCAATATTAAGGTTTAAAATACACATCTCTCATGATACCTTCTTTACCCAGAAAAATGGAGTCTCTGATAGTAGCAAAGCACAAACATTATCTTTTTCTGACTATTTCCATCACATAGTGTCTACAACAGCTGAGCTACCATTTGAAAAACAAATGGCTTAGGACATATGGCATGAAGTGACTTTTGGCAAACCTATAGAGCAAGGCATATGGCATATGATAACCTTGAAGGAAGACATGTCTCCTTGTATCCTGTGAAATGATATGACAACCTGATCTCTAAACCTATTTCTTGTCAGAAACTTGAAAAATTGCATTGCTTACCTAGTAAAAACGTAAGGTTTTTCATGATTATTTTTCTACCCAACCATGGTTCTAATTATATTTAACTGGGAAATGGTGAATTTTTATTTATTTATTTATTTATCTTGAGTGAGCCCAATATAGGGACATGAATACAAGCAGCCACTCTTTTTCACTTACAGTCATTTTTATCTTGTTTTACATTTTCCGATCGTGTGAGTGTATTAAAGCATCTCACACACCTTAAGTAAATCTCACCGAGATATTACATGCAGCTAGGCACGCTTACATTGTATGTATCCAAGGAGGATGTCTTATGAAAAGTATGAAAAAGAATCTTTTTGGGTTTAGGCAAATGCAGAAACACCAGCAAAACAATCAATAAATTCATTTAAGAAAGAAAACTCTCTCTCTTTCCTAGGCTTGTGTTTAAATACTATGCTGACAGCATTTTCTGACTTTTTTTTTTCTTTCTATTTTCTGTGTTAATTGTATATATAATATAGGTCATTCCTAGCCATAGGTTTCTGAACTGCAATAATTCCATATGTTACAACATCATTAATCAATATTACCATTTTAGAAGTAGTGAACCAGTATGCAGACTGTTTTACCATGAAGATTTTATGCTATAGTCTTGCTGCAAATTCCATAGAAAATTAGTTACTGGAGTTGTAAATAAATCCTTTCTCTTAATCTTCTATCAATTTTTTTTTTTCTCAAACAGACAGATTTTTCAAAGGCAAGGACATTAATTTGATGTGTAGTCATAAAATAAAAAGTGTGTTAAATGACAGTTTCAAGCCACACATAATAAGGTTGTTAATTTTATGATGGAATATCAATTTTTCATGATCATCAGAGTTCGAATAAAAATTGAATCCTATTTTCCCTAAAATCAAAATATATTAGGGAAATAGTCCTGGCTTCCTCAAGTTTAAAGATGGGTTTTGATTGATCAGGGATGACTATTCAGCATCCTGCAGTTTATAAACCTAAAAATATAAAATACCCAGAAATCAGGTTGGTTTTTTTTCCTTAATCAGCATTGGAATAATTTCATGATCTGTCTCAGCATGGTGTTGAAATTGTTTTTATAGTACACAATGACTATTTACATGGCCAGAATAGCCAATTTGGAGGTAAACATACAAAATTTCTGTCAATTTCGTAATCAAAACCATTTCTAATTTAATCCTTTATGAAGTTACAGCTGAGGATTTTTTTTTTCCCCCCCCCGAGGAGGCTGGACTCAGTTCAGCATCCTGAATAACAATTCCTTCCCTAATGCAACACCTCCAAATGCCATAAAACTGTGCCCACTGGCAGCTCCAGCCAGCTGGCACGCACCAGCATCCACAGAGTAGAGTTTTCTGCAGCGCACGGGACTCTGTGATTTCTGAAGCTGGACGTGGGTAACTTGACAGCATCTGAACTGATAATTGCTTTGGAACTTTCAGTTGCCTTCATGGTAAATTTCTCTCATAATCAAAACTATCTAAAATTAATCATTGCGGTGGTTTTGGCTGCGGTGATTTTTCTTCATTGTAGCTGTGTTTTGGATTTGTGCTGGAAACAGTGTTGGTAATATTGGGATGTTTTAGTTACAGCTGAGCAGCGCCATCACAGAGCTGTTTCTGTGTCTCACCCCACCCCACCAGTGAGTAGGCTGGGGGTGCAAGAGAGGTTGAGAGGAGACACAGCTGGTACAGGTGACTCCAACTGACCAAAGGGATATTCCATACCACATGATGCCATCTTCAGCAGTAAAATTAGGGGGAAGATTGTCTGGGGGGTCACTGCTCAGGGACTGGCTGAGCATCAGTTGGTTGGTACTGAGCAGTTGTTTTCATTTACATCACTTGTCTTTCTTGGGGTTTATTTCTCTCTCTCTTTTATTTTCCTTTTCATTACATTATTATCATTATTATTCGTAGTATTTTTACTTCCATTATTAAAATGTTCTTATCTCAACCCACAAGTTTTCTCACTTTTACCCTTCTAGTTCTACTCCCCATCCCACTGAGGGGGAAAGCGAGCAAGCGGCTGCGTGGTGCTTAGTTTCTGGCTGGAGTTAAGCCACCATAGTCATATAACCTAACCACTCATTTTAACTTTTCTTTTGGCTAGTATATAAAACGGGAAACCTCCAGAACCCGAAACATCTCAACCTAAGATGTTTCTGTAAGGTAGAGGCAGCAGACAAACTTAAAAAATTGAAAATTTGGATTAGACACTCAGGTTCTGGAAGGATAAAGGTATGTCAGATGACTCTCTTAAAGCATTATGTGTTCATCATCAAAGAATGATTTCCAATATCTTCAAAGGGTTAAGTCTCCCTTTGGCCTTCAGGGCTAATAGAACAAGTCTGATGCCATGTCCGCAGAGCCAACAAGAGCCATACATGTACTCCTGGTTTGGGGCTATACCATGGTCCTTGTAGGCTTCTGAGACGATGCTGAACACCCTCAAACTCTATGGATGCTAATGAGGGCCAAGGGCCACCATTATCTTTCAGGTCAGGGCAGCACAGACTGAAGGAGATGAAAGCAGCATGTCTTCTCAAAGACCTTCCTAGTTGATCATGCTGTGCATTACCATGGACAAAGTATTGACCTCTCTATAATATCAGTAATTGTATCTTCAATTTTAGTAGAAAACAAATTCCCCTGTAGGCATCTAAGTGACCACATCCATGTGAATATAATCTAGAAGGTAACAGGAAGAAGTGATCAGATTTTTTTTATCTTATTTGGGATATTTAATGATGAGTCCAAGCTGTAGAACATGAACAGGTATTCTTGCGATGAACATCTTATAAATAGATCTAATAAAAATTAAAATGAAACAATCATAAATTCAAATTTATTTTCATTAGATTATTATAATTTTCAATTATTCATTAAACATAATTAAAAAATAAACTATACTCTTCAAACTCCAACTGTATCTTCTTACACTGACGATTTTATAATTACAAATGAAAATGATAGTAACAGGAAGGAAATTGTTTGCAGAAAGGTGTTAAAATTGATTTTTGTTAGAGGAGCACACCAAATACATTTTAATAAAGCAGTTAGACTGGGATTGAACACAAGATCTGTAACAGGCACATTTAAAGACTAGCTCCCATCCTCCAAAAATAAACCCCCTGTGTTGATTTTAATTATGAACTGAGCTCATTAAAAAGAAATGACCTTACACGCTCTTGATTCAGATCATGCATAGGTTATATGAAATTTCATATTACTGCTAATGCATTGCAAATAATTACGTTATTCCACTGCTCAGAGGTTAAACAGACTTTTTTTATACTTCCTAAAGAAAAATAAACACCATCATGTAGACCTAAATTTTTATAGAAGAAATTATGTTCTGCTTTCCTGCTTTCCCTTCCCCATTCTCCCTACAAGCTCATGCATTTTTAATGGAAATTACTTGCAGATCTTATGTGGGGAAGCAATTTATAAAAATAAAATTTGTATATTAAACAGATTCTCTTTTTCCTTTCTGTTGCAAATCTACGTACCAGCTTACCTACCCACTGATACCCACCATTGCTCACACACTGCTCCTCACTGAAAAAGCTGCACCACCAAAAGCTGGGTGCACCCACAAAGACCAAAGAGCAAAAGATGTCTCCATCTTCGAAGCCCCCAGAACCTGAGCTACTTTTTTTTTTTTTAGAGTATTCCTGAGGTAACCTGGCAGGAGGCTAAATTGTGCTGTGGGACAGCCATAGCAGAGGAGGAGCTGGCAGCACGCTGTCTCTCCCCTACCCCACAGCAGCAGGTTTTGGGGGCAGCACAGCGAGACAGGATGCTGCTGCTACCATCACTGTATCTCTGCATTCCTGAAGTCTCCCCCTGCGTGCACAGAATCACAGAATCACCTAGGTTGGAAGGGACCTTTTAAGATCATCTAGTCCAACCAATGAAAAAAAACAAAACAAAACAAAAACCCCAACCCCCCTACCAAACAATTAAAAAATAAACAAACACAAACAACAAAAAAACCCAACACAAACCACACCCCACACCCAAAACAACACCAACCCAACACTAATCCATATCCCTGAGCACCATGTCAACTCGTCTCTTGAACACCTCC
>JAOQGH010000023.1:89088574-89112226 GCA_025769975.1 Gallinago jamesoni
ACATTCCATCCCTTTGTCCAGGTCATTGATGAATATATTGAAGAGGACTGGACCCAGTACTGACCCCTGGGGAACATCACTTGTTACAGACTTCCAGCTGGATTCAGTCATTCTACAGTAACACACTTAACATCCAGAAAGAAGGTAACTATGCTTCTTGACTCTTAGTGTGAATTTTATTGTTTTAAGAATATACTTGTAACTATTAGAACTGGTGCCTTGTGCAAATTACATTTACTTTCTTAATTTATCTTTAGAGGTGAAATTACTTTCACTACCCGATAAAACATTTGACATTTTGAAAGGTAAGAGCTATGTTCTGTCATAAATAACATCTTTAGGTCAGGACAACGCTATTCAAATCAAGCCAAAGCAAAGGGGTTGGACAAAAAAAAAAATATTACCTCAATTCAAAGAAAAATAAAAAAGAGTTGACTGGAAAAATCTTCCCACAGCTTCTGTTAGCAATAGGGTCTTCTGGGGAAGATTTGTCTGTGCTGTTGGGGATCAAATCACCTGTCAAGTTTCTGAAGGGACACATCAATCAGGTTTGACACATTGCTGATTGCTCCATTAAATCACCACAGTGTCCTGATCTGTCTCATCAGGTCAGACAAAATTTTTTTTTAAGGAAGCTTGAGAGGGCAAAATGTTTTTCACGTTTCCTGATTGAAGGCTTTTCAAATAAATATTTGGTTTTCACTTAACTAGTATAATAATAATACTACTCTATCCTAATAACAAGGTATTTTGGAACATACACTTTTTTCCTATTAAGTATATTGAACCAACACTTTTCTTTTTCTTTTTCTTTTTCTTTTTCTTTTTCTTTTTCTTTTTCTTTTCCTTTTTCGCTTTCTTTTCCTTTTTCGCTTTCTTTTCCTTTTTCGCTTTCCTTTTTGCTTTCTTTATTGCTTTTCCTTTTATTTTTTTTTCCCATTTCTATTTTCTGCTTATCTTCCTTTGCTTTCCTCTTTGCCCTTCCCTTTCTCTTTTCTCTTTCCCCTGCCCTTCTCTGTCTCACCTCTTCTTTCTCTCTTTTTTTTTTTTTTTTCTCCATTAAACACTATATAGAGTATTGAAAAGTCAAAGTTCTTTTTCTAAAGTTCTTTAATAACATTTAGGTCAAATAAAAAAGAAGGAAAAAATCAAACAACTCTGGAGAGCAATAAAGCTTTTAGAATGCAGCACTTTCCTCTGACAAAGTAGCTCTGAGACATATATCATATGACTTCATTATGTTCCTGGATTTTCTACTAATATTTTGTATGTGCACACAGAGCTTTGGATGTATGAATATTTCAGCAATCTAAAGAAATTATCACTACTTTAAATACTTCTCCCTTGGTTTTGCATATAGGGATACGGTAGTCTCAAATCCATATTTGAACAGATTATACTCATACTTGATGTGACAGCGAGAAGATGACTTATAGTAGACATGACTTTGGCAAACCTTAGAGCAAAGCTGTGACCCAGCAACTTCCTGAATTGAAGTTCTCTGGAAACTGACGTGCTGGTGATATTTCAGCATAACTGCTTCCCTCTTGAAATATCATGGCACATAACATTTTCCGTGTGCCTACAGTTAGCCTACATAATCTATATTTCAAAATCTCCAACAGATGTTTAACTTAAAATCCCAGTCTTAGTTACCAACCACTAATATTTCTCCATGCCCTGATTCACTTTGAGCAAGTTTAAAAGTGGAGAATATAAATAAATAGAAAAAGGAAAAAAAAAAAAAGGTTTGGAAGCTCTATAAACAGTTGTTCATGTGCCTTTTTAATTGATGGCCTTTCTGAGGGACTGTCCTTACCTCCACCGTGAGTAAGCAGTTCCTGATGAATCAAGAACCAGTGCACACTTAATTGAATGACTAATGTATGCAACAACAAGACCTTCTCTTTCCCCGGGAGGCTTACATTTCAACAAATACATCATATTCCATAAAGGTAAGCAGCACTGCAACTTACTCTACTAAAACAGCATTGGCATTGAAGCTTTTCCTGTCAGCTTGAAAAATCAGAGAAAACACATAAGAGCGGTCATATCTTAAAGACAGACATCAGTGAGGGAAGAAAGACATGCAAATTCTTGTATCTGTTGAAAATCAGTGAAAGTGTTGTACTGGACTCCTGTGTAAAAACTACGAAATATAGAGATTGCCAATAAATGCCCAACAGCTTTTGTGTCAAAGTTAATATAATTTTAAACAGTATCAACTCTGTTTCCTGGGCACCTTCCACATATATTTACAAGAAACCAACTCTTTATGAAATTGACTGAGCCCTATTAAAGTCTTAATTCTGAATTTTAGATGGAATAGCCTTGAAGTTTAATTCAATATAATCCATCTGAGACTCCCCAAAAGACAGAAGTTTGGCCATTGCTTCATCAAAGAGCTAGCCTGAGGTAATGATATAAGGAGAGAGTTACATGTGGTGTTAGGTCAGCATTTTCACCTCCTTATGCAAGGCAATGTTTTACTAGTCTTGGTGCAATTTTCTTGTTATGAACTGCACCCCTGTCCCCATTGCAAAAAAAACCCCAAACAAAACCCTAACACATCTGGAACAATAAGGAGAATATTTATGCATAACCTTGTCCTATTTTTATTCAAAAGCTCATAAGAGTGAGCACGTTTATTCAAATCAGATTCCTGAACAAGTCCCTTAACATTAAAAGGAGCATGTGAAAGCACTATTATTGAAAAGACAGTTAAGGACTCACACCACAGATTTAGGTTAATTTAGCCATAGAGGCATTGGTAGGTATTTCAGCTACTTACGATAGAAATCAGAGGAATGGATGTGTGGTGCTACATTACCCTTTAACATACGGATTCTGGAAACGTTGTTCTAAAGATGTGTAGGTTTGTGCACTTCTGCTTTTATCTTCAGCTTTCATAGTTATGAGACGTGTTTGCATTTTAAATGATCTGATTTTCACTTGGCATTTGTTTGGTATTCACTTTGAAGTTGATACTTTTATTGTCATTTGAGTTATACACACTCCAAGGAATTAAGCCATCACTTTGGTATTTTAAATGCTTAAATGACATGTAAGATAACTCCTGGAAGAAACAGTAGCTTTGTTGTAATTTGACTTTTCAGCTGTAGCTGCCAGTGTACATCAGTGCCATAAGAGTACAAAATGTGTGCAAGTCCGAATGTACAAAAATATTCTGCTTGAAACTTAGTCAAAAGGAAAAGAAAGAAAATAGCTCAATGCTCTAGGTATTATTTACTACAAAAGTACAGATGGAAATATTCATACGTGGAATATTCTGTATTTTACCTGCTGTTAAAGAGCTATAGTTAACTGAAAGTCTCAAATCCTGATACAATGTTATTTAAGAAATCTATGTAGACTAGACTGATTTGGCTGGTACGTCACACTGCCAAATCCTTATTTCCTTTAACTTTGTGTTTACATGCTCCCTTTGTCTCTATATAATCCCGCGATATTTCCTAGCCATTCCCTTTTTCCAGCCTTATCCACTTCCTACCTACGTCAACTCTCAGCTCAGCTTTGCACCCAGTGGGAGCCCCAGTTCAGTCTCTATATCCCTCTCCCTGTACTTTCTCACACACACATCTACCCCACTAATAGTCATCACAAAACTCATGTGAATTTATGAGACTTCAGTCAAATTTGCTGGAAACTGGCTAGGAGATTCAATCTATCAAAAGAGAGACAAACAAGTGGGCAGATGTGAAAAGAGGCAGACAAATGGACAGTTTGTCATTACAGAAGGCATGGTTGTTGAAAAATGAGGTTTAAAAGCCTGTATGTTTTTAAAGACTACAGCAGGCAGAGTTTGAAAGGCATGTAAATGCTATCTCAGTGTAGTCTGCTTCCTATTACTTTTAGTGAAAGATTTGCAGTACAAGAAATAAAACACAAAGGGTGCCGATAAGAGGCGAATACTCTTTTGCAGAGATTGCTGATACCAGGCGTGCCACTTCTCCAGCATCAGCTGGTACAACAGGAACTATGCCTCAGGATAAGTATTTATTTATTAAATCTTAGCAGTTTATCTATCACAAGTTTGATTTGATACTTTGTGAACAAAATAAATAGCAAAGATACTTCATGACATTTCTGTTTATTCTTCAGTTCCAGGCAATGAGAGGTGATTTTGAGGGAGAATGAAAGTTTCTTTTGTTAGATATGTGATATATTTGATACGTATATAAAGGGGAAACTCTTTTATAATTCTAAAGTAGATAGAAATATCTATTTGCTTTTCTAGTTTTCGGGGATATTGGAACTTGTAGTGTTGGAAAGCTGCTTTGAAAGTGGAAGATTTCACAGCTTTCACTACAGATGGCCACAGTCTGGAATCCTCTTAGTCCTGGCAGACCCTCCCAAAAGCCAGTCTCTCTTACCAAGAATGCTCTGTCCTCAGGACTTGGAGGTCAGCCTTGACACAGAACAACAGAGCTGTTGTCACCAACACATCAAGAAACTTTTAATCCTTAACATGGCAGTGACACGGTTCACTAGTTTTCTGAAGTTAACGAAGGATCTAGATTATGGACACAATGTGCTCTTAGGAACTCAAAAAATGGACATGATAGACATTCATATTTCTAAAGATGTTGTAATCTACAAATTTCTAAAAATCTACCATAGTAATATTATTATTACTTGTTGGATTAGAGCCCTGACAGACAGTGTCAGGAAGGAGAACCACGGTTTCCCTTTCTAACAATGGGCCATGTGGGACAACTCGGGCACTTTGTCTCCAGAGTAGATTAGTACTTGGTGATTAATCCTGCCCTGCTCAGGTCTATCCTAGAAAATGTACTTGCTCCGCTCACTTGACTAGAGCTGAGTTTTGCATGGTTTTGTTGTCATCTTCTCCAGCAAACCTCAGCTGTGTACCCTCAGCAAGTTCACAGATGACACCAAAGTGGGAGGACTGACTGATATGCCGGAGGGTCAAGCTACCATCCAGAGGGACCTTGACAAGCTGGAGAAATGGGCCAACAGGAACCTCATGACGTTCAAAAAAAAGAAGTGTGAAGTCCTGCACCTCAGAAGGAACAGCCTCATGTACTGATATGTGCTGAGGGCCACTCAGCTGTGAAGCAGCTCAGTAGAAAAGAACTTGGAGGTCCTGGTGGACACCGGGTTGAACATAAGCCCGGCAATGCACCCTTTCTTCTAAAAAGGCAAATCGTATCCTCAGCTGCATTAGACAAAGTATTGCCAGCAAGTTGAGGGACATGATGCTTCCCCCCTACTCAACGCTGGTAAAGCCACATCTGGAGCGCTGTGTCCTGTTCTGGGCTCCCTAGTCCAAAAGAGACATGGACATACTGGAAAGAATTCAGTGAAGGGCCACATGGATGATTAAGGGACTGGAGCACCTGATAGATGAGGAAAGACTGAGAGGTCTGAGGCAGTTCATCCTAGAAAACAGAGGGGTTGGGGGAAATCTCATCAATGTATGTAAATACCTCAAGGGAGGACGTAAAGCAGACAGAGACAGGCTCCTTTCAGTGACAAAGGCAATGGCATCAAACTGAAAGAGAGGACTTCCTACCTGAACGTCAGGAAACACTTTTTCATTGTGTGAGTGGCTCAGTACTGGCACAGGCATCGCTCAGAGAGGCTGTGGAATTTCCATCGCTGGAGATATTCAAAAGCTGTCTGGACACAGTCATGGGCAAGTGGATCCAGATGGCCCTCCTTGAGCAGAGGTTTTGACAAAAAAAATCTCCAGAGGCACAGTCCAGCTTCAACCATTCTTTGGTTCAGTGACTCTGGGAAATCTAAAAAAAAGTTTACTTGTCAGTAGAATTTTTGCATAAATGAACAGAGATATCAGTCTAACTACTCTAGGAAACATGAATTTGTATTTCTCTATTGCTCTCCTCTCTCTTCAAATCCTTATGGAGATGACACAGGATCAGGTGATAGATCAGGGGACTGAGTAAACACATCACTGCTAACTCCAAAGTGGTCCATCCTCAGTTCTTTCATCTTTCTAGTGATAATCACAGCTCAGCCTCACACATTCTGTGCACTCTACTCCTATTTGGCTACATCCAAATGGCACAACTTTCATTTTGCAGTGAACCAATGCAGTCAGTTACTTTAACCTCGATGTTTCCGTGATGTTCTTGCAGCTGCGATCTGACGTACTACACTCTGATATTTTTGCTGACTGACATTAGCAAAAGCTAACTTCTGTCAGCTAACTTACATTAGCTTTCTTCTTTCTATGCCAGCTTATGTCTTCCAGCTCTTACAAACTGAGTAAAGGATGCATGGCTTAAATAAGACTACCCAGAAGAAGATTTTAGGCAGAGTGTTTGGTGAAGCTGTAGTCATGTATATAAGCTGGCCTTATTTATGAGCAGTGAAGAGGACAGTATTTCCCCAAATAACAGCAGATACTTATAGCATTTTTCTCCTAAGTTGTTATAAAAATGTCTTATTTGTTCTTAAGTGTTTTTTAATTTATGAGCAGATTAGAAACCTGAAAGCCCTTTTATATGTAAATGCCTTTATTTGTCTTGATTTTTTGTAAAGTGTTTACTTCAGCTTTAAGGATCATCATATTTGTAATTTCCACAGTTAAGAAAAATTAAATGGAACTGCTTCCCTTTCACACCAACAGCAGGTGGATTTAATTAGACTTTTTCCTTATTCTGTTTACGCAAACCACCAACCACCCCTAAAATTTTTTCATGTAAGATTGTTTTTGTTTCCTCTTCTTTTCTGCCTTCTCCAAGGTAAACAGGTTTTTCATTTGCTTCTTTTATTCTTCCAGATAGTAAGATTTGAAGTGAGATTTCCTCATCTTACTTTCATAAACCTCCAAACACCCTGCAGCTTCATCTTCCTTTATTTGTACTTCTCATGTTTCTGTTTCACAGTACAGTTATCTCTGTTAATTGGATATTGTTTTTCACTTTCAAGTTCTGCTACTGTGGTTAAATACTCTTTGCTGGACTGAGCTGAGAGCAACTTACAGGATTTATGCACTGTCCAGACATTTCACAGAGTACAGGGTTACCTTGCTAACATTTCTCTTTAATTTTTGTACCTGCAAACTTTAACCTGATTTAGTTTCCCCAGCTATTCCTTAAAAAGTAATGAATAGCTATAAAAACCAAATCTTGTATGAAGAACAGAAAATACGGGAGCTGATTAGAAAGAAGGTATGTTTACGGTTTTAAAAAGAGATAGCTCTTTGGGATGATCTAAAAAATTTGCCTCCCTGGTGGAGAAAGCAATGAGCCAAAAGGGTTTGTGAGTAGAAGGTAGAGAAATGAACTACTGTAGAAGTGCTCCATCTCAACATCTCTCCTGACATCTCCTCTCCTGAGCTGCACGGGGAGGTGGGTAATGTGGATTGCAGTCAGTTTATCACCCATGTCTCTGCCACTTCTTCCTCCTCACAATCCGCCTGCTCTAGTATGGGGTCTTTCCCACAGGAGACAGTCCTCCACAAACTTCTCCAATGGGGGTCCTTCCCATGGGCTGCAGTTCTTCAAGAACTGCTCCAGCATGGGTCTTTTCTATGGGATTCAGTCCTTCTGAGCAACAGACTCCTCCAGCATGGGTCACCCTCAGGGTCATAAGTTCTGCCAGGAGCATGCTTCAACATGGGCTCTCCAGGAGGTCCCAGGCTCCTTTGAGCACATCCGGCTGTTCTTGTGTGGGATCCTCCACAGGCTGCAGGTGGATATCTGCTCCACTGTTAGCTTTCATGGGCTGCAGAGGGACAACCTCCCTCACCATGGTCTTCACAACATGGCTGCACGGAAATCTCTGCTCCAGTGTGTTGTGGACCTCCTCCCACTCCTTCATCACTGATCTTGGCATCTGCAGAGTCGCTGCTCTCACATACTCACGCTCCTCTCACCTGGCTGCTGTTACACGGCACTTTTTTCCCCCTTCTTAAATATGTTATCCCAGAGGCACTACCACTGTCACTGATGGGCTCAGCCTTGGCCAGTGGTGGGTCCTCCTTGGAGCTAGTTAGTATTGGCTCTGTTAGACATGGGGGAAGCTTCTGGCATCTCACAGAAGCCACCCTGTAGGCACCCCTGCTACCCAAATGCTTCCCATGAATGAATGGTTCCCATATTCTATTCCCATCACTTAAACTTTTATGTATAGTAGAATACAATTCTTAGCATAACAGACAGAGAGAACTTGGTGGGTGTACACAAGCTATTGCTAAAGAATTAATTTTAAATATTCCTAAGTTTAAGCTTAATTTAAAGAAAATCGTAACTTGCAGCATCCTGTAGGATTCTGAGAAAACGATAAAGTTAGCAACCTGAAAATAAACTATGAAAGGCAGCAGATATTATCTCATAAATGACTGATAGGTTGAGAACATCAATTGTCTCATGGCTCATAAATAAATAACAGGCACGGGCATTATGCCAGCTATTATTAATGTAAAAATTATTTTTTCAGAGAAAATTAAATCCCTATTGTCTACTTCAAATGTTTATTATAATAATGTAGGAAAATATGCAGCCACTTTCATGGTATTTATGATTAATAGACAAAAGCAGCTTCTAATTCATGAAAAAGAAGAAACTATTTTCTGACCTCTGGTGAATCTCATCCTGTCAACTCCTTGCACAATCCCATTAAAATCTTTACATTCTCCTTTGAACTCTGAAGGCCTTTTTAAGTTTCACAACTCATCCTCTATGGCACGGCCATTAGAGCCCACCATGCAACTGGACCACCAGTGTCCTATCTAGAAGAGAGTTTCTTCAACTGATTTAGAGGCTCAAGCTTTTAATGCAATAAATGAAGTTTTACTTACATCAAAATAACTGAGAAAAAGTGTGCAAACTACATATATATGCCATCTAAATTTGATGAAGGATTGATAGCAGTCAACCAGTCCTTGAATTCTACATCTACAGATATAGAAGACTTCCATATTGTCACTGCACATATGCCAACAGATCAGTGCTGGAATCTGATGATTTAATTGCTGAAGTTTCATAAAACTTGTTAGAGAGAATTCAAAAGCTATCTCATTTGTCTATATTATACTGGTGCTGACACTATACAAGAATCATACTTCAGTAATCCCTTAATAATACATTTTATTAATACAGAACCAAACAACAGAGTGAATTTTTTAACAGTGTGCTTCATAGATCCACTCTGCACCGTCTGTATTGTGCATAGTCCATGAAGCCTCCCAAAGAAACTATAACCATATTTCAACATTGGGCTGCAACTCTCAGACACTGAGCTGGTTCAAAATCTAGGTCAAATATTTGTGTAATAAACTGACTAGCTTTTGCCAAAATTATTTAATGTGCATTCATTAAAAAAAAATAAATAAATCTGCGTGCTTGCCCCACATCGCCTCTCAAACTGCTATTTCTTGCTCCTTTCCCAAGAAATCAAGTAATCACAGGCCCTCATCACTGTCAATTACAAATTTGAGTGGAAAATGGCAATGTTTCAAACCTTATTCTCATCTGTTACTGGTAAATATTTCAAGGTGCAGGTTATCCAGAATTGCAGATAGAATTTAGTGTCATAAATAAACAAGAGCTTATGAAAGGACAACTTCACAACCCTCCATATGGGCTCCATAAAATTCTGGATGAGGTACTTGGGAAAGATGTCCTTTCTTAACTTTTGTTATTATCCACTCATAAAAGGAACCCATGCGTATAATGGTTATGATGATATCTGTCCTATACATTTTATTTTTATTTTTTTTTAAGAGACATTAATTTGACAAAGAACCTCAGTTACCTAAGAAATTTTAATAATAAAAATCAAATAGCATATTGGTTTTCTTACACTGAAACAATGGACATCAGCTATCAGTAAAAGTATCCTGACTTTTTAAAAGTCCAGAGGGCCTGGATACTGTATCTAAATTATGTCAGTTCCATGGAACTGAGAGCACAGGCAGATCTGCACTTCTCTGGCATGCAACAGAGTTAATATTTTTTTCTGGCAAGAGAAAGCTTGGAACTGTACTTTAAAAAAAAAAAAATCTTACACCGAAAGAGCACCATTCCCAACAGATTTTTTATGAATTTGTGCAAGCATGAGAAATCTCATGGATATCTTTTTAGAGATTTTAAGATTTTAGGAGGACGTGTTCTCAGTCCTCTCCTAAAAGCACAGCAACTGATATCAATTAATGCTGTTGTCAGTTGTTCTGGCAAAAAGAGGCGAAGTTGATTCTAGCAAACTCCTGCCATGCAACGACCATCTGTTCCACCTTGCCCTGTGCAGCATGAATTTATCCCATTGGATCCAAAAAAGTTATGGCTGGACAACTAATGCCAAAGGGAATCTGGATATTCAGAGACAGGCTGGATCAGTAGAACCTAAAGTATTCCCAGAACGTACAAATACAATTTCATGCTTACCTGCCAAATCAGTGTACACACTGGGCATTCACATGATTCTTACGCCTGAACTTCTGTTCACAGAAGGAGGGCTGATCTTGGATATATATATGAACTATTCATTAAAGAAAGCATATTTCAAATCTTTCATCTCTGCAAGACATTCAGCATTCGTTTGAAAAAAAAAAAAAAAAACCACCACCCAAGAATGTACCTAGATCTTCTTTCAAACTATTTGCTACTGCATGCTTTGAAAATGTTAGACCTTCAGAACAATGTAAGCCTCACCCAGACATTTTTACCTCTCCAGACCGAATCCGAGTGTTAACTTTGGACATCGATACTGTGCCCGTCTGCCTCTGATCAAACCACAGCTCCCTTTGCATTTAGAAAAAAAAGAAGCAGGGTCTATTTTAAATGTGTTTTAGGAGGAGACTAATTTCATACCCAGACATTTTAATATTGGAAGCTTATTACCAGCATTTCAGTGACACTGAGTATCAAGTTAGACTGATAATGGGCTTGTTGGTGTAATGTCTTTGAGAGATACTGGGACTGTGAAGAAACCATGAGACTTAAGTAAGTCTAGCCATTTAACATTCAATTTTGTGGGTTAAGAAAGCCACAATCATCAGCATGGTATGAACAAGAACAATTGGTAGCAGATGCACAAGCAAAAGTGATATTGGATTCCTCAGATTTTGTCATAGGGAGAGCAAGTATGAAGCTTCTGCTCAGCTAGACACAAAAAACCCTCTGACAGGGTTTTGACCAACTCAGATGATAGTGGTTACCGTACATTATAGACTATGTGAGAGAAAGTTCATTCTCTAAAAAGAAAAAAAAAAAGAAAATTACTGCAGAATTATGATTTACTAACAAAATCATAAACTCTCTCATTTTTGAAGAAACTCATTATAATGATCTACACTCACATTTTGATTTTGAAACTTCCTAGCATTTTCCCCTGTGCCCCAAGAGACTCATAATGGCCAATCCCTATAGTGTCAGCCACCCCATAATAAAAGTGTATCTATCCTTAACATCTTTTCACACAAGCTCCAGCTTATGGCTCTGGTTGTTTTAGCAGAGAAAGTTGCTCTTTAACAATTATCTTCTGCAGAAAGTTTTCAGAGACCTTTTGAATGACTGACAAACCACAGAGCTTTCCACAGAAAAGCAGCAGCAGCAAAGCTAAAGGTAAAATGGTTCTAAGGTTACCAGTGCCTCAGCAGATGTGAGGTTCACCATGGATCTTCAAAGCAATCTCTATATGTGCCAGCCAGGGCAATATTACTAACCAGAGTTGATTGCTGACATCAATAGTTTCCAAAACTTCTGTGTTCTTTGAGGAAAACACAAGGAGAGCTCCATGCCAGAGATAAAAGGAATTTGCTAGAGTTGTTCTCTTTAGCAGAACTAGGGTGAATGAAACTATGGATAATTTGAGAGTACTTTCAAGAGATACTACTTCTGTTTCAGCCTACGTCTCTCTTCATCACAGCAACACACTTTTATCTTGTTCTCCATCATCCTGAACCTGGCAAAAACCTGCTAGAATGAAAATAGCCTAGTGCAGATTATGTGTTTTCGGTTAGTCCACAAAAGAAAATCTATTCCCTAGGCGTTCTGCTCTTGCAGGGTTAATCTTTGTTCATGTAAAGTTTTGCCACAGTATTTTTTCAGCTTTTTTTTTCCTCTTGCCAACTATGTAAAATCTCTTTGTTACATGAACCTTCTTCTTTCCTTTTAGTTTCTAATTGTATTTATATGTCATCATCTTAAAGTCATATACATTATTTTCATTAGCAAATGCATGACAGTGGCGGTGTAATATGGCTTCACATAATTTTTTTTGTTGAAGGTCATCTACAAATGTTACTCAGTTTTTCTAGAGGGACAGTGTACATCTCTTCCAGGGTTTTAGAAGTTCTGGATTGACCACGTTTTCTGCTTACTGTCCAAAAAGTGTCATCAGAGATAGAGGCTTGTTTGGAAACAAGCGGACATAGCATTTGTCAGGTATGTATTATAACGATTTATGGAACAACCGAGGAAAAAAAAAAGAAATTCTGTTTTAC
Organism: Gallinago jamesoni; assembly: GCA_025769975.1. Lineage (NCBI taxonomy): Eukaryota > Metazoa > Chordata > Aves > Charadriiformes > Scolopacidae > Gallinago > Gallinago jamesoni. Next base: position 89,101,032 of record JAOQGH010000023.1, read on the forward strand.
CCAATATGTTGAAGTTGCCTGCTGTCTGTTACCATCACTAGCCATTATTTTTTAAGATTTAAAGTATTGTTCCCTTCTAATTAAGGTCCAAAGGGTGAATCCCTTGTTGTTTTCAAATATTTTTATGATGGGATTAGAAGTTTAAAGCCTTTTAAAAAATGTTCCTTCCCCTCAGTTACTTTTGTTCTTAATAAAATCATACCTAATCCTCACATTTATGAAGTGGTACTAATTTATCTGATGTATATGAAAGTATGTGATATATATAATATATATCTCTAGGCAGTCTTAACTCTATGTAAACAGGAATACAGAATTTACTGATTTTAGAAGATTTATAGCATGTGCAATGATGTTGGAGAAACCTCATGGTAACATAAGGAGGTGGAGGAGAACAGAAGTTAAATTCTCAGTAAAGAGAGGAATGAGGATAGTTACAATATTGAGTCTCTATACTCCTGCAGAATTACAGTTTATTCTGTGTCCCCAGCAGGTATTTCACTCATGCTGGGTCAGTCAGGAGGGCTGAAGAAGAAAACATAACAAATGTCAGTCTAAACTCAGATCCTTGTTGTCCCTGTTCTGGCAAATACGGACTGGAAGTCAGCATTCATAATAGCACAGCAGTTCACTGAACTCAAAAAATGCAGATTCTGAAACGATAAAAACTAATTGATTTTAAGGTAAAGCACATAGTGATATTTCTTCCACTTATAGGAGCAGAGGACATAGCCCACTCCATCAAAAGAAATGGTGAATCTGGAAGTGATAACCAAAAAAGCAAAGGCAAATAACAATTTTTCATAACTGGATGACCATCTATAACACATTAAGTGCACAGGTGTGAGACATTTAATGATTAATTTAGCATCCAGAGAAGATATTATGATAGTTTACCACAATATATTTAAAGGAATTGGAGAATCTGAGCATATTTGCATAGAAATAACTGCTGCATTAGGTATATGTAGTTGCAGTAAAATAAATTCTGCTACACTTGGAATACCTCAAATCCATTTGTTAAGATGCATCAGTAGTTTCACTACAATCAGTGGTAAAGTTAGGGAAACCAGTTATGGCATGAAGTATAATTCAAGTGATTGAAAGTATCAACATTTTGTCCTTAGCCAGTAAAGAACAGAGAAAGCTGGTATCACAAGGGAGAGCATCAGCATTTTGACTGGAATAGAAAAAAGCAAAGAAGAAAAAAAGGCTCAGTATTTTTAACGCCAGAAGGTTAAATAGCACCATGCCTATTACCACTGACATCAGAAGATTTGCAACATCAATTAGCAATTGAGCAACTTGTTACAACCTCAGATAAGAAATATGGGGCCTGGCAGGTGATATTAGATAGGTACGTCTCTTTTTAGGTACCTCTAACTCTCAAGGAGGACATTATCAGTTTTCCAGATTAACATTTGAGATGAAAACGTGTCAGTGAAATATTGTAGAAAGAGAGTTATGAGGCACTTGGTGATACTTCCAGGGAAGATATAATTGCTGATGATATGATTATTGCTTCAACTGATGAGGCTGAGCATGAGAGTACCCTGAGAACAGTAGTGCTGAAAGCAAGAGAGGAAAATATCAACTACCACAAAGATACAGTAGAAAGAAGTAGAGATAAAAGACAGCCTGGACCTTGTATAACTTCAAACTGACTAAAAGAGCAAAAGCTATTATGATATGCTGATGAATCCCAATAAGGAAAATGAGAGGTCTTTACAGAGAAATTAGGTACGAAACATGCACTTCTAATAATTTAGGAAATACTGAGCTATATTTTTCAGTCATATGGAAATCAGGTTTTGCTTTCCATAAGTCTTTGTAACAGAAAATAAAAAGTTCTTCTATGATGTTTATAGTATATTTTGTCTTCTGAGGCATTTACAACTGTGAAGGTAACTGATAAAGACAAACACTAATTGACTGTTCCCGTAACTCGAAAAGGCTGATTCTGTGGGCTTTGTTCTTGTGCTCTACCACTGCCTTATTCAACACTTTCTAAAGGTCTTGTATAAAAAGTATACCTGCAGAATAGATCATCACTTACCCCACAGGCACACACAAAATGTGGGATTGACCTTATTAGACTAGATTTTTCCAGAAAAATCCGGAAGGCACTTCATATAATCTCAAAATTTGTGTCTGAGTAAGGGGAGAGGAGTCACCTTCAGGAAATGCCTGTTTCTCTTTGCTAACTATACAAGGATTAGCTTAGATGTCAAACATTTAGGTGTTTAAGGGATATCAGTCATACAGAAAGCACGTGAAGATTTAATGCCCCTTCATTTCAGTGTATATGTACAAGTGGGGCAAACGCAGTATAATGAGAGTCCCTTTTTTACCATAGAGAAGATCCAAGATGTCTTAATATTGTATTGCCAATCTTTTCCTATATAAATTCTTACTTTATTCTGTTTTTTCTCCTATGCATGCCTCTGAAATACAGTTTAACTTGTATAAATTGTCTGCACAGTATTAATATAGTTTTCCTATTAATCTGTGACAAGGCATGAAATTTAATATTTTCCCCATGACAAGCCCATGAAAGTTATCAGCCTAGCTTATGCTCTGTACAGCGAACTATTTATAAGCTATGGTTGTTAAAAGCAAAGGAGGCTAAAATAAATGAATAAACATGCAGAACTTTTCTCCCCATGGTAGTTTTATTAATTACTTTTGTGGAATATAAGTTTTACGTTATTCACAAAGCCTTCCCAAGCTACAACCACAGCCTTTGTCATGGTACTGTCTGTTATTAGTATTCAATTTCATACTAAGCAAGCAACTAATTCTGAATGAAAATTCAAGAATAAAAGGAAAATGTCCTCTTTGATCATTTTAAGCACGGGATTCTTCTGCAGCTTTCAGACTGTCCTCAGTTGTCATAGGAACTCAAGGCATTCCCTGTGACTACCAGTCCTTGCTGCACTTTTTCTTTCATACTGTTAGCTACCACCTGTTGCACAGTTGATTTTAGGTACTGAAAAAGACAAAATCTCTTAAATTGCTTGATTGGCTTAAAGGACTTAAGAATGAACGGCAATTGTTCTCTTTATTTGCTCTTTGACACTGAATGGGGCTTGCATCAGTTTCCACCCTTTTTCTCTCAGATCACAAAGTCTATATGATCAAGCATGTACTGGGATTTTTGAACAAGGAGAACTCTTTAAGAGGCTTATTAAACATCTGGAAACACGTTTTTCAGTCTCTGCTGTACCTGTTTGGTTTTTTTTGTTGTTGTTTTTAGCTATTTTTGTGATACAGTCACTATCCCCATGTTGATCAACTTAGACCTGGTTTTCAATATTTTCATCTGCCTTTCTCTTTCACAATTCTGTTAGCAGTTTCAGCCAGCCTTGAATTTATCAATTATATTCTCAACTGGTGAAGTAGGGGGATTGTAAAAAAAATTATTTGGGAATTTGAGGGATGCGGGAAAATTAAGTGCACATTCTTAAATTCGTACGTGGGATCTGGCTGTATTAAGCTCTCTAGGGGGTCCCTTTCCTTGTCACAACCATAAAAGTAATTAAGAGTGATTAACCTGGATTTGAACAGCTAATTTTGAGACATATAACTCACAGTTATGACTGTTAGCTTTGTTGTCTGTTCATTTTGCATTTGTCCCTAAGGCTTTGCAGAAGTGAGCACCAAAATGCTTAGGTATCTTTCAAACCCAGACTTTATCGATATTCTGTCACTGTACTCAAAAGTTTCCAAGATAACAATATTTTGCACATATCCCTAGTTTGCATGTATAATATTCATTTCAGTTAAGGCATCTGATTATCCTAAAGTTCTGCTTTGATCTAATTTTCCAGCTGGGCTGAGGTCAAGTTTCTTATCCAGGGCCCAAGATTAGGCAGTGACTGGAAAAGAAACTTCACTGCATTTTTTCAGGTCTTACTATCTAGATTGCCTAGGCTGAATTTGGTATTCAATAAAGTCCAAATAGGAAAATCAAATTACAAAGAAAAAGGTCCAGAATTTTAAGTAGCTTTGAAACATTTCCACATCATCTATTTTTTCCTTTTAGAAATAGGATATAAAAATATGCCTTATGAAATGTAATAAAACACTCCTTATTCATCCTGACTAATGCATATACACATGTATAAATCAAATATATTTTTGATAAAGTGCCTGAAATTTCTTACACACAAAAAGATGATATATACATACAGATATACACATATATAGGACAAGAGTGTTGTCTTTAGGATGAAAAGCAGCTTAGCTTTCTAGAAATACACCACAAAACTATATAACATATTCATCCAAGATTAACAAATTATTGTGATTATTATTATTGGATATTCTCATGATGAATGAATAATAATCACAATACAAAATTTATAAGGCATGTGAAGATGTGAAAGGTTGGACCAGATGATATCTGAGGTCCCTTCCAACCTGGTATACTATGATTCTATGATTTTACATTGTCATGATTTCTTACTAGCACCTGTTACAGTGCTACGTTTTGGATTTTTGTTTTGCTTTCCTTGCACACACAGCTTTTGCTCTACCTATTAAACTGTCTTTATATCAACCCATGAGTTTTTTTCTCACCTTTAGTCTTTAGATTTTCTCCTCCATTCCAACTGGACAAGCGAGTCAGTGGCTGCATGGTCCTACTTGCCAGCTGAGGTTAAATCACGACATACATAAAGAACAGAAAAATTCAAAGCTGATGTTTCTACAGAAGGAGAAAATTCTTGACAGGAAATTTAACCTGAGGAGAAAACCGTAACTCTGCAATGCCATTTCAAATGCCTTACACTCCCCAAATAAAATCACTTCCCTAAAGGACCTCCTATTTTAATTCCGCTTCAAAAAACAAAACTGAAAAAGTGAAGATCTGGAAAACTCGTTGGATAAATAAGTTACCAGTAACTCTACCGGGGAGGAGCTGGGTGCCTTGGCTGACATCAGGCTATACCTGAGCCAGCAGCGTGCCTGGGCAGCACTGAAATCTAAGAGCACCCTGGGCTGTGCCTACAGAAGCGTGGCTGGTTGGTTGAGGACAGCCATTCCCCTATACCGAGTCCTTATTACAACCCCTCTGGGATACGTAGTCCAGTTGGGGACCCCCAAAGGAGATGCTGATGAAGCATGAGGAGAGGCTTGACTGGATAGAGCTCTGAACAACCTGGTCTCAATTCTTTGTTGACCCTGCTATGTGGAAGAGTTTGGATGAAAGACCTCCCGAGGTCCCTTACAAACTGTATTATCATATGATTTTATTCTTTTCTAGAGGTCAAAATCTCATAATAAAAAAAATATTTTTTTAATTCATTCATTTTTTATGAAGTCATTCCATTTTAAATGGAGAAAACTTACATACAGGTACATGTAAAACTGTAGTCTAAAATACCCTGCCAACATGGTGTAAAGAGGATACTCTGGCTGAACTGTGAAACCTGGTAGATAATTTGTATCTACAACAGCACAGAACATTTTTGTATATATTTATGTATATATGTATGCGTATATCTATATGCATACATCTTAAGTCATGCAATAAACTTGTTTTTCAACTTTTCAGTCATTTTCCCTACTCATTCCATATAATCAAGGTGCTGAATTGTGTATTCATTTCCAAAAAATTTCATCACATTTAAGAATAAGAACTTATGGTAAGTCTTACTATACTTGAAAAGTACATTAATTCCTTTGGGCTTTACTGCTAGCTGCTTTTTTATTTATTCATTTATTTTTAATGAAATGGGCATAGAATATATAATGATGTTTGGGATGAAGGATGAAAAGGAATAAGATATAACCATTACATTAGAAATGATTTTGAGGTCTAATGTGAAAAAAAGTGTTAGGAGTCAAGAATTGTATGGATTTAGAGGGAGATCTGTTAGTAAAAGCTGATGCAAATTGTTGTAAGTTGAACAAAGAGCAATACGTGCAGTTTGTCATACTCCTCTCTAGTCTATAATAATGGATTAAAATAAAGTTGTAAATTGCAAAGAACTGAAGAAGAAAATGTAGTTAAACAAATGTGAAATTAAATTGAGAAGTTTAAATGTACCTCTTCACCACAAATTGTGCTAAAATAAAAATGTTTTTTGGTCTACTACTTAACAAAAGCAAAATTGTAAAAAGCAAGATTTGGATTTCAGAGGCTGAGCATTAAAACAAACCACCGATGCAAGTAACAATCATAGGTATTCGGGTGACATGATAACATAAAATGAGAATATTTGTCAGACTGTGGAGAGAATTAAGGTCAATTTTCAGCCTAAAGGAACCTGAAAGAAGGGACACACTGGTGATGCGAGTTGTTAAGGGTTAAGAAGCAAGACAGCAGTCGTGCCAAGACTTGACCTTGCATCTCCCAGGACAATGCTACAGTCACCAGCTTACACTGCTTTCACAACTACACACCAAAGCATTTAACCTTTCAGCAAGGAAGAAGAATCTTGCCTGCATAATGAAGAACATAAGATCACATCCCATAATCTTTCTTAAGACACCCTGTTTATACAGAGGATAGCACATTTGGCCAAAACTAATTACAGCTCTCAATTTCCCCGGAGAGTAGATGCCTATCACTAGCTTCCACAAATAATTGACAGTGAATTATCAAAGTGAATCTTTTGTAAATGTCTCACCAGCTGAAGTGTATTTGCATGCCAGTAGTCAGACTTCAGTAAAAAGATTAAAATAATAAGCCCGTCTGCAGAAATCTGCATAGGTGCATGAAAAATTATAAGCCCCAAATCCTTCATGATCAGACATATTATTCACTGGAAATGAAGTCCTCATCCTAGCTTCAATAATGTGCATCTTAGTGGAAGGCTTGACTGTTAAAGTGGCACAAAGTACTATTTTTGGCCAGACTTGTAGGAAATCTGCACCTACAGTTTTCATAACTATGCCATATACTACTCAGTTTTACACTCAGAACAAATACAGAAAGCAGTGGAAGGTTTAAGTAGTGCATTTGAATTCAAACCATCTGAATAGATTTATAGTATGTTTTGGAAGGATTTTTGACAAATCCCTTAAAGGAATCACAGAATCACAGTATCATATAGTGGTTTGGGTTGGGAAGCGACCTTCAAGTACCGTCCTTCAAGTCCCACCACCCTGCCATGGGGCAGGGACATCTTTCACTCGATCAGGTTGCTCAAAGCCCCATCCAACCTGACCCTGATCACTTCTAATGATGAGACATCCACAATTTCTCCGGGAAACCTGTTCCAGTGTCTCACCATTCATAAAAAATATGTTCCTTCGTCCAATCTGAATGTACCCTCTTTAAGTTTTAAACCATTGACCCTTGTCTTGACACTCATCAGAACACCACTAAGGTGGTGAAATTTTCATACAATTTCCAATAGATTACTAGATGGAATTAATTTCAACAGACTTTAGCTTCTGCTTGGTACATATCAACATCTTTGCTCCCTAACTCAGGCTACCTGTTAAGTTAATGGCAAAAAATGAATGAGAATCATTTTTTATAATTTTTCCTGTTTTATAGTTTTATACTGTACAGGTATATGGTGGGGTGCCCTAGAAACAATATTTTACAAATTCTTTACCTTGCATTTTTCCACGTAGATGTGGCATATGCATTGCATGTGTATTAACTGCATTTTGTTGACATTTAAAGTAACTTTTATTAATAGCCACTATTTAGAACATGCAATGAGATATTTATATGGAAGACTATCTCATAAAAAGAATGATGTGGAAAGAAATTAGAAGTGCAAAGAGTCACTGACAACATCTTAACTCAGATAAAACCCAATTTTGCTTTGACAGGGGGAAATAAAACATAAAGATTTAATATTAGTAAGACAAATGATATATAAATTGCTTCATATTTGTTCATTGTTTCATTGCATACAAAGTACTGGAACGTCTAAAAGACCTCAACTCTCCCAGTTTCTGTGGTTTATCTTTCCTTTGAAAGGCAGGAAGTTTATGTGGCTTAATTATTTAACTGTAAAGAAGCTCATCAAGGTTGCAGCGCACCAAAGAGCAGATGTATGCTTAAATTTAAGCACCTGCTTAAATTGTTCCTCCGTGTGACAAATGACCTAAAAATGGTGATGCTATTTTGATACCTGGTGAGGACATTAAGAAAGAATTAGTTATACAAAATAACCTTGGAGGAAGTTATTTATATACAAGCTAATTTTATTCAAAGTACATTGAAGGACAGACAAAACCTCCTGAATTACAAAACAGCAGGCTTTTATAAAACCAAGAAAAAATGCAACAAAAATCTTCAGAGTCTTTGATCATTCTCATAGGTCTCTTTGCAACTTTTTCAATTTGATTATATCTTTTTTTGAAATGGGTGCCAGATGTGTATTCAAACTGCAGGTACAAAATAACATATCCTTGGATTTGTTTTCTGTCCTTATTTTAATAACTTTTAACATTTAATGCTTTTTTTTTTTTGACTGCTACCGAGCACTTGGCTGATGGAAAAACCTAGTATAACTTCAAGAAAAATTGAGGTGAATACTTAGCATGTAATTTGGCATATTTGGAAAAGATATTAGAAGTCTGATCCAGTATTAGGACACTGGAGAACCCATATTTTTGTTAAAAGTGGCTGGAATGACAAGTATTCCCAGTACCTTCTACCTATGTGCAATATTCTATGAAACTGAACTTATGCACTTCCAGTGAAGTTCCAACTTTTAACCTGCAGAAATATAATTAATTTGTATTTTTAAAGACCCCCCCCTAGAATTCTTTCCCTGTCCATCTTACTATTCACCCCCTTTCTTTGCATATGATGCAGGTCAATACAATTCCATATTATTTTTTTCAGTTGGACATGCTGTATTTTTTCTGCAAATACTCGTATGGTAAGATGGAAGTCTCATTGTTGTGGCTGCTCTCAATCTTTCCTGTCAAACAATTTTCCAGGCCTTTGTTTTCATGTAACGAGAAACAATGAAGTAAATCAACATTTTTATAATACACAAACATCCTGAATAATATTATACATTAAGCAGACAACAAGACGAGAGTTTACAGCCCATTTCAATCTCTGTTCTCAGTGTCTTATGCACTGTTCCCTTAGTAGATGATTCACCTTAATAATATTTACATTTGGCATTGCTTGACTGTTCTGTGCCTTGAAACCCAGAGCTTTCTTCTCTGAATCACACCAAGGAATATAAATATAATTCTTCATTTCTATATTTGTGCCTTCAAATATCGACATGCTTTGATCATATGAGTGCCAATTCCAGTGCCATTGCCCATTTAGTCATAGTCAAGGACAGGAGAACATGAGCTCTTAAAATCATCACACAGTTCGTCTGTTTACTCCATTCAATCAAATACAATAACAGAAAATTGGTTATGCTTGAAGTCTTAGTGCAACAAAATAAATAACCAATTACTATAGCATTATTTTTCTTAGATATTGAATATAAATGCATCTGAAGTCTTTCATTTAAAAGGAACAGGTTTTTGCACTGTGACCCTGTAGAACCTTTCCCATGTGAATAGCTAAATTTGACACTGAAACATAATTTTAAAAATATGCTGGGAGTATTTTTTTAGCCTGTGAACATTCGCAGCAAAGTGCCACCTTCAAGTGACGTAAAAAATACCCCCAGCCTCTGCCTTTTGGTGGAAGGGCACTAGTTAATCAACCCCCATTAACACAGGGTATGGCTGAGTTGCCAACGTTCAGAGACAGGTCCTTGCCCAAACACATTACCTACCAAGGTGTCGTCAATAATGAAATCTAGGAAAGGGATGAAAGCCTCAAAATTAGCAGAGTGTCACTTAGGACTTTAAACTTAGTATTTTTTACAGCCTCCCTCCAGGACCTCTTCTTCTTGCCTTCTGTAATCAGCACCAGAACTATTCACTTGCTCCCTGCTAAGCTCTTATCTCCATGAAGTGAAGGTGACAATGAAACACTCTCCTTCAAGATCCTCCTGGCAGCCTTCCCTGCTGGACTGCTTTGATCCCACTCCATATGCCCACAATTTAAGCAGCACCACGACTGCCTGTCTCTGGATTGTATCGTTACCTCACGGCAGGGCACAATCTGCTGGTACCTGAGTTTTGAGAAGTCAGCTTCTCAACCTATTTCAATTTTCACATAAAAAAAAAAAAAAGCACCCTGCCTGGAACTTTATGGTTAGGGGTTTGTAAGGACAGGATGAAACAGAAGAAGATGCCAGGTGTGGGTCAAGAGTAAGAACACTATTCTGCAGGTGTAGCCAGTCTTCTCCTTTGAATGAATCCAATCATCTACGGCAACGCTGATCTAAGCATGGCCCTGCAGCTACAGATTGCTGCAGATACATTTGACTACATTTCTTATGTGTGACTGCACCCAGGAAGGCAATTTATGAGGGAGCTGGTTTTATCATTATCTAATTGGAGCTCTGGATTATTAAGTGTAGGGACCAAAGAATATCTTTGCAATATACGATAATTTACTTGAGCATCAAAACTATCAATTACTGTGTCTGCTGATTAAACACTATGAGCACTGAAGAATCAATTTATTTTTTAGGGTAATTCACTTTAATAAACAGACACTAAGTGGTCTTTTTTTCCCTGAAATCTGTCAAGTGTTCTTAGCTCACATTATATCAGCATTTTGGTAAAATTGCTGATAGTATCATACATGATAGTTCTGTGGTAGTGAAACATCCTGTCATGTCAGAACACTAGTGGATCTGTGTTCATTTACATGCTGATTTTTTATTCAAGAGAAAAAAGTTACCTGGGGATACCACAGCCACCCCTTAAAAATTTTAACATAAAAAATTTAAAATTTTAACTTGTTCCTCAGGAAGGTGCCGTTTACTTTTTACACTGAAAGCAAAATCTGCCAAAATAACACAGCAGCAAAGGAACTGAATCTCTTTGCCCATCCTCTGTTGTCACTGTGTTCCCAGCAGTAATGCTAAATAGACTTCTCAGTTCTCCCCCCAAAAAGCAGCTGTAAGACTAGGGTTGGGCTTTTGCATTGCTTCGGTGAACATTTGTTCAACACGTGTTCATGTAACGCAGGTCTGCTTTTAGTTGAGTGCGTGGATAAGCTCATTTGCTGGGCAAAAGCGCTGAAAGGACATTTTCTTGTAGCAGGTTTGAATGGATGTTCCTTCCTGGCCTTACATGAAGCACCACAAAGCATAAACACAAATCAGTGACCTTCCTGCAGAAGGTCTTCA
>JAOQGH010000023.1:89112326-89164903 GCA_025769975.1 Gallinago jamesoni
GATGTTCCTTCCTGGCCTTACATGAAGCACCACAAAGCATAAACACAAATCAGTGACCTTCCTGCAGAAGGTCTTCAGCAGAAAGAGAAGCACCTGGAGACACCTTGAGTATGCTACACTGTGTGCTGTGGGGCAGCCTGAACTGGTCTTGATTCCTTGGCTGCCCAGAGCAGGTAATTAACAGGCTACTCGCCATCAACGTATGGTTACTGACGTTGTGTCTTACTCAGTTCCTTGAACACAGATTCAGTTTTGCCCAGCTTGGCTGGGTCCATCATTCCTGCTGACCACTGTCTTGCCTCACGCCATTCCCGTCTGTGAAACTTGGTCCAGAGTGATTTCAGTCATGAGGCTCCATCATTCCTGCATCAGGTGTGGTCACCACCGAGATGTTTCTCTGCCGATTTCAGCTCAGTGTGTCATCCCCTCCATGAGACCGAGGTGGTTTATTCTGGTCATATTTAGGCAGAGCAGGCCCAAGGGGCAGGTGCAACAGCCTCCCACAGGCCGTATGACAATTTGATATCATATAAATGGAGTTCTAAAGACTGACTGGTCAGCCTTCCTTACTGATGGCAATCAAGATTTCTCTCACTTTTGGATCTGACAGTGGAATTTCACTGAATTATCAGAGTTGGAAGGGACTGTAGAGGTCATCTAGTCCAACTCCCCTGCTGAAGCAGGATTGCCCAGAGCATGTTAGAGCATGTTACTCAGGACGGCATCCAGGTGGGCCTCGAAGATCTCCAGAGAAGGGGACTCCACACCCTCCCTGGGCAGCCTCTGCCAGGGCTCTGCCACCCTCACCCCAAAGAAGTTTTTTCTCATATTTGAGTGGAACCTCCTGCGTTCCAAATTGTGCCCATTACCCCTCGTCCTCTTGCTGGCAACCACTGAAAAGAGTCTGGCTCCATCGTCCTTCAAACCACCCTTTAGATACTTATAGGCATTAATAAGACCTCCCCTCAGCCTTCGCTTGTCCAGACTAAAGAGCCCCAGCTCTCTCAGCCTTTCCTCATCAGGAAGATGCTCCAATCCCTCAGTCATCTTAGTTGCCCTACGTTGGACTCTCTCCAGTAGCTCCCTGTCCCTCTTGAACTGGGGAGCCCAGAACTGGACGCAGGATTCCAGTTGCGGCCTCCCCAGTGCAGAGCAGAGGGGGAGAATGACCTCCCTCCACCTACTGGCCACACTCTTCCCTTCACAGCCCAGGATCCCACTGGCCCTCTTGGCCACAAGAGCACACTGTGAATCAGAGACTGCAGCAGCAGCGAGGGGGGTGAATCTGTCCCCAGGAGCAATCAAAAGCATCCTGGGCCGCAGGCCAGGCGAGCTTTATTTGCAGCCCAAGAAAGCCCTGTTGTTACATACAGCATAAGTGCAGATTCCAGGCTGGGCCCAGCGTCCCGTCGCAGACAGAAAAGCAGAACTGGCTGGATACAAAGGTTTTGAGAGACCCCCCGTGTTGACATACCTGGTTTTCCCGAATGGCACATCACGACCAGCATCTCTGCTTCAGCAGGGAGGTGTATTTCAGAAAGACATCTAATGTTCACTTGAACACTCGTCAAGCATCTAGGTAATTTGTTCTGTTGGTTAGAGATGATTTACTGTATAAAAAAAAAAAAGGCATATTTTATTTCTAATCCAATTGACCTCTGCTCTGTGCTCAGGCAGGAGGCCTCCAATGCCTTTGATAGACTAACCTTCCCTCTGGTGTTGGAAATACCTGCAGCCACCATCAGGTCACTTCTTAACCCTCATTTCGTTAAGCTAAAGTGATTCAGCTGGTTTAGTATCTCACTCTAAAGGCTTTTTTTTTTTCAGAACTTCCAGCATTTCTTGTAGCTCTTTTTTAAGCCATTTCCAATATGTCAACACTGCTTTAAAAATGAGTTCATAAACCAGAACACACTACAGGTCTCGCTAATATCACAGAGATCCAAAAATAGCTCTGTACTTCCATTTTTTATTCCTCTTTCTATTTAGCTAAGAATTCACATTTTCTTTCTTAGCCACTGCTTCACACCATGTGCCCAGTAAGATCTAAGGCCCTGTGGGATACTAAGGGCCAAAATTCTGAACTATATTTCAGAAGAATGCTGCAAAATCTTCGATGGTCAAGCTAAGTACGTAACAGTTTAAAATATAGAACCTGTTTTATAGATGATTGCCTGCACAAATATAAGGAATATTTACTGTATGACTACACCAGTAATTTTTAAAAATTGTGAGTAGGTTTCAGGATTCAAAGCTTTCATAGGATATTGAAGGGATACCTTTTAAAAACACCACCTGAATAAAGAAAAATCAGAGAGAATAATACTGCTTTTTTTTTTTGTTATGACTTCTTTGTATCGTACTCAGCCGTATTAATTACACAGTGGTATTGAACACTCAGTCAACTGATGCATGGGTGACTTAATGAGTCATGTTTTTACCACAACAGTGTTTAATTAAAATATGATTAATGACCATTGGCATGCTGTCACAAAGATACAGACACAGTCTCATAATCCCAGTTTTGAGAAATTTAACAATTCTGCATCTGCACTTATTTACTTAAAGCTGGAATGGTGTGCTTATTGTGATCTTCATTTTAGGTGTACCCCAGCGACTCATTTTGGGTTTTGATCCAGGGAAAAAGGTAAGATTCAAGCTTATGCTGGAGCTGGAAGCTTCTAGCTTTGCTGGGGGAATAAATTATAATGGAAGAGACAGGCAAGAAAAATCAAATTGCAGCATCCAGCATTACTGCACTGTAATGGCAGGATTCGAGGATTTCTTTTAAATGTAGTCTTTTGTATATATCTATACTATCTTTTTGCTTGGCTTGAGTCAATGTTACTACCCCATGGTGAAAAATATAAACAAAATTATGTTTGCTTTTCCATCACTGACATCCTCTATTTGGGTCTGAACACAATTCATTAAATTTCTTATTTTTCTGCTGATAGATCTGGTACCAGGGGAAAATATATTTTTTTTTTCCATATCAATTCATGCTTTATTAGGTTATTTCACTTGTCTCTTATTTTTAAGTTTCTTTCACAGGGGATAATTTACAGGCTTCTCCCTACTCTTTTGTGAGAGACAGATTGATTTGTTTGCTTTCAGAAGCAACGGCATAAGTAGACTGTGCAGCTGGATAAAGAAACATCAGCAACACAAAAGACAATATTTTGACAGATTATCTAAAAGTCACTAATGTTAAGGCAACAATAAAAGCATTCTGTTTCAGATTCTCAGCTGTGTGAGCTAACAATATATGCCTGAACGGCTGAAACCATGGAGAGCAATAAAAAAAGTTTAGTACGGTTTTTGTTTTCTTGGTATTTGGAGCAGATATTACAAGATATTGAGGTAATGTCAGCCAGAGTGACGAGTAGCCCAGACAATCCTAATTCTCTTTTTGCCACCGGTTTTGGAGATATAAGAGCTCCCAGTCACAAGGTGAGCAGTCCCTCCAACCAGAGTATGACTTCATCTGCCCATCAATACACTTGGATGTCATTTTGCCACTTCCAAGGACAAAGCAACACCCCAAACTCTTGCAATGCATGTTGACTGCAGGCAGCCTACCCCCTTCTGAGGAGGAGAAGAATCTTAAAGTCAAGTGTCTGCTCTACATGAAATCTAGAAAAATCGTTTTATCTTACAGATAAAAGGGACCAGTGATTTAATGCAAATGCCATTCGTGATGCCAGATCTGAACCCATCCGTTCCCTGCTCTAATTACTTTGGGAACAGTAACCTTGTAGAGAGAAAACAGGGAGAGGGATTCGACGTGCAGATAATTATTGAAACAGCACTGCAAAACTACGGACTTACAAATATGTTATTCTTACTGTGTCACACCGCCAGCTAGCATCAATGGTGAAGGATTTATCTTTCACAACATTTGCAATGGAAGGAACAGACCTGCAATTTGCACTAATCACATATGAAGCTGTTCGGGAAAAAAGGCCAATTTCCTGTGGGCTATTTCCGATTGCTGTCCTTAGGATTTATTTTGTGAAGGGCACTTAAAGCTTCTGGTGAGCTCACTTTTAGCTTTCGTATAGGTCTTAATAAATCAGAGAGTTCCTGCAGATATGACTAGGTTTTCATGCCAAATCACCAGTTTTCTGGTTTACATGGCAACATTATAAAAGTTGGCGAGGCTTGCCCAGGTCACAGGTGTTGCAGAATTTTCTAGTTAAAGGTCCATTTACAAGGAATTGTGAATGACGAACACGTTCTACTGCACCAGCTTGACTTGTGTCTAAACCATATCATGAAAATCTCTTTCCATGACAGTATGTTTGTCCAGATATTAAAATTACTTTGACAACCATTTCACTGCATACATGTTATGCATATATAATATGTATTTAAAATAACAACGTACTTTGTGGGTATAAAAATTGTTGTTTCTAGAAAACTAAAATGAATGCTAGAATGTTCACTGCAGCTCTAGGAGATGCATCTTATTTAACTTGCAAAACTCAGAAATATGAAGGTGCATAAAACAACCTCCCAGCACCTCTGATCTACTGCAGACCCTACAGCCCTTCCCCATACAGCTGGGAGTCCTCTCCTCTTTATCAGTAACACCTTCTTGCACAACTGGATAAAGGATGACCATGAGCCAGCAATGTGCACCTTGTGGCCAAGAAGGCCACCTGAGGTGCATCAGGATGAGTATGACCAGCCGGTGGAGGGAGGTCATCCTGCTCCTCTGCTCTGCCCTGGGGAGGCACAATCTGGAGCACTGGGACCAGTTCTGGGCTCCCCGGTTCAAGAAAGACAGGGAACTGCTGGAGAGGGGACAACAGAGGCTACAAAGCTGATGAGGGGCCTGGAACATCTCTCCTATGAGAAAAGGCTGAGGGACTTGGGTCTTTTTAGTCTGGAGAAGAGAAGGCAGAGAGGCGATCTGGTCAATGCTTATAAATACTTAAAGGATGAGTGTCAGGAGGATGGGGCTGGTCTTTTTTCAGTGGTGCCCAGGGACAAGAGGAAATGGGCACAAACTTGAATATAAGACGTTCCACCTAAACATGAGGAGAAAGTTCTTTGCTGTGAGGGTGGCAGAGCCCTGGAAGAGGCTGCCCAGGGAGGTGGTGGAGTCTCCTTCTCTGGAGACATTCAAGTCCTCCCGGGACCCGTACCTGTGCAACCTGCTCTGGGTGGACCCCCCTGCAGGGGGTTGGACTAGATGATCTCCAGAGGTCCTTTCCACCCCCATAGCATTCTATGTTTCTTTGACTCTGACCGACCCACTGCAAGGCACGGCTTAGCCCCACAGCCACAGTGGTGGTGCCTCAGGGGAAAAAATGCAAGAAAGGGCAAAAACACAGGACAGAGATGAGAAGGGAACAGGAAGAGTGAGCAAGGTCAAGGAAGAAGGAGGGTGAGGAGGTGTTCCAGCAGCCAGAGCAGAGATTCCCCTGCAGCCTACAGAGAAGACCATGGAGAAGCATATTGTCCCTCTGTAGGCCATGGAGGACTTCATGCTGGTGCAGGTGGATGCGTCTTGAGGCAACTGTGGCTCCTGGACACCCCTTGCTGGAGCAGGGGAAAAGTGTGTGAGAGGAATGGCAGAGAGGAACCACTGGTTACTGACCATATTCCGCCCTCAGCCCCTAGCACCACTGGGGAGTCAGGAGTGAAGGAGTGAAGCTGAACCTGGGAAACAGGTAGGAGGAGAAGATGTTGAGTTGGTGTTTTAATTTTTGTCTTTCTCACTATGCAAATATATTTTAATTGGCAATAAACGAAATTAATTTGTCCCAACCTGAGTCTGGTTTTGCCCATGATAGTAACTGGTAAATGATCTTCCTGTCTTCATCTCAACCCACAAGAAAGATTTTTCTCCATCTTCAGATGGAGAAAATTTCTCCATAATTTCTTCATATTCTAGTTCCAGAAAGGCCATGGTTTGTTTAAGAGTTTAGACTGAAGCTAATCCTTAATATTACCCATTTCCACTGGTCTATCATGAGTTCTCCCTGTTTTTTCCCTTGGTGATGGTGTTACAGCTCCTCCAGAGCTTCTCAGCTTTTCTCTTGCTTCTCTCACCTGGATTTGTATAATTACCTCTGCTTTCATTCAGCTCCCATTACACTTTTTATGTTGTCTTTTAGAACAAGAACATAATTTAATTTGGAGAGAACCTAGTTGCCATGGTGGTTTTGGTCAGGGGAAACAACTTCTAGAGTGCACTTACTTGGCTTTAGTCAGCTGCCTAGTTCATTCCATTTAGATCTTTTTTTTCACTGGCTAGGTGAGAGGGACAAGGTATCACTAGGTATTCAAGTAATTAGTACTTAACAATCTTGCCACGTTCTTTCAGTGAAGGAGATTAGCACCGAAGTGGGGGACTTCTTTCCTCCCCATTTTAGCTCTTTTATTGTTGATGTTTTTCAGCCGCTTCCCCGAAGTTGGTTATATTTTTCGGATAAGAGCTTGTCTTAGTTTTCATTCCACCCATTCTGCAAGTGTACTCTGATTCTACCCGACCTCAGTAGTCCTGCTTGCCCTATATCCTTTTTTTGGTCTTGCAGATTTTACTCGTTGAACATGTTTTGGTGTTCAGTGTCCTCCACTGTGCAATCATAGAATCACATGGGGTTGGGAGGGACCTCTGGAGACCATCTAGTCCAGCCCCCTCGCTGGAGCGGGTCTACCCAGAGCAGGTTGCACAGGAACTTGTCCAGGTGGGTTTTGAATGTCTCCAGAGAAGGAGACTCCACCACCTCTCTGGGCAGCCTCTTCCAGGGCTCTACCACCCTCACAGGAAAGAAGTTCCTCCTCATGTTTAGGTGGAACTTCTTATACTCAAGTTTGTGCCCATTTCCTCTTGTGGAAATGGAGACAGCAGTCTTCATTTATGCATTTTTGGTTACGTGCCTTTTATATATTTAGGCCCAGTTTACTCTTAGCAGCATTACTGTGCTATAAATGCTTATATTCTTGTTTCCTGTTGTGCCATTTGTGGCTTCAAGGTAAGTAATGCTCCTTATATATTCCTCAGCATGCTTCTACTTCTCTGTCTGCACCACCACCCCCTCATTTGGCTGCAAACTCTCTGTAGTCCTGCATATCTACCTTTTCTCCACTTACTTGTTCTCTTAGCAATGGCTTACTGATATAGAGAACCTGTCGGCTTTCATGCAGCTTTTTTTTGGACAATCAACAGTTCTGAATTCAATCTCCATGACAATACATAAGGGATAAGAAGAGAATAATCTATGAACCCCACTTCTTATGCCTCCTAAAATCGTTAGATTTTTGAATCGGAAGAAATGAAAGGATGTCTTCTACAGAAATATGTTGAAATAGTAAAAGTAAGCCTGAGAAAAGATACTATTCATGATGTACATATATATGTATGGTAAGAAAAGTCTATTTGTTATGCGTTTTTAAATTTAGCATTATATCAGTCCTACAAATTAACATTATTTTGCTAATACAGAAAATCAGTAGTTAATTACTGATCATCAGTAATTAGGTTAATAAGTCTGTTATCATCAGTAAAAATAATAAACTTTGATGCTAACGTGATTAGAGCAAAGTTCATGAATAAAAAACCTAGTAATGCAATAATGGAGCTTCTGGGAAATGCTAATATTGCTTCATGTGCTTTATGGTTCCTTTAGCATATTTAAATTTTTCTCATAGGACAGAAGCAGAAGAGAAATGCACTGAGTTGCACTATAGTCTGAATACTCAAGTTCAATCATCAAAGGGGATTAGCTTTGAACCAAAGTTCAGTGGTGGTTGGAGGCCTTTGTGGTGTTCTGCAGCATGGCTGCAGATGTCCTCATTTTCTCCAAAATTCAATTTCATGATTAAGCTGTTTTCTGTAGCCATGAATTTTTCATGGCCAGATTTTTCTTTAATGTATATTAATACCCTGCATCAGAGCCGTGCATCAAATTCTCCTAGGCATCAAATTTTAGGCAACAAGACTAGTTAGCACTGTAGTTAGGTAAGGTAAGGCACACAAAACATGGGCAGCAAAACTTCCATCATTTATAGCTTTGTCATGTTAAATGCTCTGCTTTATTGAAACTATTTTCCGGTAACCTGTGCATTGGATATGGCTCATATCGTTATCATAGGTGAAGAAAGAGATTCCTCAACTGTAAGAAGCTAATAAGGACATGACAAAAACCCCAACAATAATAGTGTAGCTCAGAGAGGGACCATGAAACCTCTACGGTATGAATGCAAAGAAAGGAGAAGCACTGCTAATTAAAATATATTAGTAATTTAGTCATCTTATCAGCAACCAGATGCCGTGTGGGACACTGTCAAATGCTTTGCACAAGTCCAGGTGGATGATGTCTGTTGCTTTCCTCGTATCTACCAAAGCTGCAGCAATATCATAAAAGGCCACCAAATTTGTTGGGCACACCGATCATGGGTAGAGCCAGAAAGATGTAGGGGTCATTGCACCTCCTGTGAGCTGAATTTGATCAAAACATTTTTTTCCAGAAAGGCAAATCTTTGATTTAAAGACAAACGATGGAGAACTTGCCACTTTACCTGGTATTTTGGATGAGCAGCCGGGTACCCTCAGTATTCAAAGCATGTTTCTTCATTTCAAATTTCATTTTTTCTGGCTTCATCTGCTAAAATTTGGTTCCTGTTATGCTTTTCCTCACAGGCTGCTAAGATTTCAGAACCTGGCCTTTTCTCCTTGTAAACATATGTGCACCACATATCATGCTCTAAGACCTTTTCAACATTTGTAAAGTATGATCGTTCCTCTTTTTTTATTCCATCTTCTGCTTTTTAGCATCCTTTTAAGAACTGATGCATTTCACAATGTATGCACTGCTCCGATATAAGCTGCACTCACATGTAGCAATAAGGTTACTCTCTATTCTTGAATCCCAGTATTCTATTTTTATTTTAAATTATTGTAACTATCCTTTATTTTTGACAAAGCTTTATGCTGAGAACACGCCGAGTTATTTGGTCACAGTCTATATATCCTATGAACTGTTGTTCCTAGATGAGTTACTGCACATATGGCAATGTTAAAATACACCTTAATCAGCTGACAAATGGTCCATATCAATCCGTATATCAGCTCTTTTTTTCTAATATTGTTTATCATTCCTCCGTTGTGGTTTTTTTTTTTTTAATGTCACTGGCTTGTATTTACTGGAATTAATTTCATATTTTGTCATTATTTCAGGTGATTGTTGAAAATAGTGGGTAGCAATGGGTCATTTATCAATCCCTAGAGAACCTAAATAGAAATAGCCCCATTTGAGGGCAAATCCCTGTTAACATACTGTTTTTCTCAATTAGCCCTCCCAATATATTGGTACCGTGTGGCTCAAGTTTGGGTTTGGCTTTTTTATTGATTTGCTGGTTTTGTTTTTGTTTTCTTTGGTTGGGTTTTTTTGGTTGTGTTGTGTTTTGTTTTTTTTTTAATTAGAATGCTCTACGAAGCTGAACTGAAGTATAGAGTGGAATACTGGAAAATAATTCCAACTGCATGGATATCTTGGCTGAGGTAGACCCATATTGTCACAAATGAACAGAACAGCTCTCAGTTTAGCTGCAATTCAAAGGAAAAACTTGAGTGTGATGCATATTCCTGTGCAGACTTAACTGCTGCTGTCATGTTCCATTAGAGTGTGCAAGGGAGGTTTTCCCTCTGCCTATTACAAAAATAACATTCAGGAAAAAACGGTGAGTGTACAGCTGGTGATAAATGCTGGTAATAAATGCAAGCTTCTGCCATGTCTTGCCGTTACAAGGGCCCGTGTTGTGTATTCCTTTTCAGAAATTATTCTGGAAATCTAAGAGAATAAATCGAAATAAAGATAAGCAGCAACATTTGTATCCAAGCTCCTAGTATTTTTACGGAGCCAAGGTGTAAAGCATTGGTAAAGGATGTCTATGTGTAAAGGATGTAACAGAGATAATTCTACATGGTAATGAGAGTTAAGCCAATACTTATTTCAACTTCATTTAATATATTGTCTTTGGCATTACCACGGCCAATTCTAGAACAGCTAGCAGGCCTTGTGTTTAGAGTCCAGGCTGCCGGTCATAAAATGCAAACTGTCCGGATATGTTGATATATTATCAATATATATTAAATTCTTCCCTGACAGTTACCATCACAGTACCATATGACCTTAAGATATCACTTCATATTAGTAGAGAACAGTCAAGGCATAATTAATATTAAAAGTACTTAGATATGATATCTTTCTTTACAAAAAGGGGATGAGTTTTTGATGTGTTCTAGATATTGCCTGGAACTCTGAAAAGAGATTTAGCACACTGAGAAAAATAGACTGAATAGAAAGAGTGAAGAGAGACCAACAACTCCGTTCAGCAGAGAGACAAAGACCAGAACATCCCAGAATCCTATCCTCTACTCCCCAAATCTTCATTAAAAGATTAGGAACATCTAGGAGAACACTCCCTTCACCAGTACTGCTGTTTAAATGTTTTTCCAGGAAAGTAGCAAAGGATGTGGACCCTGAACTGCAGCACAGAGTCTACGACGATGTAGCGATCAAACACAGCAGCTTGGTGTCCTGATGGACAGGGGAGCTGATCTGAGAACACTCCACAGCTCTTTTTAGAGAACTCTGCATTTCCAAAACACAAAATACTCATCTGTTCGATTCCTGGGAAGTATTGGCAATGGCAGACAGCATGCCTCAAACTGCCCTCAAAAGGGAAATCCCTTACACACTGCAGCTTGTGATTCAGTGGCCTTTCACGTTCCCTTTTTTTAAATAGGAAAGGGGTCCAAATAATATTCTTCTCTTCTGATATTTGAAGAATGTGGCTGCAATGTCTTGAAGAGACTGGTCTATGAATGTAATCTCATCAGACTCAGGTATCTCTTCATATAAGTGATTTTCATCCCTCTTAATTAGAAATTGACTAAAATTATCACTGCCTTGCTAATCCCAATTTAAAAAAAAAAAAAAAAGTGATATCATTTTAGAAATGTTGATCAGAAGGTCATCCAGTTCAGCCCCTCATTTAAAGAGTCACTGCTGGACCAGGGAAGAGAGAGGTTGAGCAGGGGCCTGAACCCGTGGCACAAATAGGAAAGATTGCTGAGGTTACTGGAAGCAGGATTTACATGAACGCTGGTGCCAGTGAGGAACCAGTGAAAAAAAATACATTCCTTACTGAAATAATTAATTCTATAGGATAGAGGAAAACTGTGCTTTGATATTCAGCTCTATATGTCAGAATATGGCAACACGGTTCCCCCTCCGAGATACACACTTGATTACTGCCCTGTTTAACGGATTTAATACATAAAATAGGTTTAATTATGATTTCAAATTCCATAGTTACTGAAATTTTCGTGAAGCAACCATGATACATTAATTCTGGAGCCTCTGAAGGTGAGGCCCTGCCCCAGCAGTTTATGCACTGAATAGGGTAGGTCACGTCTAATGATTCTCTCTAGTACATTAATATAAATACAAATAATATTAAGACACTTTGTCAGATGGAGCTTGAAACTATTCCCTGTGCTATACCACTTAATTCAGAGATTATTGAGCTAAATCTTCCCTGACTTGTGCACATTTTATTGTTGTATAAACCCAAAGGACTCAAAGGGGAAGAAGAATCCAGATTTATTCAGGTGTAGAGAGAAAGCCCTCTGTGCAAATAATGCCAGAGAGAATTAGCAGATCTGGTAAGCCTTAGCACATTACACTGCTGAATTTAATTTGAGATCCTGTATTAGACATATTTTTGTTAATTGTCACAATAGCTACAAATTTAGTGAAAAGATCTGAAAATCTGGCAGTATACAGAGAACTGGAGCCCACTTAAAACCAAATTAGACATTAGGGCTATGAAGCACATATTTAATGTTAAAATTATGCCTGAGTATTAAACTAAATTCTTCTGCTGTTTCTATTCCTACCCAGCAACAAATAATTGTACATCGATAAGCAGGGAGTTCAGAAACAATTATCAGCACCCATGTTTTTGTTCCGTTCAGTAACCCAGTAAGTTCTGTAGCTGCTTCTCTTTATCAAATTCAGCTTTGGAGTCAACCTGAATTATTTCAGTGAGAGCATTCAAATGTCAGCACTGACCAGGGTGAAATACTAAATTTTGGCAGAATGCTCAGTATACATGCCTCTACAAATATAACTTAGCACAAATAGCAGTTTTAAGAATTATACTATGTCCATAAATAGCTAATGAAAAAGCAAATATACTGGGTTCTTCAGGAATTTTGAACACCATACAGAATTTAAGGAGTGTCTTTTCCTTCATTTTGCATAACATTTATGAGAGTATAATAATTAATTCAAACAATTCAAAGTTATATACGTGCCTCTGCAAAACACTGGACTAAGCCAAAGCAATAATGAAAAAAATTTAAAAGCCCCAAGCTTTGTGCCACAATATGGAAATTCTCCCATATGGAATGTTTTCTGTTTCCCTTCTGTGTAAGAAGTGGCTACTGATTCTTTGCAAGGTCTAAGCGACTGAGGCAGTGAGTCCCACGTTGAAGGTCATACATCAAATTGGACAGACGTGAGGACAGGTAGATAGACAGACTGAAAGCATTTCCATCTGCGTGTCCATCCAGCGTTGGGCAGCAGAAGCAAACCAAAGCAGAATATGAAGCCTTGTGATAGGAAGGATTAAAATGACAGTTTCTGCCATTCTGCGCTAAAAAAATCCCGATAGCTTTTGATGATACACCACAGCCAGGTGCAGACTTGCATCAGAGCAGTAATTTAATAAAGGAGTAAAAATTCAACGACAGAGTAGTTACCTTCTGACCATTACTCTCAATTACAGCTCTAACTCTCAATTTAAATGACAGCTACTAAGGTGTCATTTAAAACTAACCGCTTAGCCAGTGTTTCTCAATTATTCCGAGATTAATGTTCCCCAAAGGTGCCACTAATAAGAAAAAAAAAAAATTATCTTTGGGTATATTACCAGTACGGCTGAAAGCATGATCATATTGAAGAACTTTGAGAACAAAACCTTGGTGGTTTTTATTGTGTCAGTGAGATGGTCAGTATTACTTATCTCTTATTTTACTGTACTTGTGCACTTAAAATAGCTACAGGAAAAGGAGGCACACAAGGCAACAATAAACGAGTATCTATGTCACTTTTTTCAGGTGAAACATCCTTAAATCTTATTGTCTCCAGAAGGAAATGTGTGCATAGAGGTTCTGTATGAATTCAAGAGTCAAAATTATAAATCACTATTTTTAATCCAGTAGCTAGCTCTTATGGTACCTATACATTCTACCATTTCCTGGCAGAGCACAGCTTATTTAACGCTGATTAGAAGAAAAAAAAAGGACAAGAGAACGATTTTTAAAAGGTAAGCCTTTTTTTTATAGATTACTTCAGTCTTTGATATGAAGATATTTCCAGAATATGTACTTATGAAGTGCTTAACTTAAATCTGTATTCATCTGTCATTTCACAGTAGAACTGATAGGGAAGTTAGAACTTAACAGACTTTAATAAAGTAAAATTCTCTTAGGTCATGCTTATGTTTTTCAGGTTAATTAACAAGTTTTAATAATATGTTGACAAATATAGGCACAGGATTTTACATTACCATCTGGTTAACAAAAGGAATTAAATCGATCTCAGTAAACTTTGTGCATACCTATTTTTAGAAAAGAAAGAGTTGTAAATTGTGGGAAAAATGGATTATCTGGCAATTTGTACACAGTAGTTTACATACAGAGCAGCACACATTAGAAAAAACATCTACATTTTTTTGCTTACCATAATAGATTTGTGCCAGTTTGTCCAGTGTTAAATTAGAGTAATATATTTTATCTCCCTGGGCCTTGAGGTACCTCTGGGGGAGCCCTTGACATCTACCGGCTCGGTGTTACCATGCCTAATTTCTGTCTGCTGAGCCTCAGAGCTTCAAAAAGCAGATAATTAACAGCAGTAGGATTTGGGATCACAATCCAAGAGACATCAGTCGTATTGCCTGTACAGCTTCACTTCCACTTCTGTTCGTACCTTGAGCAAACACCCTTTCTGAAGATAAGCAGCAATTATTTCAATTCTAAGTGTATTTAGGACTCACCCATGAAATATGAGGTCTAGGAAACAATTTCTGCTACCGGGTGAACACAGTGTCCTCCAATCTCTTGTAACCTTTATAGAAACATCATTAAAAAGGGGTATAATTTGCCATCAAACCTGTCTTCCAACAGATCCTGTTTTCCTTGACCTCATGTGTCAATGTAGCCCATAAAATCACTTTCATTTGATACACGTTACCATGAGAAGGAGCACTAAGTAAAAGAAAACATGGTTTGTTGTCTAACTAGACTTGAGTAAGGCTTTCAAAGCCTTGTCCCATAAGATCCTTATGGAGAAGGTGATGAAGCCTGGGCTGGATGAGCAGACAATGAGGTGGACTGAAAACTGTGTGATCAGCCGGGCTCAGAGAGTGGTGATCAGTGGCACAAAGTCTAGGTGGAGGCCACTAACTACCTCCTTGCCTTCTCAGGTTCTCCCTGCGAGCTGAATGTTTTCTTAGGAAAGCTTATGATAATTCGGTCAGTTTGGGGAAGAAGGCACCCAGACTGCAAGATTTTGTTTCCATTTTGTGTATGTATTTTTCCATATTTCCTTTCCGCAGTCCAAGAAAATATGTGAAATAGTAGTTTTCTCATCCTGTTTTATAAAAAATTGCTTACTAACATGCTTTGCTTTTTTTTTTTTAAGTTTTCAGAAGAGTTAAAATCTAATTTAGTTTAAAAGTTCATGTCTTTTGTGATGTTTTCTCTTACAAGTAATTGTTCTTCAAATATGAAAGATCAACAGGCTTTCTCTTCCCTGAGAAACCAGTAGAATTGACATGCTGTCCACCATGCATTCTATCTGGTTGGGCTGGGACTACAGGAATGGCTGCTCTGCTCAGGTATAGCAGGAAGAGCAATGAATCATTTCTGTGGGAAATGAAGCTCCAGGATACCATCTTTTATCTATCTCGGTATCTATGATACCTAGACTTTTTAAAACATAAGTCCCATAAGAACAGAATGGCATTGAACTTCCTTTTTTCTTGTTTTTTTTTTTTTCCTTTTTTTTTTTTGATTGCTGTCTGTTTTCAGTCAAGATATATTTCACCATGGAAGAAAATCTGCTGAAACAGCTTATGGCTTTGAAGGGTATCCTTTGTCTGTTCTGCCAGTCAGGATAAAACAAGGGGTAAGAAGAGCAAATTGAGAGTGCCTTTCTATTTACCTTCCTTGCAAATTTTTTTTTTTTTTCATGGCATTTTCCTTCTAATGAGCGCGAATTCACAAAGCACAGAGAGGTCACTTTGACCTTGCCCATGAGGGACACAATTCACTCCCAAGCATTTGGGACAAGGAGCAGATGGATTTTACAGAAGTTAGAAACACAACATTTGGTAGTTGATCCGTTTGCATTTGTCCCTTATCTGACGAGTCAAAGGCCTATCAGTCTGAATGGCTGAACCTCCATAAGAACAGAAAGATACCAACTGCTCCTGTATAAATATCATTTATAGTATCATTTTAGTTGTTAATGCCTCTTTTTTTCTTTTTATTTGAGGGTTTCTATTTTTATCCACACGTTTCAACAGTATGTGTTTGCATGTCACTTAAGAAATTTCAAAGTACTATACAGAGAGCTCTGAGCTACAGTTTTAATAACAAAACCTCCGCTTTTAAATGACTTAATTATATTTTTGTATTATTTGTAAGCAAAGTACAAACAATTTCTCTTCAGTAAAATTTAACTCTTATTAAAAGACCTACATATGAATACATATCGAATTGAAAGCTTGTAAAAATAGAAGGCGCTACAAAATTTTGGCTGTCATATATTATAATATATATGGAAAATATACCTATACATAAGGTATATATATATCTAAAAAGCATATGGAATATGAAATAAATGCAGAGCCATTTAAACCAATCATGAGAATGACATGTTCTATATGCAAAATAAAGAGCTTTGCATTTACTTTGAATGATTCCATCTATACTGGAAAAGCACTGGTTTCCCAGTATTTTCTTCGGGGTGTCTGACTCGATTCGATTAGTCTGTTTTGTTCTGCATGTCATTAACAAAAAAAGACCTTCATTACACAGAAATGGAATGAAGATACTGCTTTTATGAAGCGTTGTCAGAGGTATTTTACATATACCATAATATCATCTTACCCAATGAAATGGTGCTTAACTGAAAACTATAAAATGAAACAGAAAGTTATCCAAGGTTCCCGTTCAAGACCATTGGAAGGTTTGTTAGATATGGGTCATTAATGTAAACTACCTCAGAGGCATTACAG
This sequence comes from Gallinago jamesoni, assembly GCA_025769975.1. NCBI lineage: Eukaryota > Metazoa > Chordata > Aves > Charadriiformes > Scolopacidae > Gallinago > Gallinago jamesoni. Next base: position 89,128,656 of record JAOQGH010000023.1, read on the forward strand.
GGACTTTGCAAGGTTGACCTTTCTCCCTCTCCAAACTGTATTTTATGTTTTAAAAATACTCCTCAATAAAACAGAACATTCCTTTTCACATTTGGACTGTCAAAATGTGAGCTGCTTAACCTTGATCATGTTCCTTTAATGGTGTCTCTAATACTTTATTGAAGCCTGAGTTAAGTGTATATACATGACTTACTAAATAATACTTATAACTTAGCTGATTCCTGTTTAAGTGGTACTAGACATTATTAGAATCAGTGATAGAATAAACTAAAATAGTTCTGAAAAAGTAATAATTGGGGCCTAGGAGGAAATTGTGTACCCTAGGAAAAACTGTTGAATAAATTGCATAACTTTTCTCTGCATAGTGCATGAGACTGAAATAAGATTTTTTAAAATTTTTTTTTTTACTCACTTTTTATTTCAGGTCTTTGTCGTTGATGTGTACTTTGATTCCTGTTCCCAAGTGCTGTTCAAAAAATAAAAAAAACAGAGTGCTGTTTGCAGTGGCATATTGGCCTAGGATTTCAGTTTGCAGATTATAAGCAAACATTGGGAAATTCTTTTTAGCCGTACTGGAGCTTCTAGGATAAGCATTTAGATTTTGTATTTGGTGTTACTCAGGAGGGTGCAGGCAATCTGCACAGATTTGCTACTGCCTCTCAAAACAATATGAAGAGCCAAATCCAACTGCAACGTCAGCAAAGACAGTCACCTCCCTCAGTGAACTTCTGACTTAAATGTATGTATAATTTGACTTCTCCTCCCTCCTTTTTGAGTACTTTGAATGACATATGAAGGGAAAACAGAGATTTCATGATTCAGTTTGGTTTCAGACTGTTAGATTTTGACTTTTTTTCTGCGTCTTTTAGAACCTATAGTCAGAAGGGTGACACGTTGTGCCTAAGCCCATCTGTGAACATTTTCAGTGCAGTCGGGCAGCGTGAAGAGGCAAAAAGTGTGGCTGTGCTAGTGGTAGGGTGTGCAGCACTCTTCCACAAAGACGTGGGTTTTGGATGGCTGCTGCCTTTGTTGTGTGAGCCTTATCCCAAGCTTTCCATCCCGCTCCTCCTCTTAGATATGGAACGTTGCCCTACGGAGATGCATAAAGATGTTCACGTGCCTGGTGTGGTAACTCTTGCTGTATTATCGTGAAGCCTGATATTTGTGACATGAAGGCTCTTTTACTGTTGGCCTTTTCTCCATTTTTTATTAAAGTGCTAGAAAAGTGCACTTTTTACCCCTCACATTTACTGTATTTAAGCTGCTTGTTTAAAGAGGTGGGGGTTGTGGTTGGTTGGTTTCTTTTTTTTAATTCCTCCAGTCAGGCAATAAACTCAATAAAATTATCACCTCTGATGATTTTGTTTGGCTCTGTTAAACTAGTGTTTCCACGAAGCCTGAATTAGACAAGCAAACAGGTAAGGAAGAAAGCTAAAATTGTGAGAAATATTTACAAAGACAATGTGTTAGATTACACGGATAGGCTATGCTTTGATTAAAAGAAAAAGGGGATCTTGAAGCAATCCTTTTGTATCTTGGCTTTACTACTGCCACCTTCGTTGCCTAAAACATCAGGCCCTCCGTTTCCCACTGTCTCTGTGACCATTGGTGATTCTTCTTCACAGCACAGACCCTTTTCTCTTCCTTTTGACCTGCTGCACTGCCCCTGAGGACATTTCTCTTCTCTGTGGTATTGGGTTGTTGGCTATGGATTAGGAGTGTGTGAAAAGAAGGTGAGGTTGCAATCCTAAATTTGCAAAGTGCAGGGGAGAAAATGGGATGCTGGGGGTGTGATTAAATGATGGAGAAGATAGGTATGTCCATAGGGTTGCATTTTCAGAAGTTACCACTTCCATATCTAAGAAAATAGTAAGACGAAAGAAAATATCTCCTCTTATAACGATAAGTGGATTGCCACGGAAATCAAAACTGGTTTTGCCAACATCCCTGCTGGTGTTGTATGACTGGATGACTTTGGAGAACTTTTTCACTAGAGTATTTTCTTATGGAGAATCTGGAGATGTCTTACGCAGAGATCCAGCTGCTTGTAAGAAGCCTTTCCTTTTAGCTCTACAAAATGGATATCCAGAGATCACAAGTTATTTGTTGGACACACAGAGCACATTCAGAGGGGAAAAAGCTTTGATTCTCTCATTGCCTAAATAATGTAGGTGCTTGGATTTGCCATTCTGTGCCATTTCCAGTAACAGCAGATTGAGTCGTAAGGCTTGGTGCGGGAATACAGGGATATGTCTCAGTTCTGACTTCCACGTTTGGCAGATTTCCCTATTAATAAAAATCTACAGGATATCACAGTTTTCACCAACCTTTAAGAACAGTATGAATACAGGATTATTTTTCTGTTGTTGTTGAACTATGCTTTAGTTATGTTCTTATGAGCAAGGTAGGGATTACTTTTTCTTTTAGCAAATGTTAAACGTTCTATGCGTTTCATGGGTTTTGAAACAAAGAGATGTCTCTAATACATATTTTCTCTTCAGGTGGAAAATATGCATTTGAAATTTCACCAGCTGCTAAACCATCTGCTTTTTTAAAGGCTAGTGCACCTTTGGAGTCTGGTAACTGGAGTAAACATGTCAGAAATAAATAATAAAAGCTTTTTGATTTAAAGTCAGTTTTGAGTTAGGACAAAGGAGTATAAAGAATTCATTGTTTTCCAATTTCTTTCCTGTTTAATTACTCACTACCCTATATATATATTTATATTTGTATACTAACTGCAGTCATGTAAACTGTCTGATCTGAATGAAATAATTGCATTACTAAGTTATCAGGAAAAAGTTGCACTCTCATTAGCAGACTTATATTTAACCCTGAATATTAACCCTGGTGCTTTCTCTTCAAATCAGTTTGTGATATAAGGGCCATGGAGTTTTCCATTTATGTAGTGGTATATCTGACTGGGATTTTTTGACAGCTACTGAAAAAGGACTACAGAAGGGATATAAAAGCAAGAGAATTGTGGATATTTCTGTTCTTTTGTCTTCTGTAACTCAGGAATCTTATCTATTTTCTTGCAGTTTATTACAATTATGAGTTTTTCCCCTATATTATATGTGGTTGATTATGAGCAGAGCACAAGTTATAACCCAGTTCGAAAAACATGAAAACAGAAGTATTTAATAAAAATGCTGAAAGCCTTTTGACTCTAAGCAAAACTATGAATAAGGCCTTTTGGAGGACTTACATACAGGGAATAGTTTGTGAATCCTAAATCATCAGCAGCAGGAGACTGTAGGACCTCTCATAGTGGTCTCACAAATACTTCTTAAAGGAATTGGTCAAAAACTAAACTAACATAGCAGAGATTATCATTTAGTTCTCATAAATTTCTAACAGCACCTTTCTATGGACTCAGCTAACCATATTTTACAGTATATTTTAAAATTCCTGGGTTTATCATGCACCTTTTATTCTATTCTTACCCTTATCCCTGTGGAGCTTATTATGAAAGCACCTGTCCTGCAGTTTAAGGGGTAGGATGATGGGATAACACACTCACTCTTGGCTGTTTCCACAGTAACTCTGGAGAACTTATAAGAGATTTATGGTGAAAACATGCAAAAAGTTGGAAGAAATGTTGCCTGACAGTGTTGATTAGGTACTGCATAAATCTGAAATTCTTCATGTTAGTAGTAGAACTCTCCAATACTCTCAAGTATTGCACAACCTGGTGGGTTGACTTTTATAACAGTCATAGCAAAAGTGAGTCTTAAGGAAGCATGAGAAAATGAAAAAAATGGGGCTTTCCTGAATTACTTACCTACGCACTGGCAATGCGGAAAGAAAGCCCTCTACAAACCAGAATTATTAATGAAGTAAAGGAAATTTGCTCTAGCTGACTGTAAAGTCAAATCAAGTCTTACTCTGTTGAGATTAGTTCTAAAAATTTCCATTGTTCTCAATGAGAGCAAAATTTAGCCAACATCTCATGAGACGTTCATTAAATTATTCTTAATAATAGTAATATAGGGCTTAATAGAAATAACTTCCATATTTCATTAATATGTCAAGGTGACAACTTACACACTGCAGATACGACAAGTTTGAAACCTGCTTTTTTGTTCCATTGGACATTTCTCTCCTTGACCCTTTTACACTTTCTGGGTCACATTGAACAATCACACCATTTAACGGAGGCAGCAGGAGGACATATTCCACCTTTTCCTGGTACGGAAACATGGAAACGTCACTGGTTTAGAAATCCTCCTTATGCAGGAGCTATGAGGAAGATTGCTGGCACAATCCTGGCACAAAAGCAAGACTTTTACCATTCATAAAACCCATAAAGCCCCAAACCAGCAGCACTCAGTACCGTGCCGAGACCTGCAGGAAGCCATTCCATTTCTAAAAGGTCAAACATTCTTCGCCTTAAGCTTTTGAAATGAAGCAGAGAAAACAATTTCAGGGCTATTTACTGCCCAGTTCTCTGACAGCTTTTGTCCTAGCTTCCTGTAAGAGATATTTGCTTTTATAGTCACGATCCTTTAAGTAAATATGATGCTTGTGGCTACAAAAAAAACCCCAACCAGCATTTGATTGTTTTCTTTGAGTCATAAAGCTTTTATCTTGTTTTTAAAATCATAAAGTATGCCTGGCAATGCATTTGTTTTCAGAGCTAATGACTGATGTTCTTTCTATACATTTTAAGTAATCAGATAAGAATACGGATGATCAGAGAATAATGCTAGTAATGTAGAAAAAGATTATAATATTTTTGCTACTGATGTAAGTTAGACCATTCTCAAAATCAAACAAAAATTATTATTACTACGTTCCAATTTTATGTTGCATTTGTTATCCTTTTCTAAGCTGCTGATTTGAAAATGAGAGCTAAACTCCCTTCAGCCTTGTTTAAACATAAAGCTACATATATCAACAATATAATTTTGAAATAGGTAATTGTCCACAAAGAATTCTAATTTATCAGGGAAAATAATAATATAAAATCTACCAAGAACGCCTCAAACCTCTAAATGAAAGTAAGCAATGCATTTTTCCCATTCTTGTGGATATTATTACAAAACAAAATGTGTTGCAGACTATTGTTTTCAAACCTTCTGCCACCTGTGGTGAACCCAAGCACCGGTCGTCTTTTGGTCTTTCAGAAAACCACGGCACAGCTGATAGCCAACAGCAAAGGGAGGCATGAAATAACAAGAGCCTATGTCACAAAACGAGTAGATTTGCAAGAAACACTGGTAAAGTTTGCCCCAAAATTGCCCACAATGCACCACATCCCAGAATCCCCAATCACTTGCATAGGTGTCCCGATTCTCCCTTCAAAAATGAAAAAAATTCTAGAGTATCCAGTAACACTTGCCTTTCCAACATTCCCTTGTTGTTCTTGCTGCTCTCTTTTGGAAGCCTCCCCAAAGCACCATCAGGTTTACGACTCCATAAATCTGCAAGAAAGATTTACAGTGAAATAATGGTCATCTGCTTCTAATTTACAACTGTATCACTGAGGGCTGATATCCATAAACTCGTTAACGCCAATAACTAAAACAAAACTAAACTAAAATGAAGAAAAGTATTTACCCAACATGATGTACATGACATAATTATGATGTTACAAAAGGACTTCATTGTAACAATGAGATAAAAATAAAGAATATGTATGAATACAGCTGTCGTGTGGTTCACGGTACTTAAGAGCATTACTGAAATTCAAATCAACAACTGTTTCTAACAATTAGTGCCAAGCAATTACCTAGTTTATTGATGAGATACCCTCTGGCTAAGGGTGCAAATTAAGGAGGACACAGAATGAATGAATATGTCTTCAGATGTACTCTTAAAAAACAAAGCAAACCAGTAAACTTGAACTTGGGAAGGATCATAGGAGAGTAGATTTCAGGGCACTCACTAATAACCAATCCCCCACTCCAGTGCCCTGTTGGTGTATAATAATGTTTTACATTGAATACGTGCTACAGTTATGACACTCGACTGATCTTGGTTCAGCATTCAACTGTGAAATTTTTCAGTTCCTTCATGCCAGCATTTTCTAATAGAAATCTGTTCCATTTAGGAGTTTCCAATAATTTCTGTTCGAAAAAGTATTCAGAGCTTCAAAGACCGTAGAATCACAGAATTATAGAGTAGTATGGCTTGTCTTGGCAACTACATCAGCCAGTTCCCTCAGGACTCTGGGATGCTTCTCATCAGGTCCAAGCACCTTTTGTGTATAGTAGAAAAATAAACCAGCTTCTCGTTATCGTCCACTGAGAGAAAAATGGAGCTATGACTTAAGGTGGGAAAAGGTGGGAAAAAAATGAATCATCAAGTTGCAATATTTAAGTCCTGATACCAAATATCTGAAAATTCAATGTTATGTATCAACCTCAAATTATTTAACAAAATACAAAACAAGCAATCACAAATCGAGGAACACTGGCTGAGTAGTGATTCTGAAGTAAGCATGTTGTCCATAAGAAGTGGATAAATTAGTAATTATTTCAATAAATCAGTAGAATAGCATTCTAAATCAGAACTATTTTGTCTTTTATTTATTTTTTATTTGTTTGAGCTTTCTTCAATGTTTTCTTTATCATTTGAAATAATAGAATTGTTAGAAGATCTTGTAAAAGGATATAGGTTTTTCCCCCCATTGTTTATAGGTGTTACATTTCAATATTACTGAAAGTTGCCAAAAATAATTTACGTCCAAAAGTGTGATCTAATTTTTTTTTTTCTTGCTGCAGGAGTGTTTTTGAAATTCCTTCAAATCAGGTTTAGCATTCTGCTTCACTGCGGCCTCAGATTAATCTACAAAGTGTCAATAAATCATAAACTCTTTTACTCATGCTCAATGTGCATTCAATCAATTTTACCCACTGCTGAGCTTCTGGTATTATCAAATGTCTGATCTATCTTTGTGCATTTCCTTAATAATTAAGGAATATGATATGAATGATTATACATTATTTTGAAGCACAAAGAAACTATAGTTACATTAAAATTTCTCAAGCTGACAAAAACTCTTTCAAATGTTTTTTGGGAAAGTATGACTAACACGTTCCTCAACAGGGCAGGAAAGACACCTTTTAGATTAAAAAAGCTCTTCCTATACAGAAAGTCTTTGTTAACATGTTTCTGTGTTATACCAAGGCTCTAATCTACATCTCATTTTCCTACTCTAAGATTTTCAGACTTGTATTCACACAAAAGAGGCAGAAAAGCCTTCTGTAGGGACTATCACCTTGATTCTTTCAGTGAATTGGCAGCAGAGGAATAAGAAAGCAGCACTCCAGGCTGGTGCAAAAGATAATGGGCTTGAGATTTGGCTGAGCTGTACTGACATAGTCCAAAACCCTTTCTATGCTGCCTATTGTACTGGTTGTACCATAAGCAATCTCAATAAAATGGGATCTTTACTTTTTTCTCATTCTACAAAGAATGTAACTGTTCAGTAGCATTTGTAGGGAATATTTTTATTAGGTGCACATGTAAGACAATAGGAGGTTGACAAAATGCTCATCACTTATGGTAGAAGGTACTGAAGATTGTTTGTGGAGGACTTCATAACCTCAGATAGTGTTTCCTACAAACTGATGACTAGTATATATAAGTGATAAAGTATTACCATATATCATGGGGGCCAGAGAAGAGGTAGGAATCATGGAATTCTAGACATTTTCTTACCTCTTACCTCAATTGTTTGCTTTAAAGAATTAAATTAAGTCTGACCTTGTCCTCCAGAAAAATAGGTACAGGTACTTACCCTCAGGCCATGCATCTTGATCAGACAAAAGAATCTAAGATATGCAAGAGGAGAGCAGAACACTTTCTCTTTAATGCTCTGTATCAGATGAATTTGGCAAGCCCATTTTTGTATTAAAACTTTTTAGGGTGGCAGCCTGAAGCGCTTCATTTTCTTATTTATTCTACAGTTCTTCCCAAGTTACATCCAGACACCCAGCAAATAGTTGGAAAATTAAGACAGTGCCCTGAGGTATAAATCCCAACTTGAACATTCAAACTGAAGGACTGTTGGTATAATGCATTTGAAATGCATTTGAAATTACTTAATTCTGACTACACTCACATGTGTAACTATTGCTGTCTATACTACTTTTGAATTCATTGATAGGTTGAAAAAAGTTCAGTGAAATGGGCAGAGCTAGCAGGCATAAAGAAAGGGCAGAGGAAATTAAATTCAAGGAATTATAAATTCGTATTTATTACTTTCCGATAAAGAGACTTTGATGGGCACAAAGGGAAGGAAGAAGTGTGAAATGAACTTTTCTTTAGACTAGGGAAAATATAGTATGCTTACAACCCAGAAGAGTCAGGAATGATGTTGATAGACAGACAAAAGACACATAAGAGACACCAGAAACATACTGTTCATAGGAACAGATTATGTTTTTCTTTCCTGAATGCAGAATTAATAGCTGAGTGCTGTAATGAGGGTTTATTTTACTAAGACTTCATTACATTTTCAAGACATGCTACTACAGAACATTTATTAGCACATTATGAAGTGCTATAAATAATTGAAACTAAGCTGCAGTTGTCAGTTGAATAAGTGCTCGTGCTTCCTTATTATTATATTTCTTTTTGCTCACTCAGTAGTCCGCAGAATTCAAGAGTTTTCATTAAGTGTGGAAGTCACTAGGCCAGTGTAGACATGGGACATGTCCTGACACTTGCTCTTGGCTTCACCAGTCTGGGGAAATGGCTCGTGGTACTTGCAAGAAGCTCTCCCTCCCAGGCTCCTGGTTTCCCTGGAGGGTCTCCTCCATACTCACCTCCACAGTGACAGAGTAACTCCGAGAGAGGTTACCTGGTGCACCTTAAGGTTTGAGTGATGTAGTTCTGTGGGGCAGAGTAGCATATAGTTTGGAAATCCTAAATGTGTGGAAGAGGTTTGAAAGGGTGCCCGGTGGCATGTCCCTTAGGACATTCTGATCGTTGCAGTTGACACAGAAATGCACTGAGGACTGTGCAAATAACATAAATACTGGCCCAACTGTTCTTCCTTCTGTTATAGCCCCATCCCACACTAATTATTAGCTGGGAGAAGTTTTTCATATTTTTATGTTCAGGAAGTCATCTATACAAGAAAGATAGTAACTTGTGAATCATCCCAGATTTATTCAGCCAATCCCAAATTTAGTTCAGAGAGTCAATCAATATTTTGTACAATGTGGTGGGCTGCTTTCAGTTTTGATAAGCAAAGAATTGCCTTGGGAATCCCTTTGTAGGCACTGAATATAAAACTACCACATCATTTGTTGTTTCAGTTTGATAAGCAGCTGTACTTGAATTTCTCATTGATTAAGCAGAGATTTGGTCTCAGATTGCAAAAGAAACTTAATTGCTCCTCTTTTAAAACAGAAGCTATAGCAATCTAATCAGCTCTTTCATTCCTGTAAATTCCATTATAACTTGGTATCCAAGACAAACACAACCATGATCATATTTTCTAGTGCTTTAAATGAGCTCTGTTGTTGCGTATGCTGAGAAAACTTCTAACTCTGTGGTATTGCAGAACCCCTTACCAGGTAAGAGTTCTACTTTCTCAAGTGTTACACCTGCAAGCCACCTGAAAATTAGAGTAATCGCAGAGAAAATGGACTACAATCTTATGGCATCCTGTTAGTGTGACCCATAGATGCACATATAAAGGTGTTTAACATACTTGAAATGTGTGTACAGGATAGAGTGTTAAAGATTGAAATTTTCTATATCCACCAGTGGATGTAAATTATTCTTATTACTGCTGCTATATACTTTTATTTTCACCTACCTTTACTGAAGGGTTTAGTCAATGTTGTTAGAAATAAATATTTCTCATGAGCTTTATTTGACAAAAAAGGAACATTACTTTTGATTGATGTGTAACCTGAAAAGCTCATTGATGCTGAAAGGTAGTTTGGAATAGTAGGTCCCATTTTAGGTTGAAGTAGGTTAGGTTAAACTTTTTCTTTTTACATTTTTATTAGACACGTTTACATTGAAAACAAGTTCTGTCTTTTAATTTTTGCAAATTCAACTGTTTTCAATTCAAAATTCTGATACTTTTTTCTCTAACCCAAGTCATGGTCTGTCTCTGGCATCAAAATTAGCTGCTGTGAAAATTATTATCATATCAAAAAACAGGATTATGATCCCAGGTGAGGAATAATCAGGAGGAGCAGAAGAACTCTTCTGGCTACGAGATAGCATGAGATGGGCACGAGAAAGCTTTGAAAAAATGCCTTTATATGTTTTTAAGATGATAAGGTTTAATTGAAGATACATTGATCTGCTTGTTCTCTCCTGGAAAGGATGGTTATCTTCAAGTATTGCATAAACAGAGTGTAAAAATCCCCCAGAAGGAAGATAGCTTGAGTAAAAACAATTTAAAAGAGATAAAGAGAGGGAATAACATTTTAGGCCAGAAAGCACTTTGTGAGGAAATTTTTACACAATATAAATCAAATACTGGAGTTGTTCATGTGCCTGGCCTTCTGCAACTGTTTAATTGCTAGGGATCCTAAGTACAAACTTTTGTGTATCTGCAAGATAAATCAGCCACCCAGAGGACAACTGCAGTGGCCAAGATTTTGGGTGAATTCCTAAGACTCACTGAAGAATCTTGAATCAATGCAGATTATGAAGACACAGAAAGATATTCTGCTCTGCCAGGAAAGCCATGTTTTTGTTATGTTGCTTATTACATGGAAGAAATTAAAATTCTTTATTCCCTTCCTAGAATGCTGAAATTTCACTATTTTAGAACTATTTATGTCTGTCTGTGCAATCACTATCAGGCACTCAAAGTCCTAAACATCTTACCCACTTCCAGTGTTTGTCTCTCTCAATGGCATATTGAGAACCTTTCAAATTGCAAACTAAAGAATTTAAATGTGAAAGAGCTAAAAAATATGCAGTAATGAATCCTGAAGAGGAACTGGGAATGGAGGAGTGAAGGAAAGAAGGGCGGGGTGGGAGGAAGGTGGTTTAAGGGTTTTTGTCTTTGTTTCTCATCATCCTACTCTATTTTTATTTTTTTAATTGGCAATAAATTAAATTAATTTTCCCCAAGTCAAGTTTCTTTTTCCCATGACAGTAACTGGTAACTCTCCCTGGATTTATCTTGATCCAGGAGCTTTTCTGTCTTATTTCCTCCCCTTGTTCTGTTGCGGAGGGGGAGAGATAGAGCAGTGGTGTGGGTTTCTGACAGCCAGCCACAGTCAACCGATCACATTTAGGTATCTATCCTGAAAAAATAGGTCCTGCTTAGACACCTCGGATCACTAGGATATTGCATGACTCCTCCACAGGTGTAACCACAGAAAAACACACCTGTTTGATTTCTCTCACCTCTGACTCATTTATGGAGCACAAAGGAGGTTCAACAATGACCTGCCATATCTGAAACCATTTGGCTCCTCTAAGATAGAGAAGGAAAGAGGGTGAGAAAGCGAATAAGCAAGAGAGAGAAAGAAATAGGAATAAGAAAGAGAGAGGGGAGATGGCTGCAGTTCCCTTAGTTATGCTATCAGGGGGTTGTACCCTCTTGCCTAAGCTTCAACATCTGGTGCCATTCAAGGCCACCCATTACTCTTGTATTAGTGCATATGGCCTCTGACCACTAGCCCAAAAAAGAGTGCTTGCCTCATTTCTGCCACCCTAGTTTGGCTATCCCGAATACCTGGTGTAATCTGGAATGGCCCTGAGCACACACATGGATTCAACCAAGCCATGACCCTGCTCTTTATTGACTCTAATGGAGGTGTAGGCGTCTAGCACAAATTGGTGTAACTTAACCTCCAACAGCTCTGCTCCTAAATATATCTATGTTAGTCTCAAACTGAATTCTGCTTTCATAAATCTACTTGGAGATTTCTGAACGCTGGCCAGATTCAGCCTAGAAACTATTTAGCTGCATTACCAGGGCACTACATCTCCTCAATTCCAGCTGGGGAAATGGATTGTTTCCCTACATTCCCTCTCATCCTTTTCTTCCTTTTCATCTGCACGGCCGCAGTCACTGCTGCAAATAGCCATCGTGGCTCAGTGTCAGGAAAACATGGCAAATTGGACTCGTATATCCAGACCTCTCACTATCTGGGTAGAGTAAAAATGCAACTTGCTGCACTTAACACTATACATGTGCTTATTACCAAAATCAAAAGAAAAAAATCTTTATATTCTGACACTGAGGCACAACGGAACAAAAATCTGGGCATCCCTTATACTTTCAGAGTTAAAAAAAATCCTTCGTTGCTCTTGTAAGGAGACCTTCTTGATGTTTTGAGGAGGCTGTCATTTGTGGTAAGAGACTTTTTTTGGCCAAAACCAATAAGAGCTAAGCAATGGTGATAATTTCTCAGAATATCCACTGAAATCCTGTTTTCGTAATTATAAACTTATATTTGGAACAGTCTATTTTAACAAGATAGTTCAACAGAATAATGATCTATGACTTTTAAAAATGTAAATACACTTCTCCATCTCATAATAAATTACATGTTCTGTATCCTTTGAAGAAAGAATGAGAAATACAAATAAAAAAATGTTTCTAAAAATATAGCACACAGATACCTCCAATGAAATCTATGTGTGTGGAAAGCCATAATATGGCAGGTGCCATTACTCTTTCTTACCCATCAGGTCAGCTTCTGGTTTGTATTCAAAGTTATGTACCTTGCTGAGAAAAAAAAAAAACACCACTGAACAACTTTTTCGTCACATTTAGAAAGGATTTAGTTAAATCCTATTTCTTCTAATACCTGTATCATCAGTAGAATTGTACCTAAATTGTAATTTATAAGGCCATCAGGTAAACACCAGAAGCAGCAGCATAGCTTAGGACATGCTGAGGCCAATTCTAGAAGAAAATAGCGTTATACAACTGTAGGAAAAGGTGTAATTTGTCTTCAGATCTTTTATTATGGAGTTGTATCAAAAGAGAGATTGAGACTGAAAAGTGTTTGTTGTCTCCGGTTGATTTTTGTAATCTTGCTGTTAGTGGAAAATGAGCATTTTCATGAACAAAACACATTGTCATTGGCTGGGGATCTCTCAGGCAAACTAATTCTCTCTTATTGCAGAAGCTGGACTGGGTGATTTCTGAGGTCTTGATGAGCCCTGTAGTTCTTGGTTTGTAGCCTACAATCAGCTATTCTTCACACTTCACTGTGTGACAAAGGAATAATAGTGGAATTTTGGCAATAAGTATGATCACGTTCACATTTCCATGTGAAGATGACATTAAGGTAGCCCACTTTCCTCCCCATATTTCTGGAATCCATAGGCTACTGGCTGCCATCTGAAGAAGTGACTATGATTTACGTAGACTTGCTTGCAAATAAGCTTGGATCCTGCTCGCCAGGTTGTCAAAGGGGAATTGAATTCAGTGCACGTTAAATATTGAATTCAGAATCCTGGGCAGTTTTGCAGGCAGTATTGAATATTATTGTGCCACAACCATGCTTTTTCTTTTTTCAATATCTAATATAAAACAAATAATATAAACCTGATTTATCCACTAGCTTGCACACAACTGAAGCTGGGTTCATTAAAATGAGTTGCAGTCGTATCTTTAGGTACACAGTAGAAGTACCAAAAAAAAAAAAAAAAAAAGAGAGAAAAGCCTGACAAGCACAATATTCAAAAATGACTCACAATAATTGTTTCCATACCTTTCTTTTCATGGAAGTGAGTTTTCTTCTGTGAACAGTTTGTCTAAGTTTGCAGTCATATGGAAATACCTTAGTTCCAAATTAGACCTATAGAAAAAATGTTCACCACAAAAATATAGATTTAGCTAAAAATGTGGGGTAATGAAATTGGTAGGTGAATAGAAACGAGGGAGATAAAGCAGCACACATTATGAAACCCTATACTTTCAAACGCAAGTCACAGAATCACAGAATCACCAAGGTTGGGAAGGGACCTTTTTAAGATCATCTAGTCCAACCAATGAAAAAAAAAAAACCAAACCCAAAACAAACAAAATAAAAACAAAACAACAACAAAAAAAACAACCCCACACCACACCCAAAACACCACCAACCCAACACTAATCCATATCCCCAAGCACCATGTCAACTCGTCTCTTGAACACCTCCAGGGATGGTGCCTCAACCCCCTCCCTGGGCAGCCCGTTCCAATGTATGACCACTCTTTCAGTAAATAAATATTTCCTAATATCTAACCTGAACCTCCCCTGGTGCAACTTGAGGCCATTTCCTCTTGTCCCATCGTCTGTGACTTGGCAGAAGAGACTGACTCCCCCCTGGCTACACCCTCCTTTCAGGGAGTTGGAGAGAGCCAGAAGGTCTCCCCTCAGTCTCCTCTTCCCCAGGCTGAACAACCCCAGCTCCCTCAGCTGCTCCTCATAAGACTTGTTCTCCAGACCAGCTTCCTTGCCAGCTTCCCAGTGCCACCCACCTGATCAAGCAGCTGCTGCAAATCAAGAAGCTCCCTGCATCTGCACCTGCAGCTGGTCAATGAGATGGAATACACTGACTAGGGAACACTGGGCAATTCTACGGGGTTTGATGCTGCCTCAAGTTCAGTCTGATGCCTAAAAAAATACTTCATTAACTAAGTTTAGTCCCCTAGCACTAAAGATATTGAAGTCTGGGGTTTCTCACATTTCTACAAGATGTTTCCAAGGCACTGTGTTTGCCTCCTTATGCCATGCAGATGGAAGGAGAACTAACTCAAGCTGTAACCCAGAGATCTGGAGGATAGAATTTCACTCAGATCACAGTCCTGGTCTGCAATAACAGCTAAAGATGACCATCAAAACCATTTAAAATTGTTTTTTAATGTTCCTTATCACAGAAACACTCTCAGATTGCTTTTAATTTTGCCCTGAAATCGCCCATAAGGTTTCAAGCAAGACCTTTCTCAACTCACAGGAGAAACTTTTGAAGATTGTTTCTCTCAGCTTTTAGTTCTTGCCCTAGTCTGATTGTAGTGCCAGCCTCACCCATGAAAAATATGTAGTCTGCACTAACTCACCAAATGGAGTGCAAATCTGAAAACATGCTGTGAGCCAGCTGGAGACCAAAAGCAAAATCACTTGATGATGTAGAGTTTGAAGTTTTTGTGGTTTTCTTTTTTTTTTTTTTTCCCCTCAGCTTTCAGTGAAGCCCTAAGTTTACCTTTCTCAGGGTTGCCAGGACATAGTCACTTGAAAGCTAACTTGAAATGTGTGCAAAAGAAATGCTTTTCTTATAAATTGTAGGAGAAAGGGGTAGTAGTGCCACATCCTTCTTCCAAAATTCTGGTACAGCACAAACCTATTGAAAATTCTGGTACTTGGGAATGCCAATGGTGATGAAGAAAGAAGAGATGAAATGATTCTGTAGGCAAAGGGTTAGGTCATTGTGTCATGGTTCCTGTCCCTGCTCCCAAAATATGGTATAGTGGCTGGCTGATAAACTAGCGTTCACAGAAGCAACAGCATATCATTGACCACCCCTGAAAAATTGTCACTGAGAACTAAAGCACTTCAAAGCCTGGGTATGAGGTGGGCAAGGAGCTTGGGGATTGTATTCCTGGACTCAGCTGCCTTCCTTTAGCTTGGGTTTGTGTCTGGCACCCATTTCCTTTCTTCTTCTTGTAGGTGCTCATGAAACGCCCCTGCTGGATTTAAGGCAACCACAGGAAATAGCATTTATTAAAGGACTTATTACGTGAAAGTAATTTTTTCTGGGACTATGTATTTACCACAGTGCATTTAGAAGACTGAGATTTCACCGCCAGCGTTCTACTTACTTCTTCCACAGTTGGTATATGAAGGTGTTCCCCCTGATTCGTTACCAAATTTCATTTATTTCTTGGCATGCCCTCAGACAATCTCCTCTTCCCCTCTCCTACCCATATCAGCCACCTTTGACTGCAGCCAGCCAGGTGGTTCACTAACTGACTTTACAAATTATTAATTCAGCTTGCATTACAGTTTCAGCAGAACTCACTCTCTCACTCCCCACAGCTTTTTCTGAGCTCGAGTAATAAATGGGGTTACCTCATTTAAACAAATGTGAAGTGTGTCAATGCAACCAATTTAATCAAACACATCACTGAGCTCTTCTAGTACATTATTTTCATTTAGCTGACACGAGACCTCCATTATACGTTTGATCAGTTTTAATTCTTGAGAAACTTTAATCCTTGGCACAGGCTAAGCCTCCACATTCATAGTGAGAAAATAGAATAGTTCCTGTGTCCCTTTATGGAGAGAAGGGTGGACCTTTAACACATGAATGCTTTGTGCCTCCATTTACTGCGGCACACATAGCATCTTTTTTTAAACTTTCCTGTGGTTGCAATGAAAAAGCCAAATTTAGATATTGTCATTATTAAGTTATCCAAGGCAAATGTCTACAGAAACTTGCACCTGTAATTATCTGAATTTGTGACAACTTTTCTGCGTCTTGAATACTTCAGTGACATCTATTCTTCAAACACTCGGGTACATTTCTACAGTATGCTTAACTGACAGGTTATTTGACAGTATTTACAAGTGAAGATCTGAATTTCTACTGAAATTTGTTTGTGAAGGAGTCATACGGCCTATTATGCATAAACTGGGTATAAATAGTGAAACTTAACCAGCAGAATTTTGAGTTACTATGTGTTGTTTTTTTAAAGAGTTATACTTCTTTGTAGTCAATCAAGAGGTTAGAGAATCACATGGGCTGATTTATTCACAAAACCTAGTATCAAACCAAGGTCAGATGTTAGGAACAAAATTCAGTTGAGGAAATGCATTTGTGTTTCAGGATAGTTCCAAGATCATTAGACTGTTCCTACAGAATGAAAAACATTTCGTTCTTGGATAGTGTGAACCTTCTGAAAATTGAAAAATGTATATGCTTCTACCCCTATTGACACAGTGTTTGGCTGATTGATTGGTTTATTTTGTTTCTAAATTTAATACATATCTTTAAATGTTCTTGGAGGTTTGATTTTGGCTTTCTGTCTACTTTTCATGTTGTGAAAAACATCGCTTCACATCTATGTATTGGTTTTCTGATTGCTGTCACTCGTCAGATGGTCACTTCACATCTATTTTCATCTTAAGTTCCAAAGGTCAAAGAATTTCGTCCCAGCCTGACTGGCTCAGACTGCCATATCCTGCAGATATTCAGATTTGCTGAATCTTCACAAAGAAATATATCCAAAAGGTCTCTCCTCCAGTGTGTGGAGGAGCGAACACAAAGGAGAAGATGTAAAATTGCTACAGGAAATGTGAAGAAAAAGAATGTGAAGAAGAGGTGACACAGGAACAAGGAATGCGGATTATCCACATAGGGGCAGACAGCAAAAGCACAGAAATGTCAGTATTAATATTACTTTTTCTTAGAACACATATGCCATTGTTTCTTTACTCTCTTGTTGATATTTTGTATTGTCCTGGAATTTAATCTACTAAATATTTGGGGACAAAAAGACAAAATTCTGCTTTGATGTTACATCTGAAATGACCTGTATTTAAACAGGTAATTTGCTTCTGGGGGGAATGTTTTTATAGGCTATTTAGATGAACGGTCTTTTAGGATGTAAAAATAAGATCTTTGCTAAGCTTTTGTACTGAAATAGATGAGACAGGGGGAAGCTACAGGAGGCACAGAGCTCCTCACACACAATTGCTTGTCAAAGGGCAATTGTCTGTTTTAAGTGAAGCTCTTAACTGCTTACAGAGACTTTGGGCAAAGAGTAGAAGGGAATGTGTGTGACTCCATTATTTCAAGTTCAACTAAATTCAGCTATTAGAGACACCCTGTAAAAACTGAGTAGCAGTACTTCAGCCAAATGTGCAAAAGGTGGCATTTTCACATTTCAGGTCTATAGCCATTGCACAAGGAGGCTTTCAGAGGCATTTCTAAACTTTCAAAGACAAAAAAAAGATCACACCCTGTGGCTACATGAAATCCAGACCATTTGCAGCGTCTCTCAGAAACTCACCGTTTTTCAATCACGTGGAAACAGGGAAAGCTGCAAAGACACATCCCCTATGGTTCTATGCTACTGCATCCTGATAGAGTTTTCAGCTCATTTTAGCCCAAACTTTAGGTTTTAGTTTAGTTTTTTCTTGTTGACTGATGCAGCAGCACCTATCATGTAGCAGCAGCTCCAAGGGGTTGGTGAGGTAAATCCACAGAGCAAATTTCCTGTATGTTCCCCAATGGATCTCTGGTTTCTTTCAGTAATTACTTTGCCTGTCAGTCACTGCACAATTAAACAGCTACCTGGCTGTGGCAGCTTGAACCTCTGAATCTGACAAGAGCTGGTTGGGGAAGGTAGCTTGGAAAAGAGTTTTAAAAGAAACCACTCCAAATGCCACATCCATCTTCATTAAAAACGCAGCAGGAGATCAGATATTGTGAGACTATCACAAAGCTATGCAGGTTATTTTAAATTATATTTAATTTTAAAAATAATAAATGCAAACCACGCTGTCTGGGGAAAGGATATTGTAATTCAGTACAGCTTGTAAGTAGGAAGATAAACCTAGCATGAAAAATTAACATGTCAAAGACTCTTTAGATGATAAAATACAAACCGTAACTAGAAAGTTTAAACAATATCATACTTGCATGTTTTTAGTAACCAAAGTCTCAAAAAAACAGGGCTCTTCTCAAGTAATTTAGAGGAGAAAGGAAAAGGGAAGATTCCTGGGAAATCTGTTTGGAAAACTGTTTGTGCTCATGGACACGCAATTATCCCCAGTAAAAATGGAGGAAAAGGGTCCCAGGCTGTGCTTCTCTTTCTTCGTGGCAGTACTTTCAAGAAGTGGTTTGAGCCTTGACTCTTGTAGCTGAAAGATCCCTCAGGTAACTCTTAAGAAACAACTGAGACTAGAATATACCTGGTGTCAATCTCATTGAGCTCTCAATTTGCATTTCCGTGCTTTTATAGTTCTATTTTATAACTGGCTTCTAGTTTTAATGCAAAGAATTTACTCCTTTGCCTTGCTAGAGTACACTTATTTTCCTGGTGGATCAAGTAAGATCAGCTCAAGTGTATTTATAAAACTTTTTCTCCATCAGAGCCAGACGAGTCTGAAACGTTGATATGGTTCCTGTTTTTCTCAGAGCAGTATGCATTTTCTCAGTGTGGGCATTCTCACCCCCTCTCTCTTTTGCTTTGTCTTCTCCCCAGTAACAAACCTGTTAATGCTGGTACGAGCTGTCACTATGTACACTTCAAAACAGACAATGAACTGATGCTGAAGCTGATGCACACCATAATGAGATAATGGTCTTCTACTGCTACATCCTAGAAGGGATCAACAACTTTTTCCACAAAAAGATGATGTCAAATAACAAGTTAGCACAAATGCACTAGGATCCAAAATATATCGTCCTGGGTCTATTGCTTTGTTTGGTCTGGTATCACGATGATGTGACTAAAACTCTCTTGTGGCTCAGTTTTCATTTTGTTGTACTTTCTGGCATTATAGATCTTACTTACCTCAAATAGACAGGTTTGATTGGAACAGCTTAAATTGGTCTCCAGTGACAGGCATATATGCATGACATCCTCATTACCTCACCAAGTCTATAGAAATGGCCAGATTCCAGTTTTTCCAAGCCCTATACCCTTTTTTAGAGACAAAAACATAACTTTGCACCAGCAAAGCACCAGCTACCAGCTCTCATGCGTTTGCAAATGGATGATCCTGTTATCCAGACCCATTAAAGCAATTGTTGTTACATTATGAATTGAGCAATCAGTAGGATTTTTTAAATTATTATTTGTAGATGGCAGATTGAATTATAGTTCAAACAAAAAAGCTTGAAATCGAACTACAAGAAGGTGACATTGGGAAGTCTCAAAGTTTTATTATTCTTGCTTTAAAGCAAGGGGATATCTGCTAAAAAAGAAACTCTTAATGATAGATTTCGCTGCCACCCACATAAAAATAAACATTTTAAAAACTGCAATTACTAGGCAGCCTGAAGAACAGGCATAGCATGCTGTGCTGACCCAGCTCTTTGGGAAATGTGATCTTTGTGCACAGATGCAGGAACACTTAAGAAGAAAGATAAAAGGTCGTCACAAAATGCAGATTACTTCAGAGATGCTAGTATAGAAGTCTCAGAACTCATCTGATTGGAAGTGTTTAGCAGATTCCTCTTTAAAATGCCATTACAGGTTCCACAATGTCAACATTATCTTCTAAGTCTTGCAAATCCCATAGTTTTCATTGAACTTCCCCCTATTTTTAATGTTGGAAATCTTACCATAAATGCATTTGTCAGTCCTAAACATCTCCATCTATCATATGCTAGAACATACATTTTTGTACTTTTCTTAGCAGAACACCTATAATACCTGATATGCTTGTAAAAACAGTCTGGTTTTATTTAATTCACATTTAATATCACACAGGGAAACAACATGAATGAATGCTGAAAGCTTAACCTCTTAGTCATCAGATCTGATTTTCACATGGCTGGAGAGGATCCCATTACTCTAGAAACGGAATTAAAATTGCCAAAAATTTCCTGTTACTCTAGGTATCGGGTTCGAAGAACAGAGATTTTTTTTATCCTATTTTTTTTCTGTTTCTGATAGGATTCTGGTACCTTTAATGCTGCTTATTCTAATACTTTAAAAATATTACAGTATCACCATAGTAGTTGCAGTTAAGATTGTGTAATGCTTTGAGAGTGCATCAGCACCTACACTACACAGCTAAAGTTAAGAGCCCAGACTAGTAATGGACACAGGCAACAGTTTGTGTCCTGCTCTGTCTTCTGGCTATACTTGAAACCCAGGCTGCTAGATTAGGTGTCTAAATACTATGCAATATGAATACGTCCTCCTTACTGGCTTTAAAATCATGTTTCTTAGTAGAGCTTTAACATCATTTAATCATAGGGCTCATGGTTTTGGTCATCAGCTTCCTTCTGTCTCAGCTGAGAGGTCTGAAATACCAAGCATCTTAAAATACACATATTTCACTTGGGCAAAAGAGTAAGTGAAAGAGGATCGGCAATTAAATTCATTGTATTTAAAGATAATTTGTCAAAATACAGAAAGACCTAGTGGTTCGGGAATATTCTGTTTAAACAAACTGCCTAAATTAGTCACACAGATTTTTTTATTGAAGTGACATAAAAATTGGTCATAGTTCTGAGCCTCTATGATTTTGGTCAAACCTTTTTCCTCTTCCAAAAGTTAGAGCCTAAAGATACCAACTGAAAAACTACTGTTTAATGGGATGACACTTCCATGCTGGTGAGTAAGTAGTACATTTACTGGTACATTTTGCTTGGGTGTGACTGAAGTTGATTGTGCTTTTTTTCTTCACCTCAAAAGGACTTTACCTCCACAATATGGTGTCTCTTAGTTACAGAAAATTCTGCTGGGTTCAAGAAGCACCTAAACCTGGTATTAGGTTTATTCCCTTGAAAAGTTTCGTTATAGTGAGTCCTAATTGAATTACAGCTGTCTACACATTTTGATAAAACTTGGAGGTGCAGAATAGGGCTTTATTTAAAAGCACAGATAATGGTCACGTGGAAAATAAGAAACTTGAAAAAACTACTAAGCTATTAAATATTATTTTTAATAGCTAAAAAGCTATTAAATATTATTTGTTGCATAAAAAAATTTAAATTGAAAAATAAGTGATTATAAAGTGGCTACTGTCATTTATATAGAAGTGATTATATTTTTCTGAACAGTGCAGAAGAACTTTTGGCAGATGGGTACCAGAAAAAAATTAATCAAAATTTTCTCTAGCAAGAATTACTTTCTTTTAACACAGTTCAAAACTGGAGTCTAAGTGCATGGTTCATGGTTATTATGACAGCTGTAAATTTGTTGACAACTTTTTCGGTGGCAACAGTGGTGCGCTAATAACTCCCGTCATGGGTTATTTTCTTTGGTCATAATTAACTTTAGAGTATAAATTAACATAGGCATCTTCACTCTGCCCCTGGTTCACCGAAGTATTTCTGAACATACCAAACTTGATGCGTGTTTGCCCACTTCTTTTTTTTTAATGCTAGTTTGTGATTTGTTGCTTTGCTGAATACGGTCCTTCAGTAGACTAAAATTATTCTTTTTTTTAGACCTTTGTTTTTTTGACTATTTCCAAGTCAAAGCACACTGGAGAAAATTATACTTCCCTCAGAGAAAAGGAATTCACTCTTGTCAAAGTAATTTCAGTAGAAAAATCTGAGTGATCAAAACCAAACTCAGAACTTGTTTTTCTCTCTGTGAAGTTTTGCATTTCAATGTGGAGTTTTATATTTGTAGGGAACGTGTGGTATGTATGGAAGAGCAATTTCATACCTTTATAAAACTCATGTACAGCATACGGATAAGGTACTTTGCTGGCAGAATTAAGCAACACTCCTTCTCAGGAACTCGAAATACATTATAGACTTAGCACTGAAACCATGCGAGCCTGAGCTCCGTAAACTAGACAGGGCTTGGCATGGAGATAGATGACTTTAGGCAAGACAGAAGAAGGTTTCCAAATGCCTCATGAAGTTGCTTATTTTTCATTTGCATGCATTACGGACGAATCCGGTGCAGTCACTGAAGGCAATGGCAAATCTTCCCACTTAATGGGAATTTCAGACATGAAGACGTGTCGCTGTGGCAGTGATGGAAAAACGCAGAATTTGAAAGGAATTTTAAAGAGAAGGAGGAACTTTGAAGAGTTCGGGCAGGATTAAGATATTATTCCTGTAAAAATAGAAATCTTGGGAAAAAGTGTGATGTAGATTGGTCATAGAAGGTGGAGTTAGGGACGTCAAACAAGGAGAGAAGAGGTGCTTAGTGACACACATAAGCAGTGCAAAGCTGATGTGTTAAAACTGTATTATCCAAACTATTTCTGATCTTACTGTTATTCTTATCATGCACACAATAAGAGTACTTTTAGGTGAAGTGATTTAAACATGGTTCCAGAAAACTTTTTCAAGTTTTTTATAAAAGCAATCTAAAGAAAATTTACATGAGCTTTGCAATTCCAATGCTGTCCTGGTTTGAGGTAAAACAGACCCAATTTTCTGTTCAGTAATTTCACTTTGCAGCCAAGCCTCTTCTAACTAACTGGACTGGCTGAAATTAACAGCACATTGTGCAGACACTGCTCACTCTCAGAGTGATAAGACCTGCTTATTTGTAATTTATGCTAAGAAATGCTGTGCAGAGAGGCTCGTACTTATTGCTATAACAACTAAGGTCAGCTAATTTTGTTATTTGTCCCACTGGAGGGGCAGAAGTGGAAAAGTGTAGAGGGGTTGCACCCGCAAGGAGGAGGGGACAGGACAAGAGACCAAAAACTGATCACCAGGAGTATTCTATCCCATCTGCATCATGCTCAGTATAAAAGCTGAAGAATCTGTGGGTCAGTGCTCTTTCTTCAATGGCTGGCATCCGAGGATTCATCTGCCCTTGATCCCAATCCCCGCGTCCCTGAATCCCGATTCAGAATCCAGTTCCTGTCCCTCACTGAATCTCATCTGGGACTTTCCCTATGGGTGTCAGTGACCTGATCAACACCCTGGGAGCTTAATACAGTTTTGTATATATTGTATATATTTTTGGCTTTTAAAAATATTATTATTTTATTAATATTTCCATTAATATTTCCACTTAAGTTTCTTCTTCTAAACTCATAAATCTCTTTCTCTCCCTCCTTCGTCTACTTAGAGAAAGAAGTCAGGGAGAGCATCTGTCATTTGTTTTGGTGGCCAGTCTGATCCAAACCACCACAGAGGTATAGTCAGATCAAAGACAAGAGATTGGAACAGAACGGTATAGGAGTGATAGGATTACAAAGTAGAAAACTCAGAAATTAGGAAACTCTAGAACAGAGTCAGCTATTATAATTGATAACCTTAATAATTTGCTATAATAACCTTTATAAAATTATATACTGCATAATTACATTATCATAATCATTACTGGATTCTTACCTCGTTTAGGACGGGAGCTAGATTGCGCTCTGGGAGTGGGTCAGGCACTTTCAACCTGAATGTTTTAGTCCTAGTATAGCTATATGCAACAAAGAACAAGAAGAAATCATGAAATAGCCTCAAGTACAACTTTTTTTTTCCTAGTAGCTCTGCTTTCTATATACATTGTGTAGCTGCAAAGTCATACAACATAATATATACATAGTATATACAATATATAATATATACAACACACCAGTATGCAATATAAAAAACTTACTTGTAGTCATATACATGCACAAACATTTAAATGACACTAAAAGCATATCTGGTTTCTTTTGGAAGTGGAGGGAGATGTTCCATCTTCCCCTATATGACATTTTCAAGCGAAGATTTTTTTCCTTAAACAGCTTTTCTTTAAAATGTAATTACTCTTCTATGTGTGACAAATTTGAAGATAAAATTAAGTAATTTTGCAGTACTCTGTGCAAATAAGCAACTCAACGTTTTCTCCAAAGCTTGAAACTGTCAATTTTGTCCCACTCAGATAGCTCAAAACCTGAGACATTTCATTTTATCAAATCCTTCCTTCAGTCAAAGAAAAGAAATAACCTTGGCATTGAAAATATGCCTGAAGAAAGGTCAGTGAAGCAAGCAACAATTTTCAGTTTATAAAAGCCTCAAAATAGTGCTTAAGAAGAAAACATCCCTTAACCATTCTGACGACCATTGTAAGAGCGTTATACATGCTATTTTCAAGATGATGTATGACAATCATATTGCAGATCTGACTGGAAGCAAAGAGCATAAAATTGTGGCCCTTGTTGAAGCCAACAGAAAGCTTTTTTTTTTTTCCCATATTTCCCTTCAAAATTTTATTGATCTTGGGATAGTGCACTTGGAACAGGCAAGACTTTGCTTTCTGTCTTACCTGGTTCCTGAAGTTCTGAATGCCAAGCCAGTGTTGGGGCAGCTGCTGAATAGACTTCAGCAGAGGGAAGTGGACAGAAGATGTCTTTCAAGAGAAGAACAGGAATAATTTGACCTAACAAGTATCCACAACAGAGAAGTAGGGTGAAGAAAAATGTGAGGATATGGACATACAAAGCTGCTGAAGACTTAAAAACCAGGGTCCAAAAGAATAGGTTTGACTGGGAAAGGGCAAGGTCTGTTCCCACCAGTGATGTCTGAGATGGAACACCATATCAACACCCAGAAAATAACACCAGGGAAGTACATACAATGCGTTGTCACAAAGAAGCAGGCAAGAGCAGCATGGATTTGTAATAACACTACGCAGTAATATTAAAAAAAAACACCAGACCACTCTACAAATTGGCAAAAGTTCATCCTCAGGTGTACTTTGAAGACTATTCAAACAGAAGCTTTTGAGCTGTTGCATAAGAGAAGCAAAACCTCCCTCTTAATGAGTTTAGTCAAATACTCAGGGTTCCCCTGTGAGGTCTTATGACTGACAAAATATTCTTTAGGTCAGCAAAATGCTAGTCTGGTCTTTAGTTATGCAGATTAAGTAGATGCAATCAAAGAATAATCTTAAAATCAATCTTCTTGTGGTACGGATAGGAGGTGAGTTCATACAACGGCCTTCTTTTCTGTAAATACTGGCTAGAACAGTATGCAGATACACAGATTGTAAGAAATTATATTAAAGATATATTGTTAAAGTCACTTCAGTTTGCAGATCCACAGATAGGATACTAACAAAAATATCCTATGTTCCAATACTTGAATATAAAAAGGAGCATAAAATAGTTAATTGTAGGATTCTCAACTGGTTGTCCATAAAATACAGTTGGAACACATGCTGCCTCATTATAAAGCAAAGCAAAAAAAATAAAGCTGTCTTTTAAAAGATATAGCTTCATCCAAGTGTGCATGAGCTTGCTGTAATGTCTAGACAACCCACATTTTTGCTGTTCAGTGTAATGAATAACCCACATCTCTTGCTGTTCAGTTTAATAAACCACTTTGTATAAGCTCTTCAGGCTGATGATCTGCTGTTTATGACAGACTGAACTGTTTAACAGAACCAGTTTAGTTATAAATACTGTCAGGTGTATAGTTAGGGAACTCTCACCTTCCCCACATCACTGACTATCAAAGTGTTCATTCCACCTGCTGGAAAAGAATGGAAGGTGCAGATATTTCCTTTAAAATTTTCCAAGGATACATATTCACACAAAGGATACACTTCACAATTTTAAGAAACAGTATTCTAGGCTTTAAACTACATGGATGTCACATATATGCACAAATGCAAATATAAAAAATGCAAATATAAACCAAACCTGAATATCTGTTAACGAAAACCTTCCTAAAACTACAGGGGTCCTCTTAGTGAAGCACAACATAAACCATATTAAGCGTATGTATCATGTTAATGACTGATGGGCAATATCGATATTTTTTGTATTACTTTCATTTAAAGGTTATTTTTTACATATTGTAGCATAAATTACTGTGTGGCTCACCATAATGTAAATAAACTGAAAGTACAATAATAATAAAAAAAAACTTGAATAAAAATGAAAGTAGTAATGCATGGGGAGGTGGGGGGGAGATGGCAGGTAGGCAGATTCCTTCACAGCATTCCTTAATATTTAAACTGGAAATAATCTAGTGATTTATTACCTGAGAAGTGCTGAAGAATTGTCAGTAACAAGTTTCTTTTAGCAAAAGACTGATTTCCAGTACACCTTATTCTGGATCAGAGTCGGTTAAGGAGAATTATTTTTTTTATTACATTTTGGGTGGGAAAAACAGTGAAATTCAAGTGATGCAAGGGTTTGTGTGTTTTGTTTGCAGATCTCGTGCTGGAGTTGCATCATACCATCTGCAACAGGGTCATCAGAAATATCGTACCTGCTTATATAGGAAAGGAAGATGGATGCAGGGACCTCAACCAGCATCACTGGGACCTGAATGCACTCCTGATTCAGCCCTGTTTGGACACCTATTGAAGGTATAGCCTGTGAGAGGTTCCTGAAACCTTCCTTCCTTCAGCTGTCTCGAGGAGACAAACATGTTTCTTGGGGCCGTTGACCAATGCACAGTCTACTGGGCCAAGAAAGGGGGCATTTTGTGCCATGTTACATGCAATAGCGCAATAATTGGATCCAGTAAAGAAATACATCACTTTTCATCACGTGCCACCTAAACAAGCAAGTTAAGAGAGAAGAATGTGACTGAAGTAATTTATTTTATTTGCAGATATTCAGTATATGAAGACCAGATTATAATAGAATGTAGGTACACCATTTTCTCCCATATTATATAAGATATAATTCTGCTCCAATATTGTTTATATTAGTTAATTTTGTACTTCCCCAATTTCTTTTTTAAATTTCAGAAGAAATTCTTCAGAATTGTACAAAGGCAGGGCCAGCCTGGTTTCTATTTAAAGTTTTTATGGAAATGGCATTTTCTCATGAACTATTCTAGCCATTTCAAATTCACATTTTGTAATTAAAATTCCCTGGGCATGAGTATTCTTTATAACCATTCTTTTTCCTGAAACAGCGTGAGGAACAAGGCAGGACTGGATCAAAATTACTAGGGGTTTTTATTACTTTAGAAAAACTTCAGACCTTTAGATACACTTTCTCCCTTCTCTCCAGCCCCCACTCCTCCTTAAAAAAAACAACAAAAAAAAACAACTATGGATCACATAGTACTAAAGATTGTACTCCAAACACATAAGACACAAGCTAATGCCTACAAGGAACGTGTCCAGTGAAATTCTGTACAGCTGCTCTGGAGGAGAATACATGTGCAGTCCAGAGGCAGGCAGATGCCTTTTGGCACAAAACGTGTTCAACAGAGGCATAATCACTGGATAATTTAACAGCTGTTCTTAATCGAGTCTCAATTAATTATGGGAGGAATGCGATTCTTTACCGAGGAAAAGAATTTGGCCGTATAAGGGTGATTGTCACTGAAAGCATTAGATGTTATGATATCAGGGCAAAATCCAAGTTTTTGTTGAAAAATCTGGAGGAATGAGAGGTTCTTAAGTATAACTACTTCTGTATAATTTCTCAACATGGAAAAAATACGACATTTTCCTAATCTTAGTCTGGAAAATGTTAAATCCCTTTTCCTAAAACTTTCCATTTTGAGACAGATATCCAGCACAGCAAATTTCAGCCCGAGCAGCTAAGGATTAGCACAGTAAAGTACAAGCGAGAGCAGGATGCCAGGATGGGAAGAACTAAGCAACCCAAAGAGAAGTGGCATTGCATAAACAGATAATAACATGTCATACTTCAATTTTGCAGATGAAACTGAGGAGTTCTGCTTGTGCAGCTCTCTGCAGCGCCTGCTTATGAGGAGAGAATTTTTCTTTTCTCCAGCATATGTTATTATTTTTCCTTTCAACTTGCTAGAGAGCTCTCTCAGGTTGTGTTGCTTTGGATCATTATTGCCTCTGTACTGATGAATTTCCCTGAAATAGGGAACAAGGGGTTTTGGTGAATTCTGCATTAAATTAAAGCCCCAAAATATATAGCAGCATAGTAGAGTACAGACAAGGGGCAGATACTGAGGTGACTCAAGTGACAACTTGGAGGCTATGAACCTGACGGGATTATAAAGATTAAGCGCTATGAATTTCTTTTTCTCCATATATATTGCAGATCATGAAGAAGTATGAATAAGAGTCAGATGAAACTGGTTCCTGAAACGTGCAGGGAATTGTGCCATACAAAGCTGGTTCTTCAGGACATCAGGTACCTTAGCTTGGAAGCATGCTGAAGATATTGTTACAAGACATAAGAGTCTGTGACTACAGAAATAAAGAACTCTCAGAAAAAAAAAAAAAAAAAAGATATATAGAGTGTCATACAGTGAAACTCTGAGAGAACTTCTATATTTGTAATAAAATGGTTCACATGTGTATGAGCGCTCAGACTTGATCATGTCCAAAGAAGAGCAGGGAAGCTGCTGAAGGGTTTAGAGAACGAGTCTTATAAGAGGTGGCTGAGGTAACTGGCGTTGTTCAGCCTGGAGAAAAGGAAACTCAAGGAAGACCTTATCGCTCTCTACAGCCACCTGAAAGGAGGTTGTAGTAAGGTTAGTCTTTTCTCCCAAGGAACAAGTGATAGGACAAGAGGAGATGGCCTCAGGTTGTGCTAGGCTGGGTTTAGATTGGGTATTAGGAAAAAATCTCTTCACCAGAAGGGTTATTGGACAGTGGGACAGGACACCCAGTGAAGTGGTTGAGTCACCATCCCTGATGGCATGTGTAGATGTGGTACTTAGGGACTTGGTTTATTGGTGGCTTTGTCAGTGTTAGGTTGATGGTTAGCCTCAATGATCTTAAAGATCTTTTCCAACCTAAACAACTATATGATTCTATGTAGAGTGTTAAAATATATTGTCTCTGCTCTCTCTTTATCACCAGCTACCTGATGCTCTCCCAAGGTAATTCTGTGATGCACTTCAGGGGCTAACAGAGGCCACAGAGCACCTCCAGGGGCAGTGAGGGTGTAGGAAGCTTCTGCTGGAATCCAAGACGGTTTCACAGTACAAGAATAATGACAGTGTGTGCAGGAAGCCACGGGACGGAAGACTGCAGTGTTTGCTGGGCTGCAGGACGTCCAAGTGCCTGCTGAAGATGAGAATCTGCAGGGTGGAGCATGGAAACCCAATGCCTTGAAGAAGTGTCTGAACGTACTGCCACCCCACCATGTTAACTCAGGGGCCTCCGCTTTACGTATATAATTTATCATTATATGTGTTTGGTACAAATATTAGTTATGAAAAATTTTGGTCAAAATTTGTCCAAAATAGTCTCTATTAGGGTCATCTTTTGAAGTTTTCTTTGTGACTCGTCGTTCATTATCAAATATATATATATATTCCACATGTTATCTCTAACCTAGAAGTTGATGAGTGAGTCTTCATGTATCACTGTTGCTAGGGAGATAGATTGGTTCTCTGAAGCCAAAATAAACCACTATGGATTGACACAAAGCTCAAAATCTAGCACTTATATGGACTAGTGATTGGAAGAAAAACGATGCTATGTTTTAAAAGTGCAGATGTGCAAACTTCAGCTGAAGCCGTATCTGCATACAAAGCACTGCCAAAATAAAGAGTATAGTCTGCTGAAATTTCTGCTGACCTTACTGTGTGCGAAGATCTGCCAACTTTTGAGCTTCAGCTTTCCCTCTTCTTAAAGGGCAGCATCTGGACTAGCCATATTGTAGAGGAAGTTTACTTAGAAAGAAGAACAAATGTTCTCCTCCTCTAAATTTATCATTACTTTATGAACAGAGATTACTTTCTATTGTAACTCCTACTTCTTTGGTAGGATTTTGGAGGCTGCCGAAACTCAAAAAAGCTATTAAATGAATGAGACAAGAATTATGGAACCATTAAGATATATATAGTTGGAATTGAAATTACATATATAGTTTGAATTGAAATCTTTTGTACAGAAAATATGATTACATGTAATATATACAACCTTTACTTTTTTTTTTTTAGGGAAAAAGTTTGTAATTATGTGATTTAAAATGTACATTTTGTATTTTTAATGCAAAAAAACTATGTGTTTATGCTGCCGAAGTATGGCTTGAAAATTCTGGGACAATAAATTCCAAACACATTTCAAATAGAAACCAAATAAACACATGGTTTAAACAAGTTCTTTATTAACCCAAAATGAGTAAAAAAAAATCATAAGCTTTTTTTTTAATAGAAACTCTGCCGTGTTCAAATTCTACATCAACAATTTTAATATCATTCATTACATTGTAAAAACCAAAAATATCTCATGATGCATTGACTGAAATGTGTATTTTAAAATTTTGAAAGTCTCCAGCAGAATTAGGTACTGCAACACTAAGCCAGCAATCAGAAATGCCACACTGACCTTACGTTTGTGTTATCTGAAAAAGGGAGGAACGTGACTAGATGATCTCAGAAGGTCCCTTCCAACCTAGGTGATTCTGTGATTCTGTGACACATGGAAAGCCTGGAACTGCTGCAGGCGTTACAAAAAAACTCTTCTCCCAGAGTGTGGTCCGGTGATAAACGAGGTCAGGCCAGCATGCCATCTGCCCATGGAATATCGTGTTGATGTGTTGTTCTGGGTCTTTTACAGCCACGGTGTTCTCAGTCATTTAGAAACGGAAGCGAGATTCCATGGGAAAATAAATACTCACCTAAAAGCTAATTAAATGTAGAGCAAAGGAGGCAAAAAAAAAAAAAATAGGAATGTAGAAATATATTCTTTGACAATGCTCTGCATTTAAATTTCCTGCTCATCCCTGCTTTCTACAGATTTCTCTTACTTGTTCAGGGTTCTACTTGTTTTGTACCACTTTCGTGGGAAAACTGAATACTTCATGCAGAATATCCCAAATCTTACAAGACCAAGTGCTGTGATCTATGTTGCCATGTTTCATTGCTCTCTGCCTCCCTATTTGTATAGATGGTATGCCATTTTAAAAATTACAAAGCATACATTGCCCACTGCACTGTGGTCCTACCATATCTGTACCTTCAATCTTCATGCAATAATTCAGGGGGAAGTCTTCCACTTCCACTTCTAGAACATCTGTAACCAATCGTGGTACAAGAATAGGCATTGCTGAAAAAGAAATACAAAACTGTCCACGATGTAACTGTCAAAGCAATATGTTTTAATCTGTTTAGGTGTTTGAGAACAGGGGCATGGCACAACTTCAGCCTATTGTCAGCAGATTATTCAAATAATAGGACCATACTCTGTCCTTGTCCTACATAAGCTATTCATTTCAGGAGTTCTGTATGCAGATTAAAATCAGTATATGGTTCAAAGAACCAGTATTAATCCTGTGATCTTTTTTAAATATAAATCCAATTCTGTTCATTGTCATTCAGCAACCAGATTTGTAAACAATTTAAATTTTGCCTGAAGTCAGATAATCCTATCATTATTTCTTCCCCTCAGGCACAGGCAAACACCTAGACCTTTAGTATATGTGTGTATGAGACAGTGCTGTGTAAACAGCAAGGCAACAAAAATCATATACAAAAGAAAGACTATTTTTTAAAAAAATAGGTTGAGATTCCTCAGTTACTTCAGCACTTAATTTTTTTCTGGACGATTTTCCCCTCATTCTTCATGACATAAAATTCTACATGCTGAAACGTGATTTTGCAAAGCTGTCACGTTTTCACTCCATAGATAATTTTCTTCTGCTTGATTAGCATCATATATATTTATTTATCAAAATTGTTAGCCTTCTCCTCCTTGCGCCACTTAGGCATGGAGAGCAAACATGCCTGAGGTTCCTCTTTCCTGTGAATCCAAATATTTGCCAAGTGGTCTGTCACCACAGCATTTTTCTTGGCTTTGGAGGTTATGAAGAAGAAGTGAGGCTGCTCTCCTCACTCCTCAGTGTCCTGGAGCCACAACTCAAGGACCAACGAGTAGAGCATTAACTCTGTCATTAAACTTGCAATTGTCCAGGTTAGATCAAAGTCACTCCTCCTTACTCCGAGTAGACTGGCAAGGAATAAACTCACCTGTGAAAAGAAGTGATATGGCCATAAAAACTTTGGGGAAAGGGGATTATTTTCTTCTTTGGCTTCCTGCTCTGTGTGGTTTATGCTGCCTTTTACAGAACGGTGTGGCTTTATGAGCTAAGCTGTTGGTGGCATCATGATTGACTTGTGTATAGTCGTAGAGAAGACCCTGAGAGCAAAATCTGGCCTGCTCTTAGTACATTGCTGAGGATTATGGAGAAGATACAAAGAATCCCTTTTGAGTCTTGAAGATTGAATTTAAAGGAATAACAGAAGTAAAGACCAGCTTTTTACTTGCAGATTTGCTCACGTACCATGGATTCTCTTAACCATAAAAATCCTGAGACACCATGGAGCTACACCTACTGAATCATACTGAATCATTTTTCAGAGACAAATCACACTTAAAGAATTTTCTGTATAAGTGTATGGTTTTTCATGTTTCTAAAAACGATATTTTCATTTTCTGTGTATTTCAAGTTGGTCAGTGTGCAAGCTCTTACCTTGCACTACTTGTGACTGGTCAACAATTTTACAATCAATTCAACAACTTAACAATTGGGTCTTGATCAAAGTGCCATCAAGCTGACATAAAACAATTTTCTTAATCCAAATGCTGTGTTGAAATGGTTGTGGGGGTTTATCTTCCAATTCATCATGTATCTTTGGTCCAGCAAGCACACTAGTAAAAATTTCAGGAACTTTCTGTGCTGTTAGACATTTTTTCCTGCCCTTCACTGAATTAGAACTGAGTGACAATACAAAAAGTTTACAAAACAAGTATCTCTTTACTGAGAGGGATGCACTCAGTTCCTTGGTTTCTGTAGAGTTCACGAATTCAATTTTTACCGTTTTAATCAAGCACACAAGACATAATCAATGGCAGGAGATCTGTGTCCTTGCAGACTTTCCTTGGTTGCCTTGGACATAAAAATTCTGTGAGATAATCTCTCTACAGCCTGCTGTCAAAGATGTGACCTTCTTTTTTTTTCTGCTCTGATCATGTGTTCCCACTTCCTCTGATGTACTGGATGGTTTGGACAAGCTTGCCAATACAGCCAGAAAATTAATTTTGGGGTGGGTGTAGCTGTTCATGGTGTGGTATGAAGTGTACCATCCACGTGCGTCACGCTATCTGCACATCTTTAAGCTGCATCCATCTGTGGGAAGAGAATAGTAAACTGTGGTCTTACAAGGAGAACGTATGTCCTTTTTTGTTAGGAAAGTTGATATCTGGTAGAATTTTAAACTACTGAGGAGAAACGTTATTATAAAATGAGACATGACCCTATATTTAACATTAAACAACAGAAGAATCAGACTTTTCCATGTGAGCAGAGCTTGCAGCTTTGCACAGCAATCTGAAGGTGCCAGGGGTTAAAATTATTTTGTGGCCAATCCGTAATTTCTCCTGACAAGTTCATCTAGGCATTCATACACCATCATATAAATCACTGAATAATTCTAATTTATCAAACTTCATTGAAGTCCATAATCAGTAAAAAATCAATGCCACTCCAATCACAGTGGGTATGAGGCTTGGGAATTATTATTTTTTTAAAAAAATTTAGATGCGGAGGGAGCGGAATTGCATTTTAAAATATTACAACAGTCTGTCAGATTAAAAAAAAAAAATGAGGCATGAAATCATCCACAGCACAAAAAGAAATGGTAAAAAAAGTGCCCAGTAATCACATTGCTATTTAGCATTTCAAGACAGGAAAGTTTTCTAATCTATCATACTGCTAAAATGAAATGGCAACATATTTCTTTATGTATACAGATAGGCAAATATTGAACTATTATTGTCAGCGAACAAAAAAAGTAATTTGGTATGTTACTGCTTTTTATTTAAAATGCTGAATACTGTATGTATTATATAAGAGAACACATATATTTTTAGGACAGCTAATAACTTAAAAATATATCTGAGAGTTCGGAAATGGTGATAAAGTACCGAATAAAAGAAAATGTTGACTATTAGTAAACCAGCAAATTTTAGCAAAGTGGGTTTATTTATCCATTTAAATAAATTATCAAATAATAGTAGGATGGCAGGCAAAGCAACAGGAAATCATTTTGAAAGTTACAAAACTGGCACTGACAGTGTCAGTGACATATTTGACACTGATATTCAACTTTGAAAATTTCACAAATACATTTCATAATCATTGTTGGCAAGTGCTTTTGAGAAGAAAACACAAAACCAGGGTAAGTCTTAAAAATAATTTTTATTCACTGGCATAATGAAATTATTAAAAATTAGACTTTGAAAGAACACTGAAAACACACAAACTAGTAAATTCCCATTACCGTGCTGGAGGCATCAATAAGTGATATTAATACTAATGGCAAATGCTAAACACTCGCTGAAGTAGTAGGATGAAATTCCCAGATAGAACTAAACTTTCATAAATTTTCATGGTGTCACCAAGCAGTATTATCACTACGGTCTGTGCTAGAGATGGGATTTATTTCAGCAGAAAATGGAGATGACCTTGAAATCTTCCACAAAAGTATGAGATGGGTAAACCCTTTTTTTTTTTTTCTTTTTCTATCTACATATGTATCCTTATGAAAGGTGTCAAAACCCAGGAGATGTGGGAGGAGAGCAATGAGGCTTATTTGAAGGGCATAAGCATAGCCTGCACCATCATGGTTTTGAGATGGATGCAGCTCTCCTACACTTCCCCTTGAAGAGCCTTTCTGAGTACACAGAAACAGACTTTTTTCATCGCAACTGAAAGGTATCGCTGGACTCTGCCTCAGAATCTGATTTCTCAAATGCCTTTGTTTTTAAAACCTGTTTTATAATTTGGAAAAAAAAATATGTTGGCAAGTAATTTTATAAAGGCAGAGATGATCGACAGGAGCAAAGGCAGAGAGCAATCTATGTCGACACTCTTAAGTATTTCTCAAAGTCTGAATACCACGTCGACAGAGTAGAGACATCCTGAGATGTCCTCCCCAGATCTGTTTCTGAGGAACCTGGTTCCCAGACCCACCAAATGCCAACAACCAAGAAGCCAATAAACGGCAGTACTTTTATGGCCTTAAAAGTATAACATTTATGGAACTCAAAACAGGTTATAGGGCAACTGCTTTGATAATTTTTGGCAGGGAAAAAAAAAAAAAAGCTGTAATTTCACAGGTGCCACAAGGTGAGTGAGTTGACCCACAGTGTGGAACCAGATCTTTTGGGGGATCCAGTTTCTGAGCTCAGTGGGAGAATGCAGTTTGTGGCTGATGTGAATTTCCCATCTCAGCTGAGAGCAGTGGGGAGGGAGAAGACAAGGGAAGCAGTGCCCCAGCATGGGCATACAACATCTTAAACATCTTAGTGGCCATTCCCCGCCCTGCCTTTTTTTTTTCCATCAGTTGATGAAAGTGCATTTTTAGTCCAGAACCACAATACTGGTCATAGTATATACTGTATATATACATATATATATATACACATACTATATACTGTAAGCTTGGAGTGGAGTCTGGAAAGAGCAGTGATTCCTCTCGTTAGTACCAGGGGCTGGAGGCAGGGCATGCCTTGGATAGTAGATGGGCAGCCAGTAGAGATGACAGTTTGTCTTGATAGAGCAGCAGCTGTATCTGCTGAGCTAGCCAAAAACCTGGCTAAGAGGAAAGAATTACTAAAATACTGGAATTTCAAACTGCTTTTAGAAGCACCTCTGAGTGCTAACAAGTGTGGTTCTAACAAGTCCTAGGAGGAGACGCTGAGGGAACTGGGCATGTTTAGTTTGGAGAAGAGGAGGCTGAGGGGAGACCTCCTTGCCCTC
The DNA here is from genome assembly GCA_025769975.1 of Gallinago jamesoni. Taxonomy (NCBI): domain Eukaryota; kingdom Metazoa; phylum Chordata; class Aves; order Charadriiformes; family Scolopacidae; genus Gallinago; species Gallinago jamesoni. The sequence continues at coordinate 89,164,891 of JAOQGH010000023.1, forward strand.
TACAACTACCTGA
>JAOQGH010000023.1:89176017-89187283 GCA_025769975.1 Gallinago jamesoni
CTGGACACGTTCCTGTGGGACCTGCTCTGGGTGGACCTGCTCTGGCAGGGGGTTGGACTAGATGATCTCCAGAGGTCTCTTCCAACACCATGTGATTCTGTGATTTATTTGAAAGGCCTTGCTGCTGCTGCTTGTTACTTAAAGGTCCCGTGCAGCACTGACAGTCCCTACTTCTGCAAATAATATCTCTGTTTGCAAGACAAAACAAATATTTGTCAATCGGTGGAAGTGATAGCTGGCCAAGAGCTTTCAGATGACTGTTTCCTGGCTTGAACTCTTGGCCACTTTACCAGCAGCTAGTGGCTACAGTTCATGCACATGGTGTTCCGAGCCCAGTTAGGAATGCACTGGCATTAATTCACCCACTCTTGGTGCTGAATGATGAAAGGGATTGAATTTTCTCATTTGCAAGTTTTTCTAACCCTCATCCTACAGAATACCATGCATCCTTACATGAAAACCCAAGAAAGACACACTAACTTCAAAAGTAAGATACATTTTCCTAGATTAAATTTATATTTTTTTTTCTAAAATACTCCTTATTTTTTGTGATTGATTAAGGAAAAAATCCAAGATCTAGAAGGTGACACTTACCATAAATGTTTAGACTTGTTTAGACGCGGAAAAATAAAACAAACCACCCAAAGTATATGTCTTTCAGTGTTGCATATTAATTTTGTGTGCTGTCCCATAAGAAGCTACTTCAGTAGCTTCAACAGCCTGTTATATCCAAAGATCTCAAAGTGGAGAACAAACATATAAATAAATCCCCACAACATTCTACTAGACGCTTACAGGTAGGGAAACTGAGATACAGAAGTTAAAAAAACCTGCCTAGCATTATACAGTAAGTTAAATGCAGAAACAGAAATCATCACTTTTAGCCCTACAGTTAATACAAAGATGTCCTCTGCTCTGCCATTGCAGATGTACATTTTTTAGTGCTGTTTTGGTGGGGTTTTTTTTTAATTAAATTTGACATTAGCACCAGTTTTGAAGCTGTTGAACATGGTCATTTGGGGAATAAAATTCAGCTGTTTAAGATTTGAGGTATATTTTTCTGAAAATTAATGCAGGAGCAGCAACTTTCAACAATAAAAATAAAAACAAAAGCTTATTTATCCTTGAGACTATTTCCAAAATGGGTCAGAATTGAGTCTGATTCTTAGCTAAAGGAATTCTTGGAGAAAAGAGAGGCTCCAGTACACATTAACATCCCTTTATTGATTTGTATCTCAAATCTATGGAAGTGTGATTTCAATTTTCACCTCTTTTAAATGCAGATCAAGCAATTTTGCCAACACCTACTCTTCTGTCAAACACTTCACTCTCAGAGCTGTGTCTATTGCCCGTGCTTCTGCACCTCTATCTGCCTCTGACCATCCAGTGGAGCCTGGATTTCGTCCAATACAGCACTGGAAACTGTGTTGTGGTAGTGGTGTGTCCAGCAAAGACACGTCTGATGGGGCACGTGGGCAAGACCAGGACCAAGTAAGGGCGACAGGAATCTGACATTTTAACAACCTTTTCATTTCCTTTTCATAATAGTTTCTGTCTTGGTATCAGGAGAGCAGTCAGGCATAAAAAGGTATAATGTTGAGCCAAAACAATTAAATGAAAATGGACGTGTAACCATGAGTTGCAAGGAGAAGAAAGTGCAAAGAGAGAACTGACTGTTCTCTGGAACTTCTTTTTTAATGAATGCTGCCAACAGTGAAAATGACCAGCCTCCCTTTCTTTTTCCAAGTGAGAATTGTTTACAATTGAGTACAAATGGAGGTTGTTGCATTACTGACAATATTTGGAATATTACTTCTGTAAGAGGAAAGGCTTTCAAAGACCTTGAGGCCTGGCATGAAGGGGAGAGAGAAAGGCAGGGTAATTTGTCCTATTGACAAGCAACTGGGAAGTGGCACGAGCAGGATCAAAGGGGGCATTTTCTTTCTCTGTGAGCAGGACAGAAAAAAAGCAATTTTTTCCTTGAGAGTGAATAGCTGTAAAGAGAGTACACAAAAGAACATCTGCTCTTAGAAGGCACTTGACAAAATAGCACTGCTCTCGTGTGAAGAAATACCTGGGTAGCCAACAGGTAGCTCAGTGTGGGAAAGGCATTGGAATTTCATGGAATGTTTGAGGTTGGAAGATGCCTCTGGTGGTTGCCTTGTCCAACCCCCCTGCTCAAGCAGGGCTGCCTAAAGCCAGTTGTCCAGTACCATTTGGGAATATTCGATTAAAAAAAGTAACAAATTAATACACTGGGTCCAATAACCAATTCTCCTTTCCTAATAACAGCAGTTCAGCAACAGGCAGGCAAAATTCCTAAACAAGAATTATCTTGAGTACTTGCATACAACCAGCCATTGAAAAAGCATTCAAAAGTGTGTGAAAAAAAGCTTAGTGACATGGTTTAGTGATGGGTTTTTTTCAGAGTTAGGTTGATGATTGGACTAGATGGTCTTAAAGGTCTCTTCCAACCTAGACAATTCTATGATTCCGTAAGAGATGCATTGAAAAAGCAGAAATATTCCTGCATCTCTTGATCGTTTGTGTCCTGAATTATTATTATTATTTTTTAATTCATTTATTCGCTTATAGCAGAGGAAATTTCCAGTTGAAGGAAATGCAGTTTTCATACCTGTGGCCACAGATGGTAAGAAGTGAGATACATCTGGCAATAATATTTGAGCTGATGGATGCATATGCTGTGGAGTGGTCTATCTCATTTCCATCCACCTCATTCTACGTTCCATGCCTTTTGACTACCATTTGTTGATATTTGGGAGGTATGCTTACTTTCTAGCTGAGCAATGCCAAGGAAATGTAAAGTAGCAAAATAATGCTGTAAAATGTCTTAGTGGTCATACACAGAGGATTTTGTAGAAGTCTCACGTGCCTATTACTAAGTGGTTTCATCTTTTTCCAAGATTCTCATCTTTTGGGGTTCGGGGATGTTAAGAGAGAAGGGACGGAGGAGGAAAGGAGCACAATGCTTGTCTCCATGTCTGCTTTCAGATGAATAGCCAGCTTTTGTACTAAACCAGCTTCTGGGTTTTGTGGCAGGTCACCTCACTGGCCAGGCAGGTACTTGGCCATTTGGCTGGCTCCATTAGAACCCCACTTATATGAAACAGACACACATGAATGAAACTGTAAGTGCATGGTTGGACTTTCCCTTAAGAGGCCCATGGTGGGCAATCTTCAACAGGCACTCGTGAATACCAGGTGAAAGGAATGGCTTAGTACTGGGAATATCTTTTCCTGAGTGTCCACCAAGAGGCAACACTTAGAGGACTTTGATTTACATGATGACAAACGCCGTCACTCCAAATGTTCACCCCTTCCTTCTTCTTCTCCCAGTTTTAGACATTGAACATGGTGTCATATGGCATGGAATGTCGTTTTGGTCAGTTGGGGTCAGCTGTCCTAGCTACATCCCCTCCCAACCTCTTGTACACCCCCAGCCTACTTGCTGGTGGGGTGATGTGACAAGCAGAAAAGGCCTTCATTCTGTGTAAGCTCTGCTCAGCAATAATGAAAACGTCCCTGTATTACCAACACTTTTCAGCACAAATCCATGACATAGAAGGCTTTTCTGAACCTTTCTAACATTGATATTTTGGGGTAAAGGCCTTTCACCAGATCATCAGAAGAGTCAATCCTATATGGTTTAACCAAATCGACAAATAGCTTAACCTGATACATTTTGTATTTGGCGAATGTATTTTTTTGAACACCTCCTGGATGTTTTCCCTCACTCAGTCCTCACTATTCACTTCTCTTCTTGCACTAGGAGTGGGGACAATATGGTCAACAACAAGATACCATGATGGGGACAGAGAAAGCTGTGGCTTTCTAAATACTGTGGGACTAAATTTCTTGGAGATAAAAGTGCTAAATCCTCTGTGAACTGTTGCGTGTATATAAAGAAGTCCTCTGATGAAATTCCAGTCCATTTTCAACACACTCTTGTCAGGGTCATGAAGCCTACACTTCACAGATCTAGAAATTGATTACATTGATATTAAGACCTTGCCTACTGTTTGATTTTTCTTGTGTTTCCTGTGTGTTGGTGTCCTATGGGTTGAAAAAATGCCCATCCCCTATGAAAATACCAGGTTTATCTCTAGTTTGCTTTCTGGAACAGATGCGTACAAAAAATCTATTCCCTTTCTTTTGAAACAAACTTACCTTAAATTAAAAAGCAGTCTATTATGCTGAAAATAAACCAAACAAAAGCTCATTTTACCTAGAGAAGGTTCTTATGAAGGAATTTCAAAAGTTAAAATAGTGAAGAAACGAACTAATAAAATGTCATGGTAAGTTTATACATTTTTATTTCAAGGGAGATTTATTTATCAATTTGTTTGCTAATCCTATCAGCAAAGCAGCGCAGCCCATAAGCAAGAAACTATTGGCTTTAGAATATGATTAATTCAGCCCATACCAATGAGGACTCTTGCCTTACAATTTTATAGTCTGTGTTCATCTACTTTTAATGATAAGCTCTGAAAGTAATCTTGTAATGTCTAATTTGGGAATAACGGGACATGAGCTACAATAACTCAGCAAAATATGTACCGGTGGGATTCTAAGTTGGCCCAGCAAAACTATTTATTTGTATGAAACAGCATATAATCCTGCAGCAAACATCTGAAATGGAATACAGGAGAAAAGAAATCCTGTTTTATGTCAGCTGTCACAATGCATAGTTGAGCAACTGTATTTCTGAGGCTGTAAATCTCTTTGGCGAGCACATGACAGTTTTGTGAAGAGTAGTTAAAGACTAAGTCCATCTGTAAGAAGGGAGTTAGGTCAAAAGAGTCAGTTTTTTGCACTTCAGTCTTTTTTTTCAGCTAACACAGCTCAGACAACCGCATCAGGCAGTAAACAGAAATTCTCTGACTTCCAGTTATCGATGTAATTTTAATCCAACAGGAAGAGCAAATCAGCCTTAAATTGTACCTACAATTATTTATAAGATCTAGCAAATGAATGATAAGCCATATATTTATAAAAAAAAAAATTTAACCAAACTCTTGACATTCAAAATTGTGTCTAAGACAGTACTCCAACATAGAGCCTACTGAAATTGGAACCAAACAAAAGCTGAAGTTCTTGTATTAGCTGTAGATAAACAGGCAGCCAGGTGGTATTGAAGCAAGGAAGAAAAATGTGGACTTTGCAAAATTATTGTGATTTTACAGATCCATTTCTCAACCTGCTGCTCTTTAAGGACAGTGATGCTAAAGACCAGCTGCCTTTTGTCTACTTTCAATTATTTATTACAAGTGAAGCTTGCAAACATGGTCTCTGACTTGTATTAAGACCTTAAGAGAAAGTCATAAATAGTTGCATTCTTGCAATTGATTAAACGTGAAATACCAGTTTCTGTTGCTGTTTCTTTCTCTGAAGGACAATAGCTGTCCCTCGTTAATCTTTAATTAAAACAATAATCCTTCATTAAAAGGGTAATACTCCTTAATTCAGTTGAAGGACAATGTCTTTTTACAAGAAAGGTTTTGTACCTGGTTAATCAAAATGCTCTAAGTAGATACACTCCACAGTTTAACTATCATGGATTTTCTACTTTTCTTGATGTTGGCTTGTTTTAAGCGGCAGGGGAAATGAGGACCTCAGTGAAATTTTTAAAATTCTGAGCAGTTTTATGGTTGCACAGAAAAAATCTGATTAACTCATCTCATGATCGTGATAACGCTAACTTAGACCCTGTATGTTTGTCCAACTTTGGCTCCTGATTATGCACAAAAAAATATTCCTTATTCCATAAACACAGCTGTTCAAGTGTATCTTGTACATTGTATATAACTTTTAATATTTTTTTTTCATGTTAGTGCATGCCTGTGAGCTTTGCCTTCTCATCTGAAATCAGCTTCTGTGACTCATACGTCAAAACTCTAGTAAATACTACAGGTCTCTTGTCCTGAACAACTGTAGAGTGGAAGGGTGCTACAGGGCACAGACGTTCTGAATATTTCTGCTTTCTACTGACCTGATTTTCTGTGATTTTTTTTCAGTTGTTTACCCCCCCCCCTCCTCTCCTTCCCAGTATTTCTGTCTTCATTATGCAAAGTCTTTGCTTTTTCCCGTGACTAGAATGACTATCTGACTCTACAACCTGCCTGGAGGTTTGTGACTGCTTGTTCCTGTCTCTCCTCACTTAGCCAGCAATTTTCTGGCTTTTTTGGTTAAGGGATGAAAAATTTATTCTCTGTCCATACCTTTCATAACTGCAATTTTCTTCCTTAGTCTTCTTTTGGGGAGTCCTGAGAGATAGTCCAAGTAACTTCAATCACACATTCAATAAACTGAGCACTAGATGTTCTTTGCAAAAAAAAATAGGATTACAGAATTTCATTGAGCTGCCCTTCTGCTTGTAAGGAAGTCCTTTTTAATTCTATTTTTTTCTTGCGTTTTTCACTGCAAGTATATACCCAGAATAGATGTTAGTGAATGGTTTCAGTGAGACCAGCAATGGAGTCGTTGCTGAAAGGACTATTTCTGAATTTCACAGCCAGCAGCTCATCCTTAAGACTTTAAAAGGAACAAAATAAAGGCATGGAGAACTCACTTCTCTCTATCATTTCTTTATATAAGAAAAGGTCATGTTGATGTTCCGCTTTCATTTGTATCCTGTATGTATGTGAATGAATGCTTAATAAATTAGTACATTTTTCTATTTGAATCACAGAGCTCCATAGCATTTAAAGATTATTACCAACAACAGTTTTTCTGAAAGTAAAATTTAACATTTTACTATGTTAAATATTCACAATTTCTTCCAAGGGCTGTCTTTGTGTGGGCACCCAGACGCTGGTGGTCTAGATGAAAAGGGTATTGAATTGAACAAGCATAGTCCATCTTCCTGAAATCCCCTTCTCCAACTTTGGTTTATATTACTCAAAAGTGCAGTGCTAAATCTTTAATAATTCCTCTCTGACTAATTAGTAGGGTAGCTGCCTATGTGATATTTTTCACAATTCGGAAGTCAAGAAATTCTCATTATCAACTCCCCTTAGACTTCAGTAAAAGGGCACCTAAACAGAGTTTTAGGATGCAACTCTGTTAATTACAGAAGCACTTCTGTAAGTTTGACCCTCTTCTCTGGGTTGTTACTGTAGATTTTTGCTTGAAAATACAGCAAAGTATACTCCAAATGCTCAATAGCTTACTAGTAGGTTCCTCGGGACACAGCGAAATGTAAAAAATAGGGGAAAAAGGCCATGTGACTGACATAAAAACTGAACAGTCACAATAAACCCACATGATTTGAGTAGGCTGTAACTTCTTTCATTCTGGAGCACGTAATTGTGGTGGATTTTTGTCATCGCTGAGTGCAAGAGAGAAGGTATATTAGAAAAACAACGGCAGTATTTCCAGCACTGCATTATCATGGAATTGTGGCTCGCAGGAAAAAACCAGCAGTTTTCACACCAAACATGGCACCCCTTTGACAAGTAAGTTGTAGGAATATAACCAGCGCTCGAAACGCCTGCTTGCAGCTAGTGGTAATCACCATAGCAACGAGAGCATTGGAAAAAAAAAATTAATTTAAAAACGAGTAAACCACTAGCTGTTCAAACTAACTCGGGAGGAGTTTTCCTTTTTTTTTTTTTTTTTTTTAAGAGAAAGGCATCTTCCATCAATTATCAACATCAGTCACCCATGAGAACAGGTCTTGCCATATATTTTCTTAGTAAGGCGTTTAAAGAAACTGGTCACAAACTGGGAAATGGGATGTCCTAACGGTGCCCTGTATTCCACCCACCTTAGGTGAAGGCTGACAGGTTGACAGCTGCCTATTCTTTGGTTCAACTTGGCTCTCAGCGTCAGTAGCTGCTGTGCTTTGTAGGTTTTGCTATTCGTTGCATTTTTCAATTGCTCAAATAATTGCGCTGTGTTGAGTCGTTAAAATAATTCGACGAATAATTCAAATTCATTGTTTTAGCTGGAATACGCGACCTGTCATTCTATGGATATTCAATTTTTGGTAAATGCCAAGAGCCAAAATCAAATGAAGTCATTAACTCAACCTTAAGAAACAACACCAGAGGCTTGAGCAGTATCTTTTATTGCTAATAGCTTTAAAATTTGAGAAATGTACTATTTCTGGCATCAAAACTGAGGGTTTTTTCCTTATAATGAGGACTTATCTAAACCCTCGTTCCTCTTTTCTGAGCAAACAGCTGCCCAAGGTGAATGCATTAGTGATGTGTAGCACTGAAATGAGTGATAATACTGCAATCAACAGGCAGATTATTCAACCAAAGACATATTCCTGGTTGAAAATGAAGGGAAAGCATGTTGAACTTTGAGAGCTTGTATTTCATGGAAGCTCTGCCGAAAGCTGCCACTAGTGAGTTGCCTGAGGATATTCTGGCACGCTGAAATTCTGCCTAATAGGGATAAACCTCTTCAGAGCAGGAGAGAAGATCTTTCTAAGGGCTAACCCAAGGGGGTGGAATGAGCTCACAGAGGAGCCCATGATGATACAAAATAAATTAGAAAATAGATTACGGTATCTTTCATCCCGTTGCCTTTAGTGTTCGCAGAGATTGACAATCAATTAAAAATGATCATAATTATTGAAAAATATATATAAACAGCCCCCTGTTGAATATTTTTCCTCAGCCCATATTAAATTTGTGATATCATTTATGACCCCATCTTGCAAAGAACGTTACCACCACATTTAAGATAACTGGCTCACACGGGATGTGAAAATCAGTTGTATTGGCAAAAGATCTTCTACGTTTCTCTAGTACGTTATCATATGTTTTCTTTAATGCACCTGTTTGGGAATGATCCTCTGTGGGTGAATGGCAATTCTGGACTAAGAACATCTCCAGTAAGATGTTTTTCTCAAAAATCACATGCCTGGAAAGCGTCGTGCTCTGCCTCTTGCGTGGGCACAGTCAAGAGTTGGACAAAATATTTCTCCTGCTCCTCCTCCCTCTCCATCCTCTTGGTTGCTCTTCCACGTCCCACTTCAGCAGTGCAATGAAGCAGAGCCCATTTTGGGAGGGCCAAGGACAGCACCATAGAAGTGAGTTTTACAGGCCGTTTTGTTCTTTTGGTGTGTTTGACCCATCCAAAGGCTGCTTTTCAAGAAAAATCACCGAAATCACCAATGTTCTGTGCGGGTAAGGTGGTACCTCACAGCTGCAGCGCTGGGTTATTCACTGCTTGTAAGGTTTAAAGGAAACAAAAAAGCAAAGTACGACACAGAGCAACGTAGTATGTGAAACACTGACATATTTTAAGGACGCTGAAGGGTCAAGTCAGCCTGGTATAATTCACATATTTTCTCATAGAAGTAGTAAATTATGTTTAAGGCTTATTTTTTTATTATTTTTTTTTCATTTAAAATAAAAACAGTTCTTTTGAAAAATGCACTAGGATATCTGTTTTCTGTGTGTGACTGTCTGGATAAATGAACTCGTTTTAGCATCAGAATAATTTATGTTTTGGCATTTAAAATGCAGTGGTTTAAAAAATATGAAAGCTGAAAGCGGGAGAGAAATGGGGGCTTCTTAAAAAGGTTTACAGTAATTAGTGGTCTCAGTTAATTAGTGAACAGTATCTCAGTGGAATTACAAAGAATTACATACTTATTATTATTTATTGATTTGGGCAACTTCTTCACAACCAAAGGGAAATACAAGAAAGCCAAACAAGCTTAGGTTTTGGTGTCTTAGTCATGTATGGCTAAAGGAAATAAATTGCATTTTTAATTTTCATCAAAATGAAAGATTTTGCAACAAACCTGACCTGTGATATTGCTATGTAATACTTTTTTTTTTTTTTGGTTTTCATTCCTATAAGAACACTTTAAAGTGCATATTTAACTCAAAAATGTTTCTTATTGGTGCATTTGTCAGCTGCAATTTAATTGGTATGCAAGAAATCATTACATTTCTTGTCATAACGGTTATTGTGCATGTCCCCTAAGATTTTTAGAAAGAATCCCTTCAATTAAAATTGGCAGATTTCCAAAGAAATTTTCAAATGAATGTCTTGTCTAAAAGTTGTGGGTTTCTATTCAGTCGTCATTTTGATGAGCGCAGAATTCACACAATGTTCTTCCACTACAAACAGAAAAATACATCATTGGAAGCATCCTTTTTTTTTTTTTTTTCATATATTATAAGACTCCCTAAATGTTTTCTCTCTTTGCACTAAGAATATGAGTACTGGTAGAAAAGGGTAAATGTGCCTCGTAAGTAATTTATCATTTTTTTCCACCCATCCGAAATCGTGGAAGCCTTGTTGCTTTTCAGGCCAAAAATCACTCCGAAATTTTTGTGATACTTCCGGATAAATTGGTACTGAGCTTTCAGACGTATTGTGGTAGTTCAGCATGGGACTAAACAGTAAGCCACACACCTCTTCTGAGACACCGTGTTTTAATAAAACAGCGATGTTAACCGACAGATGCGGAAGCCGCAGCTATCTCTGACAGCATATTGCATTTTGGAGCTCTAGTCTCATTAAGGCAGCGACTCTGGGAAGCAGTAGGAGTATTTAGTGACAATAATGACACTGGGGCTGGTAGGTGATCGCGGCACAAGCCCCATCTCTTTCCATGGCTGACTGTGTCCGCATTGAATAACAGCATCATTGCTTCACACTTCAACTGCCAAGTGAAAAATAGTCTTCTAATTGGCACAGAACCACTATACCCATGATACTGTCCTGTCAAGGAACTGGGAGAAGGCAACGAGACTGGGGTTTGTTTTTTTTTTTTTCAGCTTTCACAGAAATTACGTTGAATGGCAAAGCATATTTGTAGGACATCATTCATATGATGTAAGACACTGTAAGAGTGTGACCATGACAAACGTTGCACTGCGTGCACCATCCACCCTGGCTAAGTGTGAGGGTTCCTAGCCCTTCACACATTGATTTTTCCATTTTTTAGTGTTAGGTTTCTAGCAGAGAGCAGGAGAGCCTCGTTCCTTTGACAAAGTCCTTTATGCCAAATAAGGGGCTTGTCACTTCAGGAGAAGTTTCGTAATAATTCTGCCAAATCTCAAGCACAGTGCTGTGAATTCCTCTGCCTTCTAAATGTCACACCACTGTAACAAACAGCTACACGTGTACAATAAGAAGTTCAGCCAAACTAATGGAAAATTTTAAAAATCCAACTAGCCTACTTGCACACTGGTATGACGAGGCCCTGGGCAACCTGGTCTAGTTGGAGGTGTCCCTGTGACTGCAGGGGGGTTGGACTAGATGGCCTTTGAAG
>JAOQGH010000023.1:89200328-89219741 GCA_025769975.1 Gallinago jamesoni
TGCCCTGGGCAGGGACACCTCCCACCAGACCAGGTTGCTCAAAGCCCCATCCAGACTGGCCTTGAACACCTCCAGGGGTGGGGTGTCCACACCTTCTCTGGGCAACCTGTTCTAGTTTCTCACCACCCTCACAGTGTGAGTGTGGCCATCCAGCCAGTTCCTTATCCACCAAGTGGTCCATCCATCAAATTCATGAGTTTCCTGTTCTGGAACCAGTATGTCGTGCGCGACAGTGTCAATGGCTTTGCACAAATCCAGGTAGACAACATCTGTTGCCCTGGCCTTGTCCACCAAGTGTGTGGCAGTATCATAAAGGCCTCCAAATTTTTCAGGCATGATTTGACCTTGGTGAGGACATGTTGGCTGTCTCCAATCACCTCGTCATTTTTCATGTGCCTTAGCAGAGATTCCAGGAGGATCTGCTCCATGATGTTGCCAGGCACAGAGGTGAGGCTGACTGGCCTAGAGTTCCCTGGGTCTTCTTTTTTCCCTTTTTGGAATGTGGTACTCATTGCCACCCAATTCACATTTAGACAACTATCCTCACAACTGGGAGGGGTGAAATGTATTTTTTTAATTGCAAGCCTGACCTTTGCAGAGGTGATGACATTTTTCCAAGGGGAAGATGCCTTTTTCTTAACACGTGAGTATTCTTCAAGCCGCGATTACGGTGTACTTAATATTGTCCATAGTTTGTAGGGGAGAGAGAGAGAAAGGAAAAGGAAGGGGGAAGTCAGTATGCTTTTAAACATGCACACAAATTTCAACACCATCTGCCCAGCTGCATCTCTAGCTGGGTTGAGGAATTGCAATTTGAGAGGGTCTCTGAAGTCATTAAGATAAATCCCCTCCTGTCACATTTTCCTTTGCATTAGCACAATAGCACGTTTCTTACAAATAAGCAATAGCACATCCACACGCAGAAACTCTCTGTTGATCAGAGATGTATGTTATACATTCTTCTCATCACGTATATATTGACTAATGGAGATTCGCTGGGCTGTAGAACTTTATTAAGGGTTTGTTTTTCAAATAAAATTATTATTCATTCATATTCATTTAGTCCTTATATAGAAGCACTCCCATGCTTTCCTGTTTTGCAGTTTCTGGCTGCTAATTAAAAAAATTAGGTGTATAATGTAGTAAAAAAGCTGAATACTCAAGTAAAACAAGTAAAATCCCTTTTTCGCATAGAGAGATGTATTAATTTTGTTACTCTTCTGTAATTACTCTTCTGTAAGAAATGATGTAAAATATATTACTTCAGGCACCAAAAATAGACATCCCACAACCACAGAAAAAGCAATCTAAGGAAAAAAAAAATTCTTTTTTTGAAAGGACTTGATAAGGACTGGAGAGAGTCTTTTACCCATTTATATTGCATATTATTTTCCTCCTACAGTTAATGGGATGAAGGAAAAGTGAGTTACGTAAACCTCCCAGTAATTAAGCTGTCTTGAACTGGTGAGCTAGTACATCAAAAGATAAAATGGCCACAAACTATAATGCAGTCCACTCCAAACTACTTTCATTATTCTTGTAATGCAGAGCAAGATTGTTGTTAAATTAAAACAGGTTTGCTTGAATAAATTTAATCAATGTGCACACAGTACGTTATTGCTCATTTTCAGAGCTTTCATGTCTAACTCTGTAGCCATTTAATTTTTTGTTGTTATGGTTTTTTTCCTTTAAATCTCTGCTGTCCAAAAACATTTCCAGCTTTTGATGTTGCATTTATGAAGAATGGCCACTAGAGTGCTGCAGCTGTCAATTGAAGCTCCAGTTGTGTACATTTACCATCAGTATTTCAGTTTCAGGTGTATTTTTAATATATATATATATATATATATATATATCACACATGCTTTTTTAAAAAAGTAGAGTTTTTTTGCTAACTGTATGCCTAAAATCCTTTAGGATGGCTATAAGTAAACTCAGGTCTGATTTTTTTGTCTGTATAGAGAAGAAGTGTATGACTGCTTACTAGGTTGCCTACAACTGGATAATGGCTTAGAGGATGGATAGTTACATTAGATGTCATTGTCTTCTAAAGGACTACTGGCTAAAAACTCAAACCCATTTTCTTGTTCAAGCTGTCTATAGCTTTATTGATATAACTGTAATGTGTGTGCTTGTATAACTAACTAGCTATCCTCAGGACTACTGTCCATTTCTGAATTAATACCAACAGAAGACAAAACTTGTTTCTGAAACCTCTTTGAGTGTTAATATGAAACTCCTCATAGAAAACTCAGTCCTTACTCAAAGTTTTGGCCAAATCTGTCAAGCAGAACCAGTCCAACAAGGAGTCACAGTCTTCCGTGCCAAAAGGAAGACTCACCTTCCCTGAAATAAGCCCCGAACCCAGTAAGAGCCACTCACCCCAGACACAGGACTACTTTTTTCTCCCTGCCAGTGATTAGTCCCTATTACACCAGCAGTTGTAAGAGTGGTGGCCTGACCAGGAGAGATGGTACGAGACCCTTTGCTAGAGCCTATTAAGTGCTGAGGAGAAGCCAAGTGCCATCTCAGGTTTCTGTGGTTTCAAGGCTGACCTTGGCCCTCTCTAGTTCAGCAAAAGTCATCTCCTGGTCAGACTCCTTCACAGCCACAAGTCAGAGGGTGGGACCGAAACAAAAAAAAACTGGGAAAAGCAGTTTGTGGTACTACTGTTATGATTGTCTGCTTTAACTTGGTCTAGAAGAGCTAGAAAAATATCACTGTAAAGCTACATGAAGACAAGGCTAACTCAAAGGTTAGGAAAGGAAAGATTAAAGTTGGGAAGTCTTGTCAGAGAGAAACTGATACCAGGTTGAAGATGAAAACCGAGCACTTCTGGTCTGCTCTGAGGAATCTTTCAGGACACAGCTCAGGAAAGGGGGACCGCCGGGAGAAATAGATTAAGAAACGCAATAACAGTTAAAGAATTGGACAAGCTGGCATTGCAAAGCCCTGTTACAAGAGAAAGCCTAAAAATATCCTTGTAAGACCCTGAAAGATGAGGAAGACTGAGGTCACTGTAACTATGGCGACCAGCAAAATGGACAGAAGAAAAGAACAGGCAAAGAAAACTGAAACCAGAATGATTTGACACATACACATGCTCTTTCTGATCACTCAGGGGAAAAGGAGAGTGGAAAGAAGGAGAAAAAGCATTTCAGTGATAAGCAGAGAAGGGCAGGGTTTCTTTTACCTTCCTCCTTTGGCTTGTATTAAATTCCTTTCCATTTCTCACCCTCTGTCCTAAATTGGCAGTGTCAAACTCTGCTGTAAAGCTAACGAATGATGTGGTTTTAACATGTCTGATGTTTAATATATCTTTTTAAATGTCATCTTGTGTCAGGAATTTCTAATCATATTGCTAAGTCTCTTATCAACTTTACAATCTTTTTCCACTTCTATACTGATCTTGCATGGTAAACTCAAAGACCAAGTATGGAAATTTCTGAAAATCCACAGATGTCAGGCTATTTCAAAGACAAGGATTAATAAGGATTTACCTAATCACCAGTGTGGAATTAATCCATGGAAACCTATGAGAACAGGTTGGCTCAGAAAGTATAACCAGTATGCCAAATACTTCTTTCATTCAAGTGCATGCCAGCTCGTTGACTGATGTCATACTATTAATTGATCCATTCAAGACATTTGTATTTCAAGTGATTTGATATTTTTGTGCGGAAAATAATCATCTGTGTTTGAGGTGAGGTAGGGAAAAGTGAAATAGAAATGCTCTATGTCCTAAGGAGGGAAAAGGGGGAAATCTATGACCCAGCTCTCAGCATAGAGACAGGGAGCTCTTTACAGCCACACGAAGACCCGTGAAGTCAAAGATGTCTTGTCTGGGAAAAAAAACCCTTGGTCTGTGGAGTTCTTTGAAGGCACAGAGCTCAAAAGATCCCAGCACCCTTGTGGCCACACTGGCTCAGGTTCTGTGCAGTGTGGCACACCAAAATACACAGTGTCAACTGTTTCTAGTTGGCTAGGAAAGCTTCTTAGCAGATGCACTGTCAGGCTGTTCACAAAATTAGAGTAGTTCACAGCTTTTCGGGAGTAAGGTAGCTGTTCAACCACAGTGGAGTTTTTAACCTTTGAAAAGTCTACATTGGTGTCCATAGGTACTCAATTACTTAGTTTCACACAAGTTTTCTGGGACTTGGAAAAGTTTGACTCTCAGTAATTAATGAAAAATTTTTTTCTGTTGTAAGACTTCATAAAATAACATTATATGGCTTTTCTCAGCTACAGCTCTAAGTTCCAGTTTGATCTCTCTCAAGACAATCAGTATTGAGATGAATCAAAATTTAAAGCCAAACATTTCCAATGCTTGTGCTAAGCTTCTGCTCAGAGGAAAGCAGTGTGCTTACCTCACTCTGCTGGATCTGTTGCTAGAAGTGGGGCTAACTTTGATCTCTATTTCACTTTTTCTACACATAATTGAGTGTCCAGAATGCGAAGGAATAGTGATGTGACAAGTTAGAATTAGGACTAGGGCTGCAGGGGTCTTCTCACAGGTGATTGTATGATTTCACAGAAAGAGTGGTCGGGCATTGGAATAGGCTGCCCAGGGAGGTGGTTGAGTCACCATCCCTGGACGTGTTTAAGAGTTGTTTAGATGTGGTGTTGGGGTAGATGGCTGGACTCGATGATTCCAAGGGTCTTTTCCAACCAAAATGATTCTATGACTGGAATCAGTGTACTGATAAGATAATTTTTAAAAAAAATCATAAGACATTGACTTCCATGACAAAGAGTGACAAACTCTGGTCTATATGCATTTAGTACTCTATGTATATCCCTCTGAAGACCATAAGCATTACATCTGTTGATTTCACAAAACACCATAAGCGATGTTTGTTCAGAATAAAAAAGTAATGTTTCCTTTTAATCTAGGGCTAGTTGAAAGTCCACGCACTCCATAAACTCCTCTCTAATTCCCCCAAGTGGCTTAAATTTTCTGATATTTTACACATAGCTGAATTTCACTCCGGTGCAGTAGTAGGCAACTGCTGTAGGAGCTCTAAGGAAACTGCATTGCTTTACTTAAGAAACACACTTCTGTGGGAGAGGGAGAAGGAACAAAAAACCAAGAATCAGGAAAGGTGTGTTGAGAATTTTTGGTGATCTGCAACTGAGCGCAGACAACGCTTTAGGGCCAAAGTTGTATTTGTTATCAGTCATATTCCATTGGCATCTAAACGTGGATAATTCTCAAGATTGGTTCTATTCTAACCATCTCCCTGCATGCCAAGATTTTAATTGACATGTTTCTTCAGCAGGATGTTTAGTCAGAGATGAGTAGTGATAAAACAGTTTTTCCTCTTTCCCCTTACTTTTTTGTTTTCAGACTCTTGAGTCTGTAATGTGGGCATCATTCCTTAAAAAAAAAATTCTTTAGATTTCCTTGTGTATGTTGTACTGAATAAATCTGCAAGGCTTAGCCACTGAGCAAAATCTAAGTCCCTCAGGATTGCAAAAAGCCCAACAAATATTTTTCATATCTATTCAGAATAGTGATGCAAAGACTATTGTTACTCCTCCTTTTGACCGTATCACCTCTTACAGCGTATTACTTGAGTCACTCTTTCTGCTTTATAATGTAAAACATAATAGGCTTTTTCATTGTCAGGGTCTTCCATGATCTCTTCTATCCTATCTATCATTTCACATTTACCATGAAGATGTCAGTCCTGTCCCTGAGTCTCTCACCCACCTCATTTTTCAACTTATTTTCTTTCAAAATATCTTCCTTCCTCCTTTCCCGGTGCTTCAAATGAACACCCTGACAATGCCTACAATAAAAGTTTGCTGATCTCCTTTAAAAGTCCCTTAAGCTTCTCTTTTTTGGCATAATGTAGGATTTTCACAATGGCTAGGTACCACTACTACTACGTAAAGTTCTGAAGTATCTTAGCTTCCTCAGATTTTCATTCTGTCTGTCTCTGCACACTGCTTCTTATGTTCAAATTTGTAATTCCTGATCTGTGGGGCAAGGATCACCCCTTTGTCCAGTGTCTTCACGAGGCTTAGAACAGTGCACTCCTGGATGCAATGCTGAACTATGAAAATTAATAAAAATAAAAAAAAACCCAACCGAACAAACACCAAAACAAACAAACAAAAAACCCCAACAAAGAATGGTCAGAAGAGTCTCTTTGAAGAAAGAGCTGGTTATGTTTTCTGGTTACACTCAGGAAAGGAAAGTGTCATTATGTCCCAAATTCATTCACTTTAGCTTGTATGAATACACACACCTGTTGAACAGACATTCCAGAATGCCCAACTAAATAACTACTTCAGTAAAAATAAAGCCTCCAAGAGAATTACATTTTAAAAAAATTTGTATTACTAGGTTTCGGAGTTGTGGGGTCTAGAAATTGTGCCAGAGGTATGACAGTTCATTACCACAAGAACATAAATATTAATTTTATTATTTTTTTTTAAAGCTCCAGAGAAAACGAGGGCTCTATAGTGCAGTCAATTAAATCTCTATTTGTGATACAGTAATCCAAGAGGAGACCCACTGGGTCTGTTGATGACTGCATAGCATGGGAAAGATTTCAGTTCTCAGTAGTATTTGCTGGACCAGAATACATTATTTTTCTAAGAAGTAGAAATAAAACAAAGTATATTCTCTTTTTGTTGCACAGATGCCCCCACATAATACAAAAAAGGAATTTTTAAAGAGGAATAATATGTAAATAAGACATCAAAATGCTAATCGGGACATCATGAACAAAAGCTGAGGACAGGTAGTAAAGGAAAAATTAAATGGGAAATCAGCTAGAAGAATTCAGTAACCATTGAACGTTTGCAGATAAAAGTCAATCTTTTTTTAAAGTACTTTTTTCAAAAAGGATAAAAATAGATTAAAGTATATTTATATCACAGATCCAGTGGAAAAAAAAAGAAGTAAAATCACATTGTTTTATAAACAAAGGTAATATTTCTGTCTGAATGTGTAAATTATTTCACAATTATTCTAATTCTGTTCTTGCAACCAAAATTATGAAAGTGACTCACTATTATGTTCTACATTGTGTAACATTTTATTAATGAGGTTTTCGTTTTAGTCCCAAGCCATTAAAAACAGAGCCAACGTTTTACAGATGCGATGTTTGATCATGTAAATACTTTTGTCATGCACAGCTCCCTGAATTCCAGAAAAATGTTCAGAACCAGATTAAAATAATTTTTTTTTAAAACTGTAGACAAACACAATAAAAAAAAAGCCTAATTAAAAGATAGGTAGGCCACAAACTTTGTTTTGTGTTGATAGCAACCAACACAGAAATACAGTTTAACTCATCTTCCTAACATAGGTCTAATCTTAGTAGGTCATACTCTTAAAACTTCATTAAATCACTCTTGCCTCATAACATTTTAGATTTATGTTTTCCTGTGAAGCTTGGTAAAAAACAATGGAGAAATTCATTTCACAGTTATAATGTTAAATTTGAATAAAATAAGGGTTTGAATACACAATTGTAACCTAGGGAATGAAATGTTTGCTGTGTCTCTCAGACATTAATTTCATATTTAGGGTTTGCAGTGAGGAGAATGAAGGAGAGTTTCTTGAATGAATGCAAATCAGTCTTGGTCCTTTCTGTGGCCATCCTGTCTTTCAGAATTATTTCTAAACTGCAGGAAAGGACTTAACTTCAGCAGGGGGCTATGATATACAAACCTATGCTGCCCTTGGACTGGTCATCTTGACTCCTGGCAGGTGTCTGGCCCCAACACCACATAGGTAAGACCCAGAGAAACTGTGTCTAGAGCCAGTGGTCTCCACAAGCCTGCCATATGCCAGATCTCAGACAGGACAAACCTCCATTGCTCTTTCCCTCTCCAACGTGTTTCTGGAAATGTGTTGGGCTGCTGGCTGGACTGGCAAACAACATGGAGCTGTGCTGAGGCTTGGAAAGGCACTCCCACCTTTTACCTGTAGACAACCTAAATTATTCTATGATTGCATTAATATGATGGAGGCTCCAAGTCACTAAGTTAGAAAGAACAACTTTTTGTATTTAAGAAATCAGTGCAGCAGAACTTGAGTAAATATGATATATCCATAATTACTTTCCTCAATGACGATAACAGCTGCAAAAAAAAGCAAAGAAACTGCTTACATATAAACTCCAGTTTGGGCAAGACTCCTTGGAAAAGCAGAGAGCCAGGTACAAAGCTACAGTTCAGTGTAGCTTTGATCACGTGTAACTTTTAACGTTAACTTCATGCATAGATGTTTTGTGGTTCTGGGATCTAGCTAGGAAAAAAAACCCAAACCAACAATAAATAGCTGAAATATTTTTCTTGGACATTATTCTTTTCTATTTGGAGATATGTTAAGCAGCCTTTTGTTCTGGAGTAAAATGTCTTTGACAAAGTCTGTCAAACTAAGAAAAGAGAAACAAGAGGTTTCAACCACTTCACAAAGAAGTGACTGCACTGCACAATTTATTTGAAGGTTACCACTGAGTCACCTTCACAGAGGATTTGACTGTTCACAAAAACATCCTCTGTCTTTTTTTTTTTTATTATTATTATTATTACGGACATCTGAGGACTTCTTGAGTATCACCAGATGATTCCTTTTCATCAGCTTGTTGGGAGACGTGACTCTCCTCCCAAGAATGATGCTTCCAGCTGGCAGGAAAGCAGCTTGATAGCACTGCTGTCTACTTGGTAGTCCAGCTAGAGGGATGCCTTGGGAACAAAGAAGGGCAGAAAGATGCCAGAAGGGAAAGCAGCTGCCGATAACAGCGAGGCATCTCAAAGACTCAAAAAATTGTGGTGAGAAGCAGACCCCACAAGGGATGAGAAGATCTGTGTGCTGTCCCTGAGCTCACACGAGAGGAGGGATGATTACGGCACTCAGCCTGGTAATTCCGTTGCCACACACTTCACTAATGTGCAAATGCAGCGACGGGTGGCCAAATATGCTCAGAGAAAATACCAGTGAGGAGGTAAAAACAAGTCTGAACTAGCTGCCAGCCCCAGAGAAATTAGCTGGGCTGGGCTGGGCTGGGCTGGGCTGGCTTAATTGGGGCTGACCTGCAGCTGGGCTGGTCTCACTTAAATGGGGGTGGGTGGGCTGGCATCATCTGGATTGGGCTGGTTTACCTTGGTTTGGTGCAGGGCTGGGCTAGGTTGGCTTACTAGAGCTGGGCTGGCTTACCTGGGGCTGGGCGGGGCTGGGCTGGGCTGGGCTTTGCTTTGCTTTGCTTTGCTTTGCTGTCTTACCTGGTGCTGGTCTGGTCTGGTCTGGTCTGGTTGACCTGGGGTTATACTGGGCTGGCTGACCTGAGGCTTAACTGGGGCTGGGCTGGCTTGCCTAGGCTGACATGGGGCAATCCTGGGCTTGGCTAACTTACCTGGGACTGGGTTGGGCCAGACTGGCTTAGATGGGACTGGACTTAGGTGGACTTGTCTTACCTGGGGTTGGGCTGGGATGGGGTGGGCTGGGCTGTCTTACCTTAGGCTGGGATGGGTTAGGCTGTCTTACCTTGGACCGGGCTAGTAAATCAGCCCAGTCCCAGGTAAAGCAGCCCAGTCCAAGGGAAGCAAACCCATTTTGGACCAGCCCAGCACAACATGAATCATGCCAGCCCAGCTCCATGTAAGGCAGACCAACCCAAACCATCCCAGCCCAAGGTAAGCTAGCCCAGCCCAATTCAGCCCAAGATTAAGCCAACCCAGAGCAGCCCAGCCCACCCCGAGACAAACCATCCCAGTCCAGCCCTAGGTAAGTGATGCCAGCCCAGCCCACCATAGCCCAACCCAAAGTAAGCCAGCCCAGCCCAACCCAGTCCGAGGTTTCAATTGGCTGGAATTGTCTATTAGATTGCTATTAGCTGGAAAATATTTAGATGCTTGAAAGGCCGTTACTGTTTTGGGAATATTTAATTAGTTTCATTTCATGGTGCTGCCTTCCTGAATTTTTGTCAAAATAAATACTAATTTATAAAATTTAAATGTCTAAAAAATACCTATTCTGTTTCATATTGTAGACTTTATCACTAGTTTAGTTCTACGTTTGAATACTCTTTAAACACCTGCATCATAAATATTTAAATCAAAGTAATAATTGGAAGAAATGCAGTAGGAACATTGCATCTTCTTTAATGAGCACTGTTTCTCTTTTATACTGGATCATAATGTCTCAGTGACAACAAAACAGACACGGTGATTTTTTTTTTATTAGAATCTATGAACTAGAAACTCCTCTACTTCTATGTTCTGTGCAAAGTAACTCAAATTAAGCCTTGTGGACACAGGCTACAGGATCTGTTCTGGGCTGCAATGAGCTGTTTGGGTATTGTAACTCTTCTAACGGTTAAAACTTTTCTTCTCATTTCTAGCACAAAGGGAATATATCATTAATACTCTTTTCTTGAGTAACTGCTGTCTGGCACCTAGATTGATGTTGTATTTTACTTTTGATGACTAATTTTTTACCCTTCTGTTTAACCACGTATGTTACTTGTTAAGAGCGATCAGCTTAGTAAATTCTTTCAGCTGTCATCAGGTTCAACAACCCAGGCTTTTGTCCATTTTTCTCCAGGTGGATTCTCTATTCCTATTCCAGTAGTTTTTCCATTTCTTAGTTTAACTTTCTTAAACTATATAGAAAAGATAAAACTGCAGTGTAGCGGGACATCTACTGAAACATTTTACTAAGTTTTAAGGTTTTGTTTTATTTGATTAGGAGTCTCTTGGTATTTAAAGAAATAAGATGGTGAACACAAAATAATATTGTTTCTGTATATTTCTACACTGTATCTCAATGTGGCTGATTTCAGTTTCACCTTAATCACATTTTATGGAACTGTGGCTGTTTCACTTAGCTGTCTTTTCTAAAATGATCTATAGAGTGTGCCATACACACACACGCAATCATTTTTTTGGTCAAAAAAAATTCTAAAGAATTTTTTTACATATTTTTAAAGTGTTTAATCCCTACCAAATCATAGTGAAGTAACATACAGAATTGTGAAACATTGTTTAGTTTGTCCTTCTATGAGAGAGGATTAACCCTACCTGTCTCATTCTGGTAGATGTTGGTTTAACCTTCTTTTAAAGAACTTAAATGAGATTGCCAAAGCCTCCCTGGGCACTCCCTTTCACCATTTTCACTCTTGTGTCAGGAAAAGTTTGTTTACCTGTTCTTTAGCCTTGTGTAACAGCAAAATTCCCACCCAGCTTGTCACTCCCACATCGGGATGGAGGGAGGAAACGGGATGAGAAAAGTCATGGGTTGAGGTAAGACAGGGAGATCTTTGACCAACCACTGTCATGGGCAAAACAGACCTGACTTGGACAAAATTAATGTATTTTGTTGTTAATTAAAATACGTTTGGACAGTGAGAAATAAAAAGACAAACACTATAACAGCACCTTTACTCACCCTTTTCCGAGGCTCAGCTTCACTCCTTCACTTCAGGTTCTCACACAACCCCCACGGTGCCAAGAGGCACAGGGGGATGGGGGCCTACAGTACATAGTGGTTTCTCTTTGCCGCTTCTACCTCCTCACACTTTTCCCCCTACGCAGGCATGGGCTTTCCACAAGCTGCAGTTTCTTCAGGAGATAACGCCTACTCCAGTGTGGGCTCTTCCCTGGGCTGCAGGAGAATCTCCGCTCTGGTGCATGAAGGACCTTCTCCAACTGTTTCCCTCTGCTGTGTCTCCCTCTTGTTGTTCCTTCCTTTTCTGCCTGTGGGTCTTTTTTTTTTCCTTTCTTAAACAGCTTTTCCCTGGGGTGCCACCACCTTGGCTGCTGGACTCAGCCATGCCCTGTGGTGGGTCAGTTGGAGCTGGCTGGAATTGTCTGTGTCGGGCATGGTTCCTCCCCATAGGAGCTGCCCTGTAGCCCCAGTTAGCAAAACCTGGACACCTACAACCAATACAGTTCCTTTTTCCAATTTCAAATTAAAACCTTTGTGATGAAAATTTTGAGTCCATTAGTTCTGGTACTTCTCTCCATGAGCAAGGTTGGTAAGTTATTCCCTCCCCTAGTCTTGTTTCCTAGACTTAAAGATTCCCCTCGCTCTGTTTTCCCTAGAAATAATGTTTTATAAATCACAGTGCTCTCTAGATTCTTCAAATAATCCATGTAGAGCACACCACAGTCTACCTGAGGCCTAAACTGAACAAGCAAACTTCTACAGACTACAGCAAAAGCATTTTTGGCAGCAAGCCCACTGTCCACCCTCCCACCTACCCCCGATTACCCCTTCTAGGAAAGCATGATATCGGCTTCAGCTTCGGGTACAATATGACTCCCAAAATTGCTCTGAAGAATTTTCTCAGATTTTATCTGTGCAATTGATTATTCCTATATAATTAAGATGCTGGGCTGACTCTCATACTTGGGGCTCCAACAAGGGAAGAAGGCACTGGGGCTGACCTATGTCTGTGCCCTCGAAACTTCAGAATTGCCTCTGTAGGTCAGCACGTTAATACTACAGGAATACTACTGGATTTTCACCTAAAAATATCTACTGTTTAAAACCTAACGTTCTGGGAGACATTTATATTTTCTGATGTTTGAATACATGCAATGAAAAAGTTCAATTTTGGCATTAATGTGAAGGAAAGATTTTCTGAAGGAAAGGAACATGTTTAGAAGTAAATGACTCAATCATTTAAAATGATAATAAAATAAATACCTTCAGTGTTTTGAATGAAATAATGGTGATTGAAAAACTAACAGCATGTTGAACTAGTTTTTCAAAAACAGGTATAATATTACCCAACTCAATGAAGAAATGTACTTGATTAACCCCACGAAGGAAAACATTGTGATGTGTATCCTGTTACTCACTGAAGACATTTGTCTTGTGTTGCCTAGACAGACTGTCACCATGTTCTCATCCATCTTGGTTACTCACAGCATACAACAAAACTATTGATTTGTATTCATTCTTATACAAATCATGAAGAGATTTCAGCACTGATGGACAGTTCTGTTGTATTCCTGTGCATAACAATTGCTAAGGGAGGTAAAATTACTTATCGGGCAGCAGCAGTAAATTTTACTGTGTCTGGTGCTTACTATGCATTAAAATAAGAAAATATCAAGTTATGGTATACTGATTCCTTAATGAGACACATTTGTGATTAGTGTTCACATTACCTCATTTGAGAGGAACATGCCTGGAGAAACTTCTAACACTGTTGTGTATGTCATTCCTAATTTAGCTCGGCTGATAAATTGAGGATTTTTTACCTTATCCTTACATTAATAAAACCAATTTATTAGTCTCTAAAGCACAAGTTTAAGCAACTTGGAGAACAGAAGAGTCAGGCTGTGCATCTGACTGCCTATTTTAACTTTGTAAATTTAAAAATACCTTTTCAATGGTTAAATAGATCAGTGGTTTTTTTTGCTGTCATGTCCAGTCTGGGTGCATACCTAAGCCACACTGAGCAAACAATTTACAAATTCAAACATTAAGGAACCCAGAGGGTGAGCCACTATTAAGTCTTTAAAGTTCAGACTCAATGTCCATGTGCCCCAGGTACAGGGTTTCTCAAATACAGAAACATACAGACCAGAAACGAATTCATGCTGATTAACAATACCCTTCGTTCCTCATCCTGTTGAAGTGCTGCAAAAAAATGTGCCAAGAAGAGTTACAGAATCACAGAATAACATGGGATTGGAAGGGACCGCTGGAGATCACCCAGTCCAACCCCCCTGCCAAAGCAGGTCCACCCAGAGCAGGTTGCACAGGAACATGTCCAGGCAGGTTTTGAATGTCTCTAGAGAAGGAGACTCCACCACCTCCTTGGGCAGCCTCTTCCAGGGCTCTGCCACCCTCAAAGTAAAAAATTTCCTCCCCATGTTTAGGTGGAACATGTCCAGGTGGGTTTGGAATGTCTCCAGAGATGGAGACTCCACCACCCTCCATGTTCAGTCATGTTCTTGGACCTTTATTTGCAGCACTTTGACAGCTACACAGCAGTTTTAAAGGCAAAGCTTCCCTCTTCTGCCTCAAATAGGCAAAGAAAGCATTACGTGCAGTGCTGCTTGAACATAACACAAATCCTTAAAGTTGCCCAATTGTAACTTCATTAATGCTTGAAAATACTAAATGGTTGATGGGTTGTGTTTATATGAAGGGAATAAGAGGTCACAGTAGAGTGAAGGAGATAAATAAGCTGCATAGACTGCACAGATACATCCCTCCCAGAACATAGAATGGTTATGGTTGAAAGGGACCTTAAAGATCATCGAGTTCCAACCCAACATGGAAGCCTCCAAGGCTGTTCGTTGGCCCTGGGGGCAGCTGGCATTGCTCAGCCTGTGCTCACGCCACTGAGGATGCTTTCCTTGGATGCTGGTCTCATGCTAGTGAGCAACTAGGAGCCTGCTGGGCTGGGAGAGGGCTATCTGCTCTGCCCCAAACCCTTCACACACCCCAACAGGGCCAACAGCTGCCTGGCAGTGCAGCGTGCCGGTAACCTAAAGATTTCCAAACGCAAAGTTTACCTTGTCATAAAATAGTTATGATACTAGCAGGCTTTTTCAGCACACAGAGATGATATTCAGGGTACGTAAGCAGTGACTCAGGACATTTACACTGATCAGTCTCTGCCAAGTCAAAAAAATGAGAACGTTTTCATTGCTCTTTCAGATCAATATGTATTTCATTTCTGGGAAACGTTGGCCTACATCTCAGCAGAAGTTATCTGAGGCATGTGTAATCCCAGCAGGGAAGCCATAAGAATTTTCAGGAATAAATCACAGAATCACAGAATCCCATTGGGTTGGAAGGGACCTCTGGAGATCACCCAGTCCAACCCCTGTGCCAAAGCAGGTCCACCCAGACCAGGTCCCACAGGAACGTGTCCAGGCGGGTTTTGAATGTCTCCAGAGAAGAGACATTCAAACCCACCTGGGCAAGTTACTGTGCAACCTGCTATAGGTAGACCCACTCTGGCAGGATTCTATGATTCTTGAAGATGCAAGATCTGAACATGCATGAAAGGAGCAGTTTGCTTTCCATATGCAGAAAAATCACCTGTAACGCCAAAGTGATAAAAACTATTCAGAGAGCAGATGAGGCATTACTGAATTACAAGTGTTTCCCAGACACCCTAACAAGATCTGTCTAACTATTAACAGTTCATTTCCCTTATTTGTCCCTGTGTCAGTAGACACTTACTTGAGACAAGAAATTGAACTACTCCAACCGCTTGGCATTCCAGCATTCACATTTGGAATTACAATGTGACTGGGCACGCACTGTCTTGACACTGAAGGGGATTTGGTCTTCCTTTCATCCCAGCCTTCCCTGGGGATCAAAATGAGTTCAAACTGTTTCCCCCAAAGGCAGTTTTAACAGGATCATTTTTAGATACTCTCTTCTTCCCGTCACACCCACAGCCAAGCCAGCCTTTTCATTCCGACAAAGCCCTACGAGTTCATTTGCATGTAAGAGAGCATTACATTATTCTACAAGTCAAATATTTCAGAATAGCAAACAGACATAAGTCATATTAAATATAGCAGGCAGCTGTAATACACATGGGACATATGTCTATCACTTTTTTTTGTTATTCCAATCAAAATGAAAACATCCTTCTCTTTTGTTATCTTCTAACTTAATCAATCCTATAACTTTTTTGTATTTTTCTTTTTTAATTTAATTCTCTTTCTGAGGAAGTGACATTAATCAAACATAGTGCAGCACAGCATAATATCATCTTCCCAACATAGTTTTAGATGAACCCTGTTTGTAATATTTCAGATTTGCCTATCAATTAGTATAAACCGATCAGCTTGAATTAGGAGGGTTTGCACAAGCTTTTTTTTTCTCTATTTTTTGCATACATTACATAGATAAATAGAATAACTTAAGAGGCAAAAAACATGATGTTGATACCAGCCCGTTAAAAATAAAATGACAGTTAGTAATTCACACTATTAACACCAGTAGTGGATGCCCTAGCAATAGATATCCTAAACCCAAACTGGCTGATTTTCTGGCTGTAGCCATCCGCAATTGCTGGACTCTGTAAAGGAAAAGATGAATAAAAATATTACACTTTTTTTTTTACCCTGAGAATCAAACTATCTCTTTGAATGTTCCATCTGATCTTCAAAACAGTCTATGACAACCAGTTGATAAAAATTGCTCGTTGTATATTTTTGACTTTTTTTAAAAAAATGAAATGAATATTTTAGTTTGCAGTAGCCTTTTTATATAGTTTCTCCTTACAAAAAAAAAAAAAAAAAAAAGAGAGAGAAGATTAATAGTGGAAATAACTTAGATCTCTAGAATAGATACATTCTAAAATATAAATCAGTGAAATCTTACAATACCAGCTCCACTAATTTGTCCCACTGCTCCACAGGTAGACTTCAATTTGCCAGAGGTCAGCACAAAGTAAACCTCTGTATCCTGCAATTAGAAATTAAAGGCGGGACAGGTTAAAATACAGAAATTTTTTCGGGTCACAACATATTTGGAACAAATGTAATAAATGCAAACGGTTTGAATACCTGAAAGCTCCCAAACGTTGACCTTAATGGGGCTGGATCAATAGCAGTCAAGGAGAGGCCACAGTTCTTTCCACCGCTGCACCAGATGTTTCATGTCCTGCCAAGCTGGCTACTGTTAATCACTACTGAGTTTGGCCTTAGTGTAGCTAGCTCAATGAAACACTATAGACAAAAATAATGACATTACAAACCATATAAGCAGAATTTCTTTGTAAATACGCACAGGTAGTTTACAAACTTTTGAATGAACGACTGAGCACATAGGATCTCAGCAGCACGTGCTAATACAGGTAAGTCAAAGTTAGTAACTGACAGATTTTGTCATGTGCAATTGTAATAATTCCCCCTTTTTGGTATGCAACATCAATTCAGATTTGACACTTGCCACTGACCTTGATCACTACGACTGAAGATATAGGATTAGGTGTTCTGAGTAGGGAGAAAAGATCTGATATAAATCAGTCACTATAAAAAGGTTTAAGAAAACTAAGTAGCTCTTTTGTAAAAGGTGGCACAAACAGAAATTTTATTCTCTTCAAGAATCATAATAATAATAATAATAATAAATCATAATAATACAAAATCATAAGTACAGTTTGAATTTCATCTTGGGAAAACTCAGTGGAATATGAAATGGTTTATGAAAACCAAATTGGGAAAGATCTGTGTTCATCCCTGTCAGTTGTCCAAAGTAATGAGCTGTAATTCATGCTTTCCTGCCTATTATATTTTTTTCTCTACGTCTGTGTCGTGTCCCTCCTAATCTCCAGAACATTCTAGATATCCCTCCCAGATCTCTATAATCATTCTTATACCCTCTTTTCTGTACAACTGCCTTTGCCCTGGGAAGCAAAGGGTAGAGATTTTGCTCCCAATGACTTTTACTGCAGTGGATGTCAAAGTGGCTGCAGGAGGAGCAGGGTTTCATGCTTAGATTGTCTGTGGCTTTGGTACGCTGCCAGTCAAAAAGCAATAATGGAAACACCAACAGGAAAACAACCATTCTCTGTAGTTTATTACCCAGTCAAATCTGAAGATCATTTCCTCGCATCAGCCATTGGTATTTTCCTGGCGCCAGAACCATGCCCCAGTCAGAGTTCCTGCAAATCATGTAGGTATACCAGAGACCCCAAAGAAAGACTCCAATAAAATTTCGTGTTTCTCAGTTAACCAAAACAAAAGATCACATATATATGATAAAAATGAGATCTTACTATTAGTCTTATAATACGGGGCCCTCTTGGGACTGGAAGACTGTCCTGGTTTGAGATAAAACAGAACCAATTTTCTGTTCAGTAATTTCACTTTTCAATTAAGCCTCTTCTAACTAACTGCATTCTCTGAAATTACTGATATGTTTTTCATACAGTGTCCACTTCCAGAGTTATAAGAGCTGATGTTATAGAATCACACCACCATACCATCCCTCTGCATACAAGCCACGGTATGCAGAGAGGCTCCAGCTTATAATTATTGGTATAACAAACAAGGTCAGCTAATGTTGTTATTTGCTCCATTGGAGGGTCAAAAATGGCTTCAGAATACAACTTTATAACAATATTATGAAAGGCCAAGGAAAAGAAAGTAAACAAAATAAGAAAAAATTCTCTACTTTTACAGTAAAAGGTTTGATATGGGCTTTGAGGTCTCAGAAGTAAAGGACACTCTTTATTTTGCTTGGAAAAAATCCAGGTATAAAAGACTTAAGTGGATATAGGATCAATACCGCTGAAATCTCTCAAGTGATCTCTCTCTAAAACTCTAAGGGAATGGGAAAAGAGAATGATAAAAGACCTGTGAATTTCAAGAGCAGGTCCACAGAATAATTCTTCCTTGAGCTGCTAGATATATTAGTATTGTTCTTTTGTTTCGTGGGTGGAAATCTCTATTTGTGGAGGAAGAAGAGGAAGGTGTGCTGAAATTCCCAAGGCAAGATATGCTCAGGACAAGTATGTTTGTAAAATGGCCTGAGGCTGAATCATCAGTGGTCAGCCTCAGTTCTTGCTAAAGTTACCTGAATTGTAGAGTGCCATGACCTGAAAAGATATTTAATATGAATCACATATGACATGAAGAAGCCTTACTGAATTTAGACACAGAAGTTGGGATCCACCTAACCTAAGGTAGTATCTGAAAATTTGTCACCTAAATCTGTTTTAATAACCTGATGGTCCCTTTGCAGCTGTGATAAATTGATAGTGCAGTGCAGATAAATAGATATCTAAGGTAAATGAGATGAACCCCTTTACAGACGTGCTTATTCTCTCCATGGAGGCAAATGGAAGACATGATAGTGTTGCCTTTTTTTCCTGCAGTTGAGTGGCTAATACATTGAATCAAGACAGGTCTTTATTCTGTTCTTTATTTGAGGAACATACATCTTGCACCTTGCATAGTCAGTAGACTGTAAAGTCTTATAAAGAAAGGCTTTGTTAAAAATTCCAGAACGGTAAAGTATCTTCAGTATTTCCCAGGCCAAGGGAAAACTAAGCTCTAGCCTGGGGGTTTAGGGTATTCACTTGAAAGAACAGACCTGGGTTGAAGCCCATCTTTTAACGATAGTCTCTGTACCAGATGATAAGCATTTCCTGATGCGAGAGTTGGAACTGCATCATCATGAGGCTACAGTCACACACAGATGCTCTCTTTTGGGCTGCTACATATGTAATTGCTCCAAACAGTGAAAAAACTTCCACAGCAGGGATTCTAAGAAAGCCTTACCATGGAAGGAAATGAAGAGACTAAGATAGACTTGGTGTTTGCAAGTCTAGACTCGTGTTTGGATGGCTTTCCCACAACTCAGTAAATACAGGGAAGAAGTGGTGAAGAATTACTTTACTGAAAGAGTGGTCAGGCACTGGAACAGCCTGCCCAGGGAGGTGGTGGAGTCACCATCCCTGG
>JAOQGH010000023.1:89236277-89313533 GCA_025769975.1 Gallinago jamesoni
GCTGACTGGCGCGAGGCGGCGCGAGGCGGGCGGGGGGAGAGGCGGCGCGAGGCGGCGCGAGGCGGGCGGCGCGAGGCAAGGCGAGGCGAGGCGAGGCGGGCGGGCGGCGGCACGCGCTGACTCGCGCTGACTGAGTGGGCGCGCGCCCCCGCCCCCGTGAGGGGAAGGCGGAGGCGGTGCCGGTGCCAGTCCCAGTCCCTGCCAGGGCCGGACCGGGCCGGGCCCCCGCCGCGGGAGTGGCGGCCGGACGGCGTACGGCAAGGCGAGGCGGGGCACCGAGCACCGCACAGCACCGCACCTGCCGGCCGCGGAGCGCTGAGGGGGGTCGGGGAAAGCGGCGGGGGAAGGCGGCCGGAGGAGCCAGCCCGGTGGCCGCGCAGCCCTCCCCGGCGTGCCCAAGGCGCGGCGGGCCCCCGACGGAGGCGATGGAGCAGGAGAAGTACCTGCCCGAGCTGATGGCGGAGAAGGACAGCCTGGATCCCTCCTTTGTTCACGCCATGCGGCTCCTGGCCGACGGTAAGCCTCCCGTACCCCCCGCGCCGCCGCCGCCGCCACCCCCGGGCGGGGGGTGATTGTGGGCTCGGCGGGGTGGGAACCGTGGGGGGGGTCTCCGGTGGGGCCGGGGCGGTGCGGAGCGAGGGGCCGGGCAGCCGGGCTTGTGTGCCCTGGAGCCCCTACTGGGGGAGCCCGGTGGGGCTGGGAGGAGGGGGGGGGGGGGATGCCCTTCGGGGGCCGCTCCTCGGCCCATGCGTCGCCTCTGCCGCCGGTGGCCGGGCTCGGCGAGAAGGGCTTCCGCGGCTGCCCCCGGGGTTTTATTCGCTGCTTTCCTCCTTAAAGTCATTCTCTCTGGTCTCCCACGCTGAAGTGGTAAGGTTTGTAGGGAAAGGCTGTGATTTCGGCTGGCTGCGCAATGTCAGGCGTTGATGGGGTCTGCCTTACCGGCTTCCTCGCATTGTTTCATCCAGGACACGGGTTGGTTTTTTTTTTTTTTTTTTTCCTTCTTGTTTTTCGGTGGTGGTCCAGAATATACTGCCTGCGGCGTCGGTATTCCTTGTCATTCCCTCGCCTTTCCTCGCTGGAGTTGAACTAGTTCAACCGGAGATTCTTCAAAAAGTTTTTATAATTTGCTCTCTCTTAATAACTGCTCAATGCAGTCATTGAGCGCGGGCCTTGTGGTACGGCATCTCAACTTTTGCAGGAGTGTAACCCAGTAAGTTTCCCCTTGTATTTCTGTTTCTTCTGAGGTATATCATATTTATTTAAAAAAAAAAAAACCTCTTAAACTTGGAACCTGATGTCCGAAAATGTAGTAAAGAATGATGCATAAATCAAAACAACCTATCAAGCCCCTAAATAAGACTAAGGCAAAGAAATGTATGTTTAGGCCCTTGAGAGAGAATCACAAATTCAAATAAGCTCCTATTCAGAGGTGGTGAATAATTTCCAAAGTTCTGTGATGCCTTAAGGGAAATCATAACTAATTAAAACTTGAAATGGTAGCAGTAAGTGTCTGTCAGCAGTCTTTATATAGTATTTCCTTAATATATACATTCTCTTGATTCCAATGAAGATTTCAAGTCCATGTTTTGTTAAGAGTCCTGCTGTTTGTTGTCTGGGAAATTGGCTAGGAGCACTGACACGTTCAGTACATTTCTGTCATAGCTACCTGCTGAAAAGGCAGCCATGCTACTTTTTGCGGTGTCGTTTCTCCTAATAAACATTCGATAAACAAGGTCCGTGTTTCTTAGAGGGATGTATTTTATTATTTTTTTTTCCTCACCTTGCAGTTCGATCTTTTCCCAGAGGGGGGAGGTATCTACTGAGAGTCTGTGCCTGTGCACGGGAAAGAAAGAAAATGCGTGAAGGACAAAATTGAAAGCGTGCAAAGTAAACTTAAAAAAACCCCAAACAACAAACCAAACAAAAGGAGAATAAAATAGGTGCTTCTGGGCATCAAGTCCACGCTGAAATTGCGTTTTGAGCAACTGTGAGGCTGGATAAATGATTAGTTTTCTCAGTCTTTCTTAGTATAACTAGGACTATGCATATTTCAGTGGATTTTTTAAAAGACGAAGGTGAGTTGTCTGTAGGGAATGCTAATGTCAGATTCACACCAGATACCTGGCATTATCCTTCAAAACACCATCTGTCAAGCTTTCTAGAGATCCGTTTTAGAGTCTAACATATGATGACTGTTAAAACGCTTTCATCAAGATAACAGTATAACTACTTAAGGAAGCAAGAATTAATGCCCTGGTTGCTGCTGTGTATAAATAGGAAGGAAATGTATAGAACTGGCAGATATTTTTTTTGGGGTGCCAGAAGAACATGGGACAGTGGTGCAAGGGTCTCTGTAATACTGTATTTCTGGGATACGTCCGCAACAAAGCATACTTCCAGACTGGGTTTCTGTTCTTTAAAATAAAATGTAAATCAGCTGCAAACATAACAATAGCAGCCACGTGTTATTTTTTGGTATACTAAGCTTTTTTCTTTTTTTTTTTGATTGCCAGTAGAGTTTATGTAAAATACCAAAGTGTAGGTTTGAAGGGGTTTGTGTCAGAGTTGAGAGGCTTGAGTGTTTGCTCTGACTTGAAAGTGCTGTGATATTTCATGTCAGTTGCGAGAACCTGAGGTTGAGAAGAGACATGCTGCTGTCTGAAACTGCAGGACACGCAAGTGATAAGCATTCCAGAACTACTTTTTCAATTTATGAGGCTGGATTTACTTGTGAAGATAAGACCCCGTGTTTTTCCCCATTAATGTTTCGTTGTTGTTGTTGTCATTTGCTTGATTATTTTGTTTGTTTGTGTACTTATTTTAAAAACAACAGATTGCTGATGTTTTTAATATGTAGATCTGCGTCCTACAGCTTGACCTGTGTCAGATGCATGCCTGAATCAGTAGCTATTCAGCCCTCACTGCTGAGGGATGAGTGGAAGTTACTTACCTTAGTCCTTAACTGGGTAAGATCCTCCGTGGTGCAATGTGTGGTAAAACCCACAGAAAAGGGACATTTCCTGTGGCAGAGAATTTACATACTTACCAAACAACACAAAAGTGAGGAAAAGGGTGCTAGTGCTTCTTAGATACAAAGTGCGAAGGCGTAAACCAAGTAATTTCTCTAAAAATCAACAAGGAAATCTGTGATGGGTTCTGAAAATGAACCCAGTCTCTAAATAACTAATCTAGTGCCTTAATCAGAAAATACTTTATTTCCCCCTGGGTCATTACCTGTTTCATGTAGAAGTAGCTCCTACGTGATTATTACACTATTAGAACTGGAAAAGCCATTTGTGAGTCATCTGTTAGAAGAACTTGTGAAGTGTGAGTGGTTGGTGATATTTACCTCAGTCTGATTTATCCAAACTTTTGCAAAATTGAACGTAGTTATTCTGACAATATAATCTAGTCAGCAACGAAAGCAGAAGACCTCTTTTAATCGTAGTAGGTGGCCAAACTTGAAATAAATGGCAAATCTCTGTCTGTTGGAGAGGGCTTTTCTGTATTAACTGAAGTATTTTGTGTACCAGGATGTTATAACGGCTGTAAGAATCGCTGTTTCATGTATGATTCTAAGTTATTTTAGTGTAAACTGGTTGCAGGTAGTTATTTTCTTAAGTAAGATTGTACTGCTTCTAGTAAGGAGATATCCTGATCAATGTATGAGGTCAGATAATGCTTGGTCAGGTGAAGAATGAAAAGCATATTCTCGAGCAGTACCTTTTCTACTTTAATTTTGCTTCTGCCACGGCACGCTCAAGCTCCAGTGAGAGCCGAGAGCCTCTCTGTTCTAGTGCTACCTTCCATGGTAGCTAATGAGCTGCTTATGTGTGCTGGTTTTGCATGCATGTAAGTATTTATTGCTTTGTGTAAGATAGCTATGATTATGAATATAAAATTAAATGTGTGACTTCATCTGTGAAGGTGAATGACATAGAAAGCTACAACTGGCTGGAACCTTTTGATAGTTCAAAACTTGTTCTATATCGGTGTTATTTTTAATAAGATAAGGTGTCAGCTAATTGTCTATAAACTTTTTGGGGCAATCAGATTTTGTATGTATTTATATGTTTGTGACTTCAGGATATCTTGCACAGTATATTATTAAAGCCAGCTATGTGTGTTGTAATATAATCATAAAGGAAAAAGACCTGTTGGAAAGAGCTGGCCAAAGTAAGAGCATCTCTCCCTGTGGAAATATCAGCATTACTTGGGTAATGAGGTAGCTAATTTCTCTCTATGTAATGACAGTACAATTGACCTCAGACTTTCAGCTGGCATTCTGAAGGCAATGAAGATAGGGCCTTTAACTTTAATCTTGAGTTAAGTCTCTAGATGATTCCACGTGGCATAGCATGAGTTTGTTAAACCCCCAGTCGTGTCAATTAGGCTCGTACAGCTTAGCATCATAAAGCTTCTTGTAGGACAGGGCATGATTATTCAAAAGGTATATGATTACTTAGCCTTTACGCTCAGTCAACGTTAGTATGGTCTTTCAGACAAGCCTGCAATAATTGTTCTAGCTAGTCTGAAAACTGCTGATGTAATGCAAATTCATTTTGTTTTATGTTCAGGATTTCAACTAATTTATTGGCTTATGCGGGTTTTGGATTTCTTTGGGCTTCTGGAGATGCATTTGCTTTTCATATATAAGGGCAGATTTAGTTCATAACTATATGTTTCTGTTAAAAACCTAGGGCAATAATAAGGTCACTACATGAAAATTCTTTTTTTTTGGCAATACAGAATATGACAAACATATCCTTAGCCCAAGGTGTGAAAGGCTGGTGGTCAAGCCTGTGATCTGCTCAGGCCTCTGATACTTTTCATTTTTTATCAGATTTTCCATTGAAAACTGCTTGTGAAAATATACTTCCAAATTTATTACTGTACTCTGTCTAAACAAGCCTTTGGGTTAAAATAAGATTAACATAAAGTGTTAATGTACATTTATACATTAATATCAATCTGTGGGCAGTCACTTTTCTGCTTATTGTTTCTTTTTTTTCCTGGTGTTTACATCAGATGAGAAGAAAAACACAGTGTTCACAAAATACTTTGTATTAATCATGGTTTACTTTGCTGTCCTGGGAAATGCAATGTAAATAACGAGAAGATTGACTCAGGAAACATAGCATATTTGGAGTATGTATTTTAGGTATCTTGCTTTCATTAGAAACTAGATTTATATGGCTATCGTTTGGATCATTTTAAATAAAAAAGGAGTATTATCAGTGCAAACTCGAGGTGAATACGAGGTTCTTAGGATTTGTACAAAGCGGTAATGTGCTAGGCATTACAGCTCACTAAAGTTAATGTGAATCTTTCTATTGCCATTAATGGGCTATCAGGCAGTCCTTATACAAATATACTACATTGACTGCTGCAGCTAATATCTTTGTGATCACAAAAATCAGTAGAATATACTGCAGGTTTTAGAACTGACTGAGTTTTGCTTTCTTAATGTTTTTGATTGTTTGGGTTTTTTTTTTAAAGGTGAATAGGTTTGTTTTTTATCATAGTATGACGACATGGTATGCGTTCATAATCTTAGGAAGTGCTTTTGCCTTGCAGAATGTAATACAGATGAATCCAAGGTAATAATCAGATTTAAGGAAGACAAAATACTGTAAAAATGTTAGAATGAATATGACAAAGCAACCTTTGTAAGTGTTTATATTGGCTCTGAGTTGTTAGTCATAGAAGTTGAGTTTGCTTAAGAGGAGAGAGGAAAAAAAAAAGATGGGATTAAAAAAAAAAATCTCTCCCTATCAGACGTCTGAAGCAGTTTAGGACCGTTTGATCTGTGATCTTAGAAAATATGTACTTTGAAACACAGTAAATTCTCTCGCAGAGAGGGAACAATATAAATGCAACAACTGAAGGTTAGATTCCGATAGCCTTGTGTTAAAAATAAATAAATAAATGGGGCTTCACTCTTTTTAAATGGTGCTATTTGACTCGGTGAAGCTGCTTAAGACTCAATTCAGTGCAAGTTAAGAGAATTTAGTATCAATTGTTTAAGGGAAGGTCAAAGGTGTTTGCTCTGAGGCTTATCTGGATGGCCATAGCCTCATCAGCAGAGTGCACTGGTTTTTGGCAATATGAATGTTTTCCTTGGAAGGAAAAGAGCATTTTTTATTCATTCTGGGAAGTCTTTTAGTAAATTTCTTTCATACTTAGTCTCCTTGGTGTATTAATTCAGGGAACACCTCCTGTAATTGTCTATCTCTCTCCCTTTATTCCTCAACGTAGATATTTTTAAACTCAAGGATTTGGGAAATTGATCATGTTTGCAGTCAGTACCAAGAGAAGGCATAATAGCTGGATAGCTGAGTAGAAAATCCCAGTCAACTATTAACTTCCCAAGTACGGAACACCTGTAGAATGTGTAGAATGGAAGAGTGGCCATTCCCAACCAGGAGGTGGCATAATTGGGCTCCACATGCCAAAACCAGCGCTTCATAGCCTTTTCCCAGAAGGTGCTAGGACAGTTTGGCCCAACAGGTACATCAAATTTTTATGCATTGGATGCATGTTTTTCTCCTGTAAGCAATATGCAGACAATATATGCTGACAACCAGATTTGGTGGGCTATTTAATAGTCTATAATATCCGATATGATCAGTAGTGACCAGTGCATAAGACTCTTAAGCAAGGCTGAACATTTACCTACAGCCCACCAAAGCAATGCCGTGAGAATGAAACTGTTCCTCCATGACAACTGAGGACACAGGTTTCATGCTCAAAGTAGGAGATGTGTTGGGTCTTAGCTTAGAACACATAAATGTAGCTGTTTTTTTGGTAGTTCCTCTCCAAGCTGTATTAAAATAGGAATATGTCACACCTTTCTGTGCCTTGCAGCTGTACCGTGGGCTAAACATACTGCCTAGATGAGACAGTGTTTTCTTGACCTGCAGGGTCACTGCAGTTACCCAACATTTCAGTTTAAGGTACAAGTGCCTTATCAAAAACAAGCAGTTTTTAACTGTTTCAATTTAAATCTCCTTCCTCCAACAAACTGCTGAATTTGAAGGAGAATTCAGTGTCCTCACAGCTGACCTCAGAATATCCTTTTTTTTTAAAAAAAAAACCAAAAACCAACAACAACTTTGAGAAGAAATAAATAATAAGGAAAGTGTTTTCCTCAAGGATTTGAGGTCTTGATATGAAAAATAAAAAAGTGCTGGTTTGCATGCTGATGCTTCCTAAGCGACGTGGATGTATGCATTCATCTATTGTTCACATTACATTTTTTCAGTCCTTGGATGGATATTGTAGCATGGGGTTACGAACATTTAAAACGAAGCGTGTAAAGTAGGGAACTTTAATGATTGCTACAATGTAGTCCTTGGCTGTATAAACGGATAAGGACTTAGGCAGTCTGACCAGAGAAATGGAAAACCTTGATACCTGGGTAAAGGTCTGAGGTGTACAGTACATGGAGTTTCTTCCTTTAATCTTTGAGATCTCCAGGTGAGAAGGTCTTTATAAGAAAGGTGTGTTATTCTTATTGCTTTTAATGTGAAATTATTCTTTTAAAATTTGCTGGCAGAAATAATCCTGGTTGCTACAGTCCTCTGTAAATCCTGTCATATTTTAATTAGAATCCTGCTGGAAACGAGTACAACTATTTCCTTAACCTATAAAGGACCGAAACTAATAAAAACTATGAAGAATTATCTAAGACTTTCAGTGGATTAAAAATCTTCAGTTGTGTTGTCCACACCCCCCCTCAATTCCTGGAATAATTTATGACTCTCTCTGATTTTGCAAGTTTTGCTGTTAAAATTGAGCGGTTTTAGTTTGAATACTGAAAAAACTTATCAAGGGAAACTCATAATGATGCTACTGTGGTAATATTGAGGATCACCCACATTTAAATAAGATGATACAAACTTTTGATGCTCTTATATGGCTGCATGTTATAGAACCAAAGACATCTTTAATGCTTCAAACGCTCTGGTGGCAATGGGCATTCCTGTCTGTTCTTGGGTTAGCATGATCCAAAACCTAAAAGACATGGCACAGGTCACTCCTGCCTTTGAATTTCTCTGCACCTGCCGAAGTGTTCAGCAGATCCTCTAGCACCTATTTCTTGTTGTAAAGGTTAAGTGAAAAGAAGTAAACCTCAAAACCTTTTGGTTTGTAAACTACTTTGAATTCTGGGAATTGACATAACTGTTCCAGAACGTAATACCTCATGCTAGACTATAAAATATTTGTTAAAATCTGCATTCCTCCTTTTAGGTCTGCTTTGGATCTGGAAGGAAAAGAATTCTACGTTTATAGTAGAAGCAGTTTAGATTTACTAACTGAAGGCAGGTGTGTCTTCAGGAAAACAAAGGGAGGGATCAAAGCCCCTGGCTTTTAATCAGTCAGCTTCTGAAGAGCAGCACTGTGAATTAGAAGGAAAACTGTTTTCTTAGGAGGTGTGAGCGTTGGAGAAAGAAAACAAATCCCCTCTTGGTATATTCCCCTAGTTTAATGCTCCCTAGGATCCAAATATGCATTTCAAAGCTCTTTTTCAAATGCTTGAAGTTAAAGAACTTGCCATGAAGTCAGGGACCATGTATGTGTTTTGAAAACGTTTTTTTTTTTGGTGTTGAAACATTTAGAGTTGTCTTCTTACCTATCATTATGTAAATTTTTATGCTATGTATTTCTGATAATATCAACTTATATTGCTGATTTTTCTGAATACTTCTAAGCAAATTTGTGTCTTGCTTTTTGTCTTTTTTTTTTTTGAGATTGAAGTAAGAACTTCTTGGTGTCATCTGGGGGTTGTGCCATGTATCCTTTGGCGTCAGCTGGGAAACGAGCGAGACTTTATTTTTATAAATATTTAGGACTATGCTGATTTGCTGCAGCTATGAAGCTGACTCCCTGACTTTCCAATTTGCAACTTAAACTGATTTTTTCCCCAGTTCTGCTGAAATGAGCAGCACCAAACTCTTAAGTGATTTACTGACTTCTCTGTAGATGTTTGAAGGGTAAATTAAGGAATGATAAAGTGAGGTAGAATTCAGAGAGACCTTTCTCCCTCCCTGTCTTCAGTTAGCTGTTTAGCAGGAAAATTGAGAGTTAATTTTGGTAAATGATACTTATTATCCTGGTGTATCCATGGGACTACAGAGCTATGTAATAGACTTAGCTTTTGGACAGATATAATTATTTCACTAATATTTGTATGCAGACTAGTGGGCTTCACTTTAGTCCATTGTAAAATTTGAAATAACTTTGTCTTCGTATTCATAGATATTTGTAGATATATGAATTACATATCCATTTGTTGTTATGTTCAAAAGCCATTGGCAGGGAATCCGCCATTCTCATTTTTCACATCACGTGGAGTCTTTTTCCTGATCCTACACATTCGTATTTAACAAGAAGATAGTCCTGTCTCTGTAAATATGCTATTGCACAATGTCCTGTAAGTTATTCTAATTCAGTTTTGTTTGTCAGGGGTCTTCCAGATGCTGTGTTGTGGCTGTTACTGGAGCGGTTGCTTTGTTCATTGCTTGCTGCAAGTGGTTTACTGTAAACATCAACAGATCAGGTTGTACAGAATCCCGTAAGAAATAGTTTAGTGACCAGTGGAAAAGCAAAGGAGTCCATAGGTCAGCAGGGAATGTGGGGAAACAGATGCTCATGTTACCTATTTTGTTACTCTTCTTTATCTGGAAGACTAAACTGTGAGGTTATGTGGATATACAATAGTTTGAGTTCTGCACGACAAAAAGGTGTTCACTCAGTATCAGCTTGTTAGAATACACAAACCATCTGTTCCAGCGTGAAAATACTCTTGCTGCCCTGAAGTGTATCAATAATCTGAAATTATATATCTGGTGAAAGGGAGAAGACTAAAGTTTTTTTTCACTACTACAAAGACTTTGAGATAATGTTTGTTGTTTTTTTTTTAATAAGAAATGTTTGTACTGTCAACTATCCAAGTGCATCTTGTGATGGGAGTGGACAATGTCTTCATCAGAAAGCAGAAGGGGATCAGCTTAGTTTAGACAGAAAGCATGAGCATTGTTTTTAGACAGAAAGCATGAGCTGCATCCATCAAAATACTAAGAAGTCCTCAGTTGGAGATAGAAAAATAATTAGAAGCTAATACAAACTTTTGCCTACAATTTTCCAGATCTTGACAGTTCACTTCTGTCCCTTCTCACAGCCTTTAAAAGATTTTTGTAAATAATGAAAAAGTAGGGTGGCGAGAGGGAAGAATAGGGAAAGAGGAACAGAAAATGCAGGAAGGGTGGAAAAAGGAGAGAAGAAAATAAGGGGACATTTTAAGGGAAATGGAGAAGGGCATAGCAGCACAGGAAGGATACAGAGAAGAAAATTAAAACAACAAAGGGAAGAAATAAATTCTTGTTTAACAGGTATAAAAATGTTTGGTTACTTTAGCTGTAAGAAATTGATGAAAGCTAGAAATATTGAACACAACAATCTATTTTGCAGAGATGCTCCTCATTTTATATTAAAGAGGAACTGAGATATTCCTTGTAGTGGCATTTACAGTCATTTTAGAATACTATGGTTAGCTAGTTAATAGCTTATTTACGCCTTTTATTTTAAAAGGTAGTACTGTAACATTGAACAAATAGAAGTTTTAGATACGGAGTTGCCTTCTTTCTTTGCATAATAGAGCCTTCAGATTTTGGATTGGATTGTGGTAGTGTTATGAGCTGTGAACTTGGACATTTATTTATCTATATCAGCAGTTTTCTCATTACAGATGAGAAGGATTCTCCAGATTCTGCCTCTTCTTGTTTCTCTGCATTGCCTGCCCCTGGTAACTGACGCCTCCCCCAGCCTTCCTCTGAGCAGCTGACGGTGAACTTCCCAGCCTTGGCCACTTTCATTCTGTTTTATACCCTTCTCCTATCCTCTGTGAAGAGGAGGAGGTGTTTTCTTTTTTTCCATGGAGACTTGAGTTGGGAGTAAAGCTGGCAGCTTTATTGGAGGAGGGTGTCAGGAACGTTGAGCACAAGGTGTTGTGGTGAGGAAAAAGGCAGGTGACTGGATAGCGTGTCTTTAGGAGAGAGGAGGATTAGTTGGGAGGGAGCCTCAAAAAGACAGAGCAGAGCACGTGGAAAATGTTGGAATGAAAATTAAACTGGATACTTTTTTCCCCTCTTTAAAGGCATAATGTTTATCAAAGTAATATATTTAACTTGCTATGTGCTCTACTTAGCCATATGAGCAGATAAATAGTTACTGGGTGTATATATTTCTTTTCCTACCGAAGAAAGTGATGCATATAATATAATAGTGGTAGCATAGGGCTCTATCTTAAAGAAAAAAACCTGCACTTCCATCATTTGATTATTCATGTTTTAGTCCATACCCCAGTGGATGCATAATTCAGTGTAACATTGCTAATGCTGCTTTGAAAAGAAAATGGTATTCACATGATCGTGCGTGCTTCAAGGATGAGTGTTTCAAAAATAGTGACTTTTGCATGTCTTGCATCCATAGAGATAAACTTACTCAGGTGTTGGCATTTCCAAGCATAATCAAGTATGATTATTCAAGAAGATAATACATGTCAAATACAAATGAGATCAGATGTTGCTTGTCTCAGAACAGAAGACACAGATAAGAAAACCCCAAACTTTTTGGTAAAACTAATAGGAAGAGAACTTAACCTTTTCTAAAAGGTGCCACTAAATTATACTTTGCTAGTCCACAATACAGTTTGTCAGCTAAAATAAATTGAGCCACACTTGAATGTTGAGGGTTTTTCGCTTTGAGGGTTTTTTATTAGTTTCCTGAGCTTGAGTAAATGTGAATATCTTGCGGATATTATTGTGGTATTCATGTCATCTGAGACAAATTCTTATCTTGAATGAATTTTGACTACAGCTACTTTAAACATTCCCAACCCTTTGTAACTTTAAAAGTACAAAACTTTCAATATTAAGTGTTTATTTACAAAATCTCCACTTTTGAATGTGTTCATAAAGATTCTATGTTGTTTTAGCAAACAATTATATACTTTCACGTGGGCATCAGGCATAATGCCAAGTGCAGGATACTGCACCTGGGTCAGGGCAATATTGTTACAAACTGGGGGGGTGGATGGGTTGAGGGCAGCCCTGAAGAGAAGAACTTTGAGATACTGGTGGATGAAAATCTAGATGTGACCTGGCAGTGTGTACTGACAGCCCAGAAAGCCAACAGTATCCCAGGCCGCATCGAAAGAACTGTGGCCAGCAGGTTGAGGGAGGTGATTCTTCCCCTCTATTCCATTCCAGTGAGACCCCACCTGAGTCCAACTCTGGAGTCCTCAGCACGGGGAAGACATGGACATGTTGGAGAGGGTCCAGTGGAGGGTCACAAAAGTGATCAGAGAGCTGGAGCACATCTCCTGAGCAGAAAGGTTGAGAAGCTGGGGGCAATCATTTAAAACTGAAAGAGGGTATGTTCAGATTGGACAGAAAGATGTCCCTGCCTGTGTCAGAGGGGTTGGACTAGATGATCTTTGAAAGTCCCCTTCCAGCCCAAGTCATTCTATGATTATTACACCATTTGC
This sequence comes from Gallinago jamesoni, assembly GCA_025769975.1. NCBI lineage: Eukaryota > Metazoa > Chordata > Aves > Charadriiformes > Scolopacidae > Gallinago > Gallinago jamesoni. The sequence goes on from JAOQGH010000023.1 coordinate 89,248,828, forward strand.
TTTGAGTCATTTTGACTAACAGCAAAACAGAAAAATGTTTATGCATTCAAAAACAAAAAAGAAGGAATCTTCTCCAAACTAGTCACCAGGAGAAAAGAATGGAATAAAATGATCAAGGGTACCTTACAGGATGTAGTTTTTTTCCCCTCTATGCATAGTTAATAATTGAATTTAAATATTAGAAAGAGTAAGACTTTTCTAAAATAGACTATTCTAAATCTAATAGTACTGTTACAGATTCAGAATCTGGTCATAAGGAGATTGCACTGTACAATATGCAGTCACCTGAATATTGTGGATTGCCATACAAATGTACCACACAATTTAAATTTGCAATATCTGTCGGGTCCTTTATTCTTCAGTGCTAAGTGTGTTATTTTATTGCTTGTTTTAAATTGCATTGTGATATGGGCTATCTCAAACAGCTGTCCATCGAGGAACACTTCAAGTAGTGAAATTTGGGTAGAAAATACAGTGTGTGAATGAGAAGTAAATAAGGTATTTTGGGCATTTTTATTTGCTACTTGATTGAAAATGACATGGTTTCTTCAGTGGTCTGCAAAAATACATTTTTGGCTGCTGATTCTGTTGCACAGGTGGCTTCTGGAGTCTCTGCCAGTAGGTAGAGACAGAGGACAGTAACGTTTTATTTGTTTTTTAATATAACAAAGTCCTTTCCAAAGCTTAACAAAAAGAGTATTACATAATGATATCCTATCCCTAAGTTGGAGAATTAAATAATTATTCTGTTATGGTTTATCACTTATAAACTTTTGCTAAATAACACATTATTGCTCAGTAAAAGCAAGTTCTCTTAACTCTGAAACTGCTGACAGGATCTGCATTATATTCCTTCTGCCTTCAACTACAGCTTGTGCAGCTTGCTGCCAGTGATATCAAAGTGATTTTTAGTTTTTGAAAGAGAAAAGTGTTTTTCAGCTGATCACTTGCCAAAATGTAAAGTTTTGTCTCCTTTTTCTTCAACATCAGCTTTTTTTTCATTAATTCATTATTGGGGTTTATAATTTCAACCATTAAAAATTTCAGTGTTATTGTGTGTTTTTCCTAGAACCTTTCAGTCCAGGCAGCAGCTTACTATCAATTTCTTTCCATGGAAAAGGTGAGTGAACTGTGGTAATACTGTCTCATAATCCCTGAGACATCTCTGTTGCTTCTAGTATTCCATAAGGTACTTTTTGATCTGGCTGATAGAAGGCCCTCTGGAGTTTAGTCCCTCATTTGAGTGCCATTCGAATGTAGTGTAAATGCCATTACAAGCTCCTGGCCTCTGATTACAATTACAATTCATGACCTCTGAATTCTAAAACCTCCCCATCTCTCATGGTTTAAATGTTTATAGCTTGAGGTGTGTGGACTGGGAAGTGACGTTTGGTCCAGAGGCATGTCACAGTACTGCCAAGATAATGATCCTATCCTAAGTAAGAGTTATTCTGAAAGAAAAACAGTAACATTTTGCTGTAAGAATTTATTGGAGATCTTTTAAAATAATTTTCAGGTGCTAGGTGAAATGGAGTTACATGAGCTTAGATGCCTAGAATTAGGAGTCTTGTAGGATGGGAGTGTGTCTGAGTACTTATGCAGGCAGGTATACAAACATAAACTTACCATAACAATACTACCCTCACTTTAAGAATACCTGACAACTGCAAGGGAAAAAGTAGAGTCTTTGATGTCTATTTAGGGTCATTCCTAGAGAGATATATTTTTCAGGTTTTTTTGTACAACTTGACAAGCAAACTGGGAGTTAGAAAGCATGGGTCCTGATGATGCAGCACTTCAAAGTTTAAAGTTATTTTTTAAGATTTTTCTTTTGTGCCTAAATGAGTCATAACTCCTGTTCAAGTCTATTATTTCTAGCTCCATGGAAGTATAGAATTAACCTTATGCTGTAAGTAAATTGCATGAACATCAGATTGAGAGGTGATGCAGCACATGCCTCATTGAGAAGATCTGGGAAGACGTGTTTGGGAAACGTAATTACTGCTAGTGAAGAAAAGAAGTATTTTTCAGAGGCTGAAGTATAGGATCTCTGGTTGTTGGTATTGCTTCATTTGAAATGGCTGAATAGCCCGTGCCCACTAAACAGCTTTTCTTGATGCTGTCTCTCTAATGGTGCCTCAATGGTCCTATTGGGTGCAAAACCTTTCTTCCCAGGAACTTGGATGTATGGAAGCCTCTTACTTAGGCTGCATAGTGATGGGGTGGGGGAAGAAGTCCTAGCATCTGCTGCTTGCTATTTATGTATATTTGCATAAATATCTCAGTCTTTTCCACCTTTTAGTGAGGATCTTGCACCTAAAAGTTCTTAATACTAACTTTCTCTTTATTTTTCTTTTTCATAATTCTTGCGCTATCCCTTTCCTGAATTCTTGTCCTGTGCCATATGATGCCCTTGGCTCACTGAGATTACAAGCTCTAGGAAGCAGGTGTGAGGTGTTATGTAAATAAAGCATGGTAGTACATATAAATGGTTTTTTTTATCACTTGTTGTTTGTCAGGAAACTGACTCCATTGCAAAACAGAGTTGGCTTGTAAAAACCATTAGCCAGGTTTGGAGTCCCTTCTGGAGATGCCCCCTGCCTGAGTGTCACTTGGTTCATCTCACCTGCTCGTTAAAAGTTTCAGTTTGGGCTCTTTCCTGTGGATATGGCTATGAAGATGTTTTCCATTGCCACCTGTAATCGATCTGTTAGTTTAGGTAACCTTTGCTCTTTTCCAGTTAAGTACTGAACCCATCATCCCTCCAACTGTTCTCTCTGTTAATATATTTGGAAGCTGTTCCAAATATCTCTGATTATCTCTGCAAGTGTACCAACCAATATCCAGTGCATCCTGACCTAGATAGAAGGCCTTCCTGCTGTTATAATAGGGTCTAGACTGAACTGCTCTCTCTTTGTTTTTGTTTTTTTTTTTTTAAATAATATAATAGTCATTCTTAATGTACCACTTGCAACATACTGTCATGTTTTTCTAGGCATTTCTTTGTTTCTTAAACAGCAAGCTGCTTCTGCCCATTACTTACTTCAATCTACCTTTTCTGCACCCACACATTGCGTTTTGACTTCAACAAGTGTCAAATGCATTCAGTTGTAAAACATGTATCTTAATCACTCTTCTGTCACTCTTCTTGCTTATATTTTCGGAGATGAGATACTAATTTCACAACCTTGTAGAATTAGGCAGAAACACAGTATCAGCCTGCATTCTTATCAAGTGTACTTCTTTAAAACCAGCATCCTGGTTTGTTTCAAGTTAAAGCAGTTGCAGCAAAAATAAGTGATAATGGATTGGAAGAACAGTGGGAGATGGAAGAATGATATCAGTTTCCTTGTGAGGAAACAAAATGTTTTGACCAGAGAACACCATCATGTGTCTAAGGCACCAGAGATTAGTTGAATGAATGTCCCGAAGAGCAAGTAAGCCCTTATGAAACGAATTGTGTGAATAAACAATATTTAAGGAAAAAAAAGTCTACAAAACCTCAAATCCCTAGGTTGGTAGTCGAGAATGGCAGTAGAGGATGGGCTTGAGTTATCATTGAACAGCTACTACAGGTTAGAATAATAGAGGAGATTTGACATAAGAGGGACCGAAGCCAGGCTACAGAACAGGGGAGAAAGTTGAAGAATAAGGGAGAAGTGATCCTCATTGCTGTTTACAATCATTAAAAGTCTACAAAAGGTAAGATAGTAGCAGCAGCAAAGTCTAAAGGCAAAACCAGGGTTTCAGTAAGGTCACAGAAGCAGGATGTTTTTTGCATCTGTGTATTAGTGTTATGTGGTGGAGGCTGCAAGGCAAAAATTACTTGCATCAGCTGCAGGAGGAAGTTCTGAAAATGCATCTTATGCTGAGAAAATGCTAAGAGTGGTATGCAGGAGCATGCCACACGAATGTACACCTGATGTGGCTTTTGGCTGCTTGACAAAAGCCAGAACTATACTTCTCTTGAAAAATGTTACTTTACTGCCATTAAATCCTCTCCATGATAAGTTAAATGATTTAGCTAGAGATGGTGTCACATTGTTATATGTTACTTTATTGGCTGTTAATCACACCTTAATATTCCAGCTTGCTCCATAATAGATTTTTTTTTTTAAGTGTGATTTTTGTTTTATAACACCTACTCCTGATGCTCTTATCTTGCTCCTGCTACTTGGTCTTTCGTGGGAAAGAGCAATTCAGGGAAGATTTACTGAGGACCTAGCTCTGAATCTTCTAGCACTAGACTGCCATGTGCATGTCCCTGTCATTGACATGGTATGCTGCTACACAGCTCCCTTTGAAGAAGGGCTTTGTCTGCCTCTGTGGAATTTTTGCTTTGACATTAGATATGTTTTTTTTTTTCTCATCAGTGTCTGAAAACTTCTCTAGGAGTTTTGCATTGTTTTATTAAAACATCTGCTATTGATGCTTGAGTTAGGTGTATGATCATGGTGACAATGTTCTATTTCTAAACATCTGGTACAGAGCATGCACGGAAGAGTGGAAGCTGAGTGTATACTACTGTCAAGACTGCATTTTTCAATCTTGGGGTCATAGGATCATAGAATGGTTAGAGTTGGAAGGGACCTTAAAGATCATCAAGTTCCAAGCCCCCTGCCCTGGCCAGGGACACCTCCCACCAGAACAGGTTGCTCAAAGCCCCGTCCAGGGCCCCCTTGAACCCCTCCAGGGATGGGGCATCCACAACTTTGGATATGAAGGTTGTGGGGAGGGAAATAAAGATTTTCAGTGTCGTCTTCTTTTAATTGTTTAACAGACTCACACAGAATGGTAAAATGTACAGAAAACACAAAACTCCATGTGACAGACCATCTGTTTCAAAAGAATAAATGGCAAAATAGTTTGATGGCTCAGGTAGAAAAAATACATAGCGATTTCTTATGTTTAAATTGGATATCCTGTGTATGGATTTGTGCTCACTGCCTCTTGTCCTGTCTGTCACTGGATACTACTGAGAAGAGCCTGGGTCCATGTTCTTTACCCCCTTCCTTCAGCTATTTTTAGACATTGAAAAGAATCCCCCCTTCTCTTCTCCAGGCTAAACAGCCCCCAGGTCTTTCAGCCTTTCCTCATACATGAGGTCCTCATTTGCCTTAGTCTTGAATTGAATGCTACCCTTACGTGGATTCCAAATGTGAATACATTAAGTAGGAAGAATATGGCTAACACATACAAATATTGTCAAGATAAATGAGTAGACTCTTTTTTTTTCCTTGTTTATAATCTCTGTGTGGTTAATGGAGTTAGGAAGACAAGTATGACAAGTAGAACACTAGGAGTCTGCATGTACTTAATTTGACACAACTTTTTCTTTGTGAGTTTTTCATAATACATCTTTGTCTAATAGTTAAAAAGCTACTTCCATACCAAACATTTAATTTCCTGTAGACTTTTTTTTTTGTAATTTTCTCCTTTTGCTATGCATGTTTTTTGTGGATTTTCTTAAGTACTCATCTGTTTCAGTTCAGTAGTCTGGATTGAGATAACAGCCTTCTTTGGAACTTATTATTTTACTGTATTATAATTTCTTCTCATTTCTTTTCCATAGATTTGTCAATGGTATCACCATATTGTTTTACATAGTTCATCTGGTCTTAACCTGAAATTAAAAGAAAAAAAAAGTTTTCAAAATTGTAGGGTAGATTCTTTTCTTTGTACCTGGGAGCAAGTCTGCAATGTTAACACTGGTTCGGGAGGTTATATGGGTACCAGAGAGCTAGTTTTGAAGAACTGGTGTTTTTGTGGAATTAAGGATAAACAGTGAGCAAAAGACAAGCCAGACATTAGCCCTTTGGAATAATAGGAAGGTATAGAAGATTTATAGGAAATATGCTCTTTCAAGGAATGTGTGGATCAAAATGGATACCCTCTAATAAAATTCTGTTATTGCAGTACTGTGAAGCTGTTTCTTTTTCCTATCTTCCACAGCAAATGTCAAATAAGGGTGTGCAGAAATGTTGGACAGCTGTCATGGTTTCAGCTTGACTTTGACTTTCGTACTTTCTTGACTTTCTTACTATCGGTGTGTATAGTGCAATGTTTTGGATTTGAGATAAAAATAAGTATTGTTAAAACACCTGATATTTTTGGCTGTTGCTAAGCAGCCAAGGCTTTCTGTGCTCCTCACCCTGCCCAGCCAGCAGGTAGACTGGGAGTGTGCAGAAAGTTAGGAGAGGACACAGCCAGGAAGGCTGACCCCACCTGATCAAAGGGATATTCCATGCCGTGTGAGTGTATAAAGCTGGGAAGAAGGAAAGGGGGGCTGTTTGGAGTTAGGGTGTTTGCCTTCCCAAGTAACCATTACGTGTGATGGAGCCCTGCTTTCCTGGAGATGGCTAAACAATGGGAAGCACTGAATTAATTCCTTGTTTTGCTTTCCTTGCATGGGATATCTTTTGCTTTACCTATTAAACCATCTTTACACCAAACCACAAGTTTTCTCACTTCTCTTCTGATTCACTCCCCCATCCCACTGGGGGTGAACGGCTGTGTGGTTCTAGCTGCTGGTTGGGGTTAAACCATGACAGCGGCTGAGTTTGGGACTTGCTGAGCAACACAAAAGGGAAAGGAAGGAAATGAAAGGACAAAAGTTGTAATTCTATTCTGGGTCAGCACCTTGAAGATTAAATTCCAAGAGAGCTCTGCACCACTGTGTGCACCGTAAAGAGGATGTTCTTTACATGTAGGGTGAAAGTGGACTGCTCCTGCAAGCCTTCAGACCAAATAAAGCATTAGTGCCTCTAACACATGCCATTTAAGACTCTCATACTAATATATGTGGATGGATGCAGAAAGAGAATGGTGTAAGTTTTACCAAGAACTGTACCACTGAGCGACTGTGACTGTTTTTCCTGCTCCCGGAATGATGCTGCAGAAGTTAGGAGCACCCAGTTTGATTCTGTGCTCTCCTCCAGCATATCTTTTTTTTGCTTAAAATGAGATCAGTGTTGTTTAATTATATTCATTTGACACTGGAACTCTGTCTTCATGCTCAGCAAGGCTAAATGTTAACCTAATGCAGAATCTTAAAAAATAGTTTCATATAAATATATTTAATATAGTATATTTAATATAATTTGTATTAATTTCTAGGTATGATTGTATTTGCCAGCTGGGTGCCTGCTCTAGTTTGGCATTAAGAGCCTTCATATTCAGTATCTTAATATTTTTATCTTTACAATATCCTGATGACTTTATGCTGGAGTTCTCTTTTTTTTTTTTTTTTGGAAGGAGGCCAGCATGTCTTCTCTAGAGTTTTATAGTTTTATTTTAAAAATGTATTATGTCTTTTAAGGCATGATGGGCTGCAGGCAGTGTTTAAACTGCCACGTGCCAAGTCACGTTTTGCTAATCATTTATACATTTAGGTCAGATAATAAAATTGCTACTGGAAGTTCTTACGGCCAGCAAAGAAAATCAAATGCAATTATCTCAATGACACCAATAAATATGGGCTCCTTAACCTGAGCTTTTAAAGGATACTGACTATAAACCCATATTCATAGCAGTCTAGAAGATAATTGCATTTTGAATAAGTCAAATGTCTTACAAACTGTCGTAGTAAAGCTTTGTTTGATCATCAGCCTGAAAAGTCCCCATCAGATAATTTCTAAGGTAGTAGAGGGACTCCCTTTTCCAGCAAGGTAGTGGAAAACCATAATGCAGACATTAAATTATGAGGAATGAAGAGGAAATATAGGATTGGAAAGCATGAAACATCAAAATTTTTTTAATACTGTACGGTCATCTTACAAATTTAAGTATGGTACCGGAAGCTTGATAGAGTCCCTGGAAGGTCTGGATGTCTTCTGTACATGGAATTTCAGCTTAAATCTGTGTACGTTATTGACAGAACCCTTATTCAAATAAAACAAAATTGATTCCTAGCTCTTGTAATACATTTTTCCTCATTTCTAGGGCATTTTTTTAAGTTCTCCCTAATGCTTAAAAAATATTTTGATCATTTCTGCTACTGCTAATTTATTATTTTGTTTTAGCTTGTTGGTTTTTTCCTTTTCTCCATTTGAAGACTGGTACCATTTCAGCTTTTTCAATCTCATCTTGAATTTTCAAAAATAATTCCTAGCAGCATTAGCATTATCTCAGCCAGTTTTCTGAATCGTTTACAGTGGTGTTTCCTAACCCATTGATGTGTGTTCCATGTCCCATTAGGTGCAGCTCCTCTCCTCCTTTTTCTTTCCCAAAGACTTCTGCCACTGTCTCCTTGCCTCCCTCTTCTCGTCCTTCCTCTGCCGTTGCCATCAGCTGCCCTAAAGCTGTTGCAATCTCTTTGGCCTCCTTTGCAAGAGGCCCTGCTGACAGCTGAAGAAGCCATATGAAGATGCTCGCCCTAACTAGAAAGACTTGATGTCACGGATACACAGTTCCTGGAACATGGTGCAGACGGAGAACTGCCTTATTTGGGGAAAACATGCCTTCTGTTGGGATTGTTTGCTTGAGCTTTGTGCCATATCTTATGACCTTCGTATAAGTTTCATGAAGCTCAACCAGGCTGAAAACATCGAATTGATCTAAGTAGTCTGTAATGCAAAACTATTCCAAGATCTTTCACTTTTTAAGATAATCTTTCTGGTTTAATCATATGAGAAAAGCAAACTTTTTTTTTAACAGAGGCTGAAATAGAAAAGGAACTTATTAGCTCTGGGTGTCTTGATGTCATCTGTTATTAGCTTTAACACCCCTTTTTGCTAATCACAGATGCACTTAGTCGTGTTTCCTTAAATTTCATCTTAACCTAAAAGTGTGACTTGATTTTATGGTGCCAAGAATTTTCAAAGAAATCAGTAGTGCCATTTCTAATCCACTTTGCTAATAAATCTAGATTTCTTCCATAAGGACAAAAATATGCATATGAATTTTTGAGGTTTGTTAATTGTATTCTTTTAAGGTATCACCTTTCAGATATTTTAAAACACCAAATTACAATATAAAATAGATTAATAAGAAAAATTATAATATTGAACTAATGTATATTAAGTATTCATTTTAGATTATTTTTTTCTACCCAAATACAACTGCTTTATTCTAAAAATAAAAATATTTTGAAATGGAGAATTAAATTCACAATGGGTTTTTATGTTCTGAATTAAAATGGATACGTTTTTGCTGTTCTGCAGATGCTGTTAGACCCTGCTCCTTCCATAACTTCCTTCTTCAGTGTTGACTCAGCATGTTTACATTCATTTGCAATTACCGTTGATTGAGAAACCGAGTCATGTATCTATTTGAGATCTAATTCCGTCTTGTACTTTGAGTCAGTAGGTGAGAATTCTTCACATGCAAACTCTCCTGTCGTATCTGGACTCTCTTGATTGCTTGACATTGCCAATATACTTGGAAGACCATCATTGTTTAGAAGCAAGTAAGAATTAATGTCTCCCAGAGACCAGAGTTTACATAGAAACAGGTTCATAGATAACAGCAAACAGAAATTGACGGTAGCTAGCAAGCTGATTTCTTTATTCCTTATCACAACCTGCCAAAAAAATTATAAAAGTCATGAAATACGGAATGCAGTTAGCCACAGTAGTAGTGATAAGCCATGAAAAAAATATAATTAAACCATCACAACGAGATAAACCAGATATTTCCATTCTGTCTGCCTGCTCCCCAATCCCAAATTTCCCTTCCTTTTTCTAACTCTGTTACTAAAGCTTTACTAATTTATGCAAGCATTCAGTTTTTACACTGCTTTGAACACAGGAGGGGGCTGTCACTGTGCATTCTCCACATGGTCAACTATTGCTGGTTTTCCTATGCTTTATGTTCTTTTCCAAAGCAAGCCACTTGTTTTCTTTTTCACTTTAATTTTCCCCTGTTCGTTCTGGAAATATTAAAGTGTGTGTACGCGTGTGTATGTATTTTTATGTATGTATATATGGGAAAAGCAATCGAGAAACCGTGGTTACTCAAAGAACTCCTAAAAAGCCCACAGCAAATCAGTTTTGTATAAAGATAGCATAGCAGATGGTATAAACTGGGGTAGTATGGTTCAGCAGTCAGTTACCAGCAAAAAAACGTAGAATCTGCTTCCAATGAGCAGCAGCATCTTGGCATAACTATGCAGATACTGTAGCTTTTTGCTCCCAAACAATTCCTCCCCAGTAGCCACATATATATTAGTTGGCTTGGAGGTAAAACTGCCAGTGTATTTCTCTTCTGTGTTGCTTCAGCTCATTTTCCACCAGCTAGCGTTTCCAAGAATGACTGCCAGAGAAGGCTGCCATTCCCTAATCTTGCTGGGATCTGCAGAGGCATTTTGCCCGTGTTCCAAGCCACTTTCTCTTATGTCAATAGGGCAGAGACATGCCAGTAAGGAAAATAAAGAGAAGGAAAAAAACAAAAGCTACCTCTAGGTATAATGTGTACCTCAAACCATCAAGTACTAAGGAAAAATAAGGTTTGAGCATGAGCTTCGTATTTTCTAACAAGGAATCAATTCCAGTTTCAAACCTGATATTTGAATTACACCATTGAGAACTGCCATGACATTGTAGTGAACTAATGGCTTTTAGCATGTGGGTCTCATTTGGAACACAAAAGTTTAAGACCAGCTATTTCTATACATGATTTTCTTTTTCTTCTAAATAATTCCCTAATCTTTAGAAAGTGATTATCAGTCTTTCACGTTATGGGAGATTGTACTGGTGATATAACTATGGGTATACACACATATAATACAGCTTTCTACTTGTATACTTTAATTGTTTCACTTTTGCTTTCCATGATTCCCTAAAGTGAGAATCAAAATTACTATTTCATAAAACATCTGACTGAATAGTATATTCTTTCTCTCCATAGAAATACCCATATGAAATAAAGCAGAAGGGAATTAGATCTGGATAACATTTCTCTAAATAGCTTTATGAACTGGGTTATAAATTTCACAGGACAGAGACTTTGCCTGTTATTATGTGTTTGTGAAGTGTCATATATGCTTAGAGCATTATGCAAATGTTCAATTTCTGAACAAAACTGCTTTTGAAAATGGAGAACTGGGAGAGCATGCTGTTTCCTAACCAGTAACTGTTGCAGAAGACTGCAGTGTCACTACTGTGGTACTGTCCTTACCAGAGCAGGCAGCAGATTCTCAAGAAACCTGTAACTCACAATTTCAGGTAAATTGAAGAGTATAATTAAAGATAGATTAATACGTTTGTGTAGTATGTTGAGGTGAAAGTATCAGAGTTCCTCTAAGGAAGATTGTGCTTTTTCAGCCTGCCAGATTTCTATGAGAAAAAAAAAGAAGTAGGTAAAGTACCTAAAGGTTAGCTGTCATACATAATATTCTAGGATTTTTCACAAAGCCTTTGCGAAGATACTTCATAGTAGACTGTGAAGAAAATGAATAGTGACACAGGAAGGAACATAAGTATGGTTTAAAAACTGATTATGCTGAAAACAATTGTAGAAGAGTCTGTAGGTCTTCTAGTCAGTAGGACCAGTATTAATGAACGCTGCTGATTCTGATGACGGGGGCTGCACAAGGGCAAAATGTCCTTTTATGTGTAATTTCTAATTAGGAACAGCTGTTTAGAACTGTATGAAACTCCACATTATAAATGTGACACAGTCAGATGCACCTATGTTTGGATAACTAGCTTAATGGGTAACATTTTTTGGGTAGGATGCTATCATTTGCTGTGGATATTTAGAGCAGGATGAAGTACATAGGGACCAACTGTGTTTGTGTGACTGAGTGCTAACAGAAAATAATTATAACATATAGTCTGAATATTTTACTTGGTAAGGATGAGATATGAAAACATATTAATTCTACCAGAAGCAATTGGTGTGTTTAAACATTTTATTTTAAAGAACTAGTGAAGTAGAAAATGCAGTTAACAATGACTTGACTGACTTGAAGTGTATTATGAAGAAAAACCTCTTTATTTTACAGCAAGGTTAAAGAATCATAGAACAGCCCAGATTGGGAGGCACCTCAAAGGATTATCTGGCCTAACCTTTTGTGGGAAGGGGAGCCTATCTGAAACTGTCTGGCACCCTGTCCAATCACATCTTGAAAACTTCCAGTGGTGGGGACTCTACCATGTCCCTGGGAGGTTGTTCCAGGGGTTGAAGACATGCTTTAGTGAGGTAGTTCAGGAAAATTAATTGATTGTATCTTTTTACCCTTTCCAAAAAATAGTAAAACAAGCAGACAGCTGTTAAATTAAGGAGTCTATTAAAAACCTATAAAATGAGATAATTATGCACTATAGTCATCCCGTAAAACTAATTAACTCTACAGGGCATTTAATCAAAAACTGAGGCTTTACTTTAATATTCTGTAAGTCCTGCTTACCTAACAACAAATAAATCAAGATGACTCTCCATTGCAGAGTGCTTTATATTTTCTTTTAAATCTGTGTAAGGTTGGTGGGGAAATAATGCTATCGGATCAGGAAAACAGTATTTTGCTGTTCCTCTTCTCAGGTGGGAATGACTAAGCAAGTTCATGATCAATTGAAGTTCAGGTTGCATCTGTTCAGAAGTTGGAGTAGGGACTTCTAAACTGCTAGTCTTTCAGCATGTCCTGTCTTCTGAGAAGTGCTGGGTTCATTTGGTCATTTCACTGGGAACAACTGGATGCTAAAATGCTCCTAAAAGTTGACTCTGTATGTCCATATTTACCTTGTCCTTGTACGTCATGAAATGATCCTGTTCATTTTGTAATCCAGAAGTCCCACATTGTTATTGCAAAGGAAAATAGAGAGATGGTTATTTCCCTACATCATGAGACTACATCCCTCATTGTATGCTTTCATTCTCCCTTCTCCACAAAACAGCTTTCACACTACAGTCATGACTTTATTCTGCTTTTGGCCTTGACTACGTTTTAGGTGATTCTTTCTACCCTGTTTCCCTAAGATGCCGTGTTTGCTGCTCCCTCCTTAAAACCTCTGTTATTCTGTGTTATTTAATAAATGATTCAGAACTGCTACAATTTGAAAGAGTGATTTAAAAAGCAAAGCACATATGATCTCTCTCCTGGTTTCTTAATTTTCTCCCATCTTCCCTTAAATGCAAACACTCCAATATGGTTTTACTTTTGCTATATTTTAGATTCAAATTTCCTTAGGCAGGAAGCATTCGTCCCTTGCTCTAGACTTTTCATGAGTAATGGGAGATGTTGATAGGAGCATCTAGGTTTTCAAAAGCTTCTGTTAATCTTTCTACTAATGGCTATGGAGTTGTCCATACATGTTTATAACTAGGGTGAGCTAAGGACAGTTTTGTGTTGGAAGTAGATAACAGAAAAACAAGATGTTAGAGAGGAGCTTCAATTGGTTTTATATGCAAAAAACCAGGCTTGTTTCTGTTGTGGTTTAGGCCAAATAGACCTATTATGGGCAGCAGATGCTCTTCCCCCCATTTCTCCCTCCCAGGAGAAGAAGAGGAGAGATATAGAGATTTACAAGTTTAGAAGGAAGTGAACTACTTTAATGAAATATTAATAATAAAATTAAAAGGAAACAATGAAATTGATACAATATATACAAACCTGTCTCTTCCACTTCTAACCCTTCTGTGATTCTAAGATGTAGATTAGGCTGCTTGTAACAGCATACTTTTTTCCATGTCTGCCTGCAAACCATTAACACAATTTAAAAGCCATTCTCAAACTTCTTTGCAGGCAGTGGATGAAAAAAAGGCCTATTTTGTTGGGTGTTATCACGGTGGCTGTAGAATACACACACACAGAAGGAAAGTGAAGAAGCCTCACTTGTTTTGTATTTTTTGGGTTTCCTGGGTTGTGAAGACAAGGTTAATCTCAGTGTTTACACATCAAAGGAATGTTCCCGAAGCTGTGGAATTTATGCTTGCTTAAAGCTGCTGATGTTATGCTGAAGATTTAAAATTTCAGACTGTTCAATTTGACGATGGTCAATATGTGCAAGATACAATGCTGTCCACAGCATATTTTTTTTTAGCGATGCTTGTTCATGTGCCAGAAAGGCTGGGGTGACAGGATTTAAGAGTTATGGCAGCACAAAAGAACAGAAAATCCACTAAACTTAGTTACTGAACTACATGCTTTCTTTTTAATCTTTTTAGGTCCGTTGAAGTATACATGCACAACATATTTACGGAAGTACTTTTCAATACTGCATCTGCCTGTGTTAAGAGATTCTTAAAAATTATTCCTTCTAAAGTCAGTTCAGGGCCCAGCACCAGCAATTGCTCAGTTCTGAACCTAATTTATATCAGTTTTTAGTTTGGTCAAGTCCTGTAGTGAGTGGCCCAGAACTAACGGAGCACTCAAGGTGCCCTAAGCTTTTAAAAAGTTATATTTTGAACCATAGATACCCTTGGTTTTGTTTTCTGTAATCACCATGAACTTGTCATTTCTTGGGGTAGGGATGGGAAGAAAATTCTATTTCACTTGTGTTGCATCACTAAAATGAAGAACAAGCATATTTTATAAGTCTTGCATGCATTGGCTAATCTGTCTTTTAGTATTTTAAAACAGATTAGTGCTGATAATTTTTGTTCAAGTCAAGGTAATGGACTAGAAAAAAAAATGCAGTATATTGTGTCATGATTGATGATTGAAAAATACAGGAAGAGCTATTTCCCACCTGTCAACGTGTCTGACAGTTGCCTGGTTTGATTGTTTTGCCACCTGATTGAAGTCAGACTGTGCCCCATATCTGTTGCTCGTGTTTGGAGAGGTTGACTTCTTTCTTTCAAGAACAGTAAAAGCAGTGCAGACAGATAACTCAAGCACTGTGCTATCACAGTCCTGTTAAAATTTCATGAATTCCAAGTATCTAGGAGACCATGGAATGGCAACGCAGGTATTCTGAGGTGTTAAGTTAGCCTGGAGAACACCCTGCTGCTAGAAAGAAACATGGTTTTCCTTAGGATAAAATGATGTGGTGTTTCTTTGTAGTGCAGAGGTAAAGTAAGGTTATTTTCTCTGTAAGCTGAACAGGGAAATGTACGTTTTTGCCTCTTCTGTTACAAAGACTATGAAGACTGCATTAAAAATTCTCTCTCTTGGCTCATGAAACATAATTCAGAGCACTGGAAGAAAATAGACTCATGCTCAATACAGCTTGAGTGTCTACCCCGGGAAACTAGAGAGATAAGAAATTTTTAAATCTAATGGTTCCTATCTAAGGCTTAAAGCTGAGGTGCCATCCAAAGTTATCACCTTGTATACAAAGAGGTTGTAGTTCTCTAATGTAATTGTAATTGGAGAATGAAATATGAACTGAAATCATCGTGCTCTCAGGGACATACTGTTGCTTTACAGAAGACTGCTCAAGAGGACTGCCCTGCAATGTATCTCAAGATTAATTGAAATATTAGGAAACTGAGTGGGAATTTGTCTGTGGGTATTAATATACCAAAGTAAATATTCTGCTTGATTATGAGTACTTTCTAGATGAGATAATTTTGAAACCCTGGGCAGAAATCAGGCTGAAAATAGTAATGTTGGAAAGACATCTTCCTTTCAAAATTTATATTCTGAAATATAATTCCTGCTGAATTAAGTGCCAGGCAGTGTCTGTAAATACAGCACAGCCTGCCCAGACCCTGCCTCCCTCTAATTGGGATAATCCTCTACCCCTGTTCTCTCAAGTTGGCACTTTTAAGACAATATTTTGTTATGTTTTGCATGTACAATATGTGTTTAAGCTGCTGTTTTTTTTCTTTCTTCTGGATAGTAGGGCCTGGAAATAACTTAGCCTCAAAAAGCCCACCAGTATAACACTTTCAGATGCTGGGACAATCTGCAAAGTGAGGATGGCACATTCACGTTCTACCTTGCAAAATGAGATGTGTGAGACAATATTTTTCTGGTTGTGTGTAACATCTGGGTGCAGTTTAGCTCTTTACTAAGGCACCTACGTTTATGTATCTGCATGGAAGATAAGCTCTAGGCTCTCATGACAGTTGATGGAGATCTAGTTAATGCCATCTGGAAATGGGGGGAGTTTCAGCTGGATGTCCTCTTCACTCACCTGAGCTGTTTTCTTGGCTTTGTTATCTCTGTTGATAAGGGATCTCAGATGGGATTGGTTCGTTTGTCTGAACGTGGTCCAGTGCCATTTTAGATGTTCTGTGCTATCGGAGACATCACTCCATCTGACAGGTACAGGTGTGACACAGGGCCTAGGGGAGACCTGTACCTTTCCAGGGTGACAACTGGAGGTGAGAGAAGGCATCTGACATCTTGGGTAATAGAAAATTGCTATATTTAGGTAACTGGATCAAATCTTTACATTTTCAGCAGACATCAAAATTTAGATATGTTAATGTGAAGCTGAAATCTACTAAGGTCTGTGACATCCGTTGTGTTCCAAGCATTTCCTTGCTTGCAAGTAAGACATGGAAAGCTACAGGAGATTTGCGTTCTGATGCACTGCCAGCTTCAAGGCAGGTGAGGTGTCCCTTCATGTCTCAAATTGCACCAGGGGCTTAGGTTTAAGCAACTGAAGGAAGCATAGAGTATGTACTACAGTGTAACTTTCTCAGAGTTGTAATACAAATTAAAAAAATGATAGTCGTATAAAGAAAACCGGTGAAATCAGTTAAATATTATGTGGTTATTCCAGTCCAGGGAAGTCTTTGTGATGAAACTGTCTGAAATCTGAACAAGAATGAAGTGTTGTTGCTATTTTTGTATTCCAGAATTATAAAATTCTGCCCTCAGACAAAATGTTTATACAGTGCAGTTTACTTTTAAATTTTATTTTACATCCAAGACTGAATCTATAACTGTGGTTACCAAGATTTTTAAGCTTTTTTAAAATGTAAAGTCTACTTTAAAATCTATATTGTAATATATGTATTTATTTAAATGTTTGATTTGAATATTGAATAATATGTGAACCTTTGTTTCAAAAATTATCCTGTAAACTTGCTAATAATATTTGTGAGTATAAGGAAGTGTGGGTTGCTATTTTTTAACAAATACCACATGTGACTTGAATTCTTATTTGATATTGACATTCCCGACAACCAGTAAGTATTAAGTGAGAAAACAGCAGGAAAGGAAACAGTGGAAATGATAAAATTCCCAGGATAAACAACTTCAAATGAATTAAGATGACAGTGTCTGCAGTATCATTTTGGAAATACTCATTTGGCTCTATCCAAGCTGGCATGTTTTATTATTCCCAGGGCTGGCAGCCTAGGAGCTAAGGGAATCCTAAACCTTTAAGTGATACCTTAGGTAAACAGAAGGGTTGGTTTATTAAAACAGTCAAAGTAAACAGAGTATGTTGGTAGGACAGAGTGGCCATCTTTATGGCAATGGTCAACTGCTTTGCGCTGGTTGTAGGAAGTTTGGGAGTGAGAAAGGAATCATGCATTGAAGGGTTTTGTTGCCCTATTCTTTCAGTCTTTGCTTTGTGGATATTCAGTCTTTGGCTAAAAGAATATTTTCTCCTTTTTTGTGGTTGAGAGCTCTGTAGATAAGTTCTAATGAAAGGCGTATTTGAGTCATGAGTAAAATTGTTAGCTAGTAATTTGATTAATTAGTTAAATGATTAAAATTAGTTTCAGAAAAAACAAATTTGTGGCACTGTGAAGTAATTAGGTGCAGGATAACCACAAGCCTTTTAACATTCAAGTACAAGAACAAAATGATCTAACTTTGGATGCTTTTGTAGTCTAATAGATTTAACTTGAATTTCTTTGTTGGAAGATTTGTTTTTTAAAATGCTGCATAGAACGAAGTGTATTCATGTAGTATACACATGAATACATACACATGTATTCAAACTGTGCATGATAATATCTGTCCATTTTATTAAGTTTAATCATTGGAGGCTTTGAAAGTGTTGAAAATGGCCATGAAAGAGCAATGGGACCATCTGTAGTGTTAGACTGAAGCTTTGTAATTACGATCTACACTGAAGTCCCGTGGAAAAAATGAGATTTGGTGCCATAACAACTGCTTTAACTGAGCATTGTATCCGTGTGGTATCAGCAGCTTTGTTAAACCCACTAATAAAATGTCATTACTTAGTTCTGATCACTAACTTGTCTGTAACTGTTGGTTAATGATGATGCTCAGACTTTCAGTACAGGGAAGACTCTTGGTATTTCAGGAAAGTTCAGCAGAATGCTTACTGTATAAGGGGGTTTAAAAATGGTTGATTTGTGCCACATTTGCATGATTTCTCTGACCTTAAATCTCAGAAAGTACATGGAGAACTTTGGTGGACCCTAGTGTGGCAAGAACATCATACTTCATCAGCAACGTTTAGAGGAATATTTGAAATACTCCACATAACAATACATTGTGGTTAAATATCTTTAATTTTACAGCAGTCTTTAAAGACATCAAAATCCTTAGTCTTATTACTAGTTGCCGTTATAAATATAGCCAAAACCAGGTGAAAACTGCCCTTTCTTTTTAAAGCTTTTCTGCTCTTTCAAATGATAATGGAAGAAAAATCTTTTAACATTATTTTCTTCAGCTAGTTCCTGGCCTGTGTTTCAAAGTATGTGTTCATCTTCAGAATCACCTTTAAATGTGTTCACCCTTGTTTTAACCCTGGATAAGAGCCATTGTGAGTATGGAAAAAAAAAAATAATCTAGTCGTAGCTGTGATGACGCTCATACAGGGAAAAGAAGTATTGTGCCCAGTAATTCTCCCAAATTTTATCACAAAATGCAATGTGACATAATATGTATAGTTTAAGTGTTATACTTTTGTTTAGTCTTGCTTTTATATTGATCAGTCTGGGTAAAATAACAACTTCATTAAACAGCTGAATTTAAGGGTAGCATCACAATATACATGATGACATACATATTTGAGAAATATTTGAAAATGCTTGTTGGAGTCCAAGGAGGGAAGATTGCTGATGGGAATTTATGATGCCAATGAGGGAACGCAGGAGTCTTTTTAGCCTAAAGAAGAGAAGACTGAGGGGGGATCTGATCAATGCTTATAAATACTTAAAGGGAGGGTGTCAGGAGGATGGGGCCAGACTTTTTTCAGTGCTGCCCAGTGACAGGACAAGAGGAAATGGGCACAAACTTGAATGTAAGAAGTTCCATCTAAACATGTGGAGGAACTTCTTTCCTGTGAGGGTGGCAGAGCCCTGGCAGAGGCTGCCTGGGGAGGGGAGGTGGTGGAGTCTCCTTCTCTGGAGACATTCAAAACCCACCTGGACACGTTCCTGTGCAACCTGCTCTGGGTGGACCTGCTTTGGCAGGGGGCTTGGACTCGATTTCCAGAGGTCCCTTCCAACCTTCTGTGATTCTGTGAATGACAGAGGAGTGAGGAGGTCAAAGAAAGAAGAGTTTTTGATCACATGAAATTTGGAGAGGAGGCTGGAAGGAAGCAGTATGCCGAACATGGAGCAGGAGGAAAACCTCTGCCTGGGACTCATGCAGGGTGTCATTCATCGTCGTTTTTTTTAAGTGACACCTCTTTTCTACTCCTCCTCAAGGTTGACTCAGATATTCTGATATCCAAGCACATGAGCAGTGCTGACTGCAAGCAGTTTGATGCTCCGTTAGAAAGTAAATTTCTGAAGTTGTTTATCATAAAATAAAAATACCAGATGTAGGTATGCAAAGCAGTTCAGGTCTTAATGTCATCTGGATTACTGGGAAGACAAGAGGACATAATCATTTGAAGATAACTTTTCATAGCATCCATGAGGTGTGAAAAGGCTGAAATAATAATTAAAAAAAAGATACTTATCAAAAAGGGTTATGGAGAGGTGCAGAATGATTACAGTGAATTTGGTATTCTGATATGGTGGACAGGTATTTTTTTTTGTCATTGATTTAATATAAAGCAGTATTAAGCTTTTCAATAAGATTAAAAGTAGCCATGGATAAGCCTTATTGAAATTCATAGCTCGATCTAATTATTTTTTTAATTAAACATGAGAATGAAGATTAAATTCAGATCTTAAATTCGTCAGGCAAAACAGTTAAGGCTTTCATTGCTATTCAGGCAACAAAGAGACCTAGTGTCTTCATAAGATTGTGAGCTGGTTTTGACCCTCTCTTTCAAACATTCTGAAACCCACAGAAATTCTGGAAAGGAGGAGTATGTGAAAAATACCCGTACTTCATTTGCCATTATGTTATTATGGGGCTAGGAGTCAACAGAGTTGCAAAATGAATGTTTTAATTGAGATTGAATTATGGAAATCTTTTTTTGTCTTTGTGTTTGATGTCAAAAAATAGGCCAGAAAACCTTATGGCAGGCATTTATCTCAAAATGTAGGGGATTCTTCTCAAACCTGGACTTGACCATTCATTGCTGCTATTTTGGTGAACTTTCCTAATGGCATCAAAGTATATAGTAATGAACATAGGACAGTCTTTAGAAAAGTATATGCCAATATTAAAATTTGTTCTCTTGATAGATAATACAAATGGAATATATTCCAGTAAATAAAATGCAGCTGTAATTGGCAAATGTTTAGTAATGGTCACAATAGAAGTGAAAAATGCTTTATTATGATCTATTAATTAACTTATTGGGGAGAAAGAAGTTTATTTTCTATTTAATCCATGAGGGAAGGTATTAATGAGTTTTTCTAAAATACTGAGCTGGTCACTGACTCTTCAGGTAAAGGTTCTCAGCATCTGCTTCTATTAACTCATGCTTTCTAAAAGGTGGATCGTACATACTGCTGAGACCTGTTGCTTGTTGTTGACACGTTTAACAAGTGTATCAATATATGTAATTCAGTGTTTCCAAATACCTCTAAATGTACCACAATTTATCTTTAGACTACTTAATACCACTGATACACTGAAATACTGCTCAGATTTAACTTTGATATGTTGCGCAAGACTGCTTTATATTATTTAAATCTCTTAAATCCTATTAGTGTCAAGAGGAAATGCCTCAGAGCCGCTTTGATTTTCAATGCAAACAAAATGCAGGCATCCTACTTGGAGCAAATTACCCTGTGAATCTTTATCATTGTAAAGATCGATTACAAGAAAGATGTAATTTTTCAGAGTTTATGGGTAAGAGTGGGAAGGAACTGAGCTAGCCATAAGCAATTGCATATCTGTCTTCCACTTCCTAAGAGCTACTGCTTTGGGAGAAATATTACTGGCTTGGTCATGGATACTTAAAAATTAGTGGTTGAATTAAAAAAATCGTAATAATAACTGTAGGTTTTTCTGGGAAGAAAGATTGCTCCTTGAATAGTAATCTGGAAGCATGTGTACATGTTTAAGTTTCTGAATTAGAATAGTGAGTCAGTTAGGAAAAAGAATATAAAAGGTGCTATTTGTGCTGAACTTGTGACAACTCTCTTGTAAAACTTAATCTAGTAAGAGAAAGGTGCTTGACAGGCTGAAGGTGATCTGTTATCACAGGGAATCTTGGACAATTAATCTTTTCTGTGATGAAAGGATATGCAGCGATCACTTTAGATTAGGCAGTCTGTTAATTTCTTTCTTGATTACCTGATGTAGAAGTTAGTTGTCCCAGTTAATCAGTGTGAAGAGTTGAGCTCTCCATTTTTAATTCTCCAGGAGATTTAATATTTTTTAACACAGAAAAGAGTTTTTGTTGATGTAGTAATCTTGTTTCTTTCAATCAACCTGTTGTTCAGCCAGCTGCAATTTTGGTTATTTGTTTGTTATATAAGTTTGCAATTACTTAGTGCTGAAAATGCCACAAATATTTGTTTTCCTTCTGGCTAGGAGGATATGAATCCCTCAGAAGTTTTAATATGAAATATTTTTTTGTCCTTTCATTAAACCTGTAATCCACGTAGAGCAATCTAGGTTAACATATTCTAGGTAATTAGTATAGATACCTGTTAGTGTTGGGTATTATAACCTTTTGACAATCATTTAAAGTTGGCAATTGAGAAATCAACCTGTGTTTGAACTGTAGCATTGCCTTTTTTATATTGTGACTGCTTTCTGTTTTCTGTCTTGTCTCAATGTCAATGCATGATGTGAAAAGGGACTTTGAATTGTCACACTGCAGAAAGATAAAACATATTCTATGATAAACTTTCTTAGTGGGCTGAGGGTATTGCTGATCTGGACTTTAATTTCAGTTACAGTCTTGGAATCCAGCATTAAACCCTGCTTTTATCATGCAAGAACGTGGTGGTGCTCTGGTCCGACAGTGTCCGCATGCTGTGGTTTGTCTGTTTTGTGGTGTTTGCTGTAGATAACACTGACCAGTTATGCCAAAGGCTTTTTGTCTCAATGGAATCACAAGGAAATCCTTTTTTTAATGAGGCAGTGGGACGTTTATGTGTAAGTTAAGCATGAGTAGTATATGATTGAGATATCATTTAACATTCCTTGCAAACTTGAAGTAAAATAAACTTACAGAAATCTAAGAGTAGTTTCTTTCAGGAAACTTTTGTGGTCAAGTATGAACCGGAACAATTGAAAAAGAAAATATTTTTTTTCAGTTTATTGAATAAGTTCCTGTTTTACAGAAATTTCTTTCTATGCCCTAGCTTTAGCTGACTTGCGCATTCTTGGTTACAGGAGAGGTGTTTCAAATACACTGCCTAGTAGGTCTGTGTTGCTTTTTGGATTATTTCAGATTAACTTTTTCTCAGAGGACGTGTTTAAATTAGAGCTACATTTATTAAAACTTCAAAATTACCTGTGTATTGTCTGTAGTTCCAGTAATATAGTAGTTGTAGTATAAGTGTAGTTCTAGTAATACAATGAATACAATAAAAGATACAAGATTGATTTTTATTTTGACATTTGATGACACGAGTTTGAAGTACCTGGATGTCTAATATACAGGGAATCTAATTTAATAATTTTAAATATAGAGAGAATAGTTCTTTATGATGGCTTGGTTACATAGCTCTACCCAAGAAAACTCTGTAGTCCTCACTCTCTTTACTGATCTCTTTGTTTTCCTTATACATTCCTTATATGGCAGGGTATTTTTAGTAAAAAAGCTTTTGGGGGAAACAAATACTAATTTTCAGGAATTTTAGAAAGGATTCACTGTTTTGCCTCTTCCCCGAAATGCATTTCATAGCACACTCTGTGTAATCACCATTAGCAATCCCTGTGCCGTTGACCAGGCTGCAACTAACAGCGAGCGCTCTTCTTCCTTCATTTAGAGGAAAAAAATATATAATGCTGCGCAGGGACTTCAGCAAAAGACATTAAGCACCTTCTGCCATCCCAAAATAGCCTCTTCTCAGAATTAGGAGATACATATTTGTATCCCTTCACACTGAAGAGGTGGGTAATCAATGAATGAGGCTGGCTGCCTGAAAACCTCCAGAGTCTCAAATGGCAAAATAGTTCACCTCCTTTCCTAGCACTGCCCAACTTTAGCACGGGGTGCTTCCCTCCTAAGTCTGAAAGCTTTCTGCTGATGTTACTGCATTCGTCCATAAAAGCTCAGAAAAATTACATTTAGGATGGCTACCACTGCTGTCCTACCCTGGAATCATATCCTGTGCGTGTGAATGTACTTAATAGTTCCTTGGATGCTCGGCAGGGAGCAGTGGGCACTGAAACTCAGAGGCTCAGATTCTGCCATGCTCTAGGCGGTGTATGAATAGAAGAAGAGAGTTTCTCTGTCTCACTTGTGTGGACTGCCCATCTTTGCAAGTATTCCATTGCATATGCTGCTTTCCGCTGACTGGAGAGGAGACTTAGATGCCTATTTTTGGACATTGACTTCACAACATGCTTAGCCAAAGCTTAGACAAAGCAAGGCAGCCTTTAAAGAAGTGGATCCTATTCCATAATTCCTACATCTTATGCAAATGCTGTAATTACTGAGATGTGAAACCAGAAGAACAGTAATTATTTTTACTGCACACACTTTCTTTTGCCCATGTAGGCTTCAGCAACTATGAAGATTTAATCCACACCCATATTTCAGTCTCAGTTTTGAAATGTGTAGACTCTGACTTTTTATGTAGTTAGTGAGTGTTTTAATGTCTTCAAAGTGAAAGGGCTACTGCTTTCTCCAAGGTGGACAGCTTAAGAAATGCTGACTTCTGGGCATTGTTTTGGCATGGTTTTGCATTCATAATAGTGCAGTAATTGGTAAAGCTGCTAATGCCTGTGGGGCCAATGTTGCAGGTTTGGTAATAGCCTGAAACACTTAACTAGGCTACCTCACAACCCACCTTTATCTAATACAGCCAAAGAGTTCTGCAGAGTTATTGCTACAGTTCCTCATCTGATTAAATCCAAAATAATAATAATAATAATAACCCCCACAAAATATAGGAAAATAAATGAATACTACTTCTAATTTTTTGTGAGAAAATTAACTTCTAAACTTTTCATGACTGTATTGCTATTAGTCATTTATGCTTAAATTCATTTGCCTTTATTAAATTTCCATGCCACTTTAAATTATATTTATTTGTTGTGCACAGTGAGAAATACTTCTGCTTCTTGATTGCCCTTCTGCCTCTGTTATTTACACTGCTCTTCTCTAGATCCATTATATGTTAATCATTTTGCTTTGGAAAGTGTTTCTGTATGTTGTAAGTACACTTTTGTGATTTTTAAAGAAATGTTAAGAAGCACTGCAGGCAGAATTCCTGGAGGAGAACCTGTGGTGTTAGGGGCAACAGGGCCTTGGGAGGCAGGAGTGTGAGAGAGGCAGTTTCCTCACACAGTGTGTTGCTTAGGAAAGTTTGGGAGGCACTAATTACTTCAGCTTATTAAGATGTGAAAGTTACTTTGCCTCTCTAAATAAGCACCCAAAGATACTACTTTACTGTTCGGTTTGTTATCACTGAATTCCTAGAGGTTCCAAATTTCTACCAAGTTCTACATTCTTTCCCTATGGAACAGCTGACTTCTACCTTCGTACACATTAATGTTTTAAGTTGATATTTCTCAAGTGCATATTTTATGAATGCATCGATTTATCAAAGATACATAAAACAGTGTTAACTTATTTCCAGTCCAATGATGGTACGTGCAATATCTTATATTACAGCAAGCACCATGCAAATTTTGGCTAAATAAAAATGTCTCAGCAGCATAAAATACTAAAATATGATGAATTACAGAAAAATAAGGCTCTTTGGAAAGTTGCATCCTCCATATCGCCGTGCCCTAGACTGAATCAGCTGTGGTGTTCTAAGATTTCTTTGTCCAGATTGATCTTGAAAATGCCAGATGATGGAAATTGCCCAACCTGTTTCCCTGGGTACTCTGACACTGCTGTTTGGGGGAAATATTTCTTCTCCAGTGGTAGCCTTTTTGCAGATATCCTTTCTATAGTTTAAACTACTGTCTTTCTTCATTCAGTTTTCCCTTCTTACCTCTGCACCTTTGATTTCTTATGTTCAGCCCCCTCAGGGCAACATGCAGAACAGTTCAGTAAATTAATTCTGCAAACCTCAGGTGTGTACTGGTCAGCTTAGTAGTCAGTTTTTCCAGCTTTTTATGGGATAATAGGTATGTACTTTCCATATATATATTTTGTACTTTCTGACAGTGAACTCATTAAAAAGATGGTCAAGCACGTATATTTTCATTTGAATATCTGCTGATGAAAATGTTCTATTGCAAATATCAGTCAAAAAATACGTGGATTAGGGACACTCTTGGGAGGATTTTATGTCCATAAAATAAACTGGTACTTTGTGATATATATGATCTTTCTCCCATAAGTTTTAAGTAATCTTAAATGAATTTTCAATTAATTGCAGCATGATGAAATTCCAGTGTGGTGTATATAAAAATGAACTTGACAGCATCCTTGAAAATTCAGTCCAACACTGTTCCTGATCAGTGATAGCTCAAATGCTTCTTAGGGGATGAGAATCTCAGCGGGAGCTGGGGCAGTAGGGATGAGGATGTGTGCATCTGCGTGAGTGTAACGCCACCATGGGAAGAGGAATGACTATGCAGAACAAGAACAGCATAAGTTTTTCATTATCCAGATGATCCTAATAAAATAAGAATATTTGGTTTTAATAAATTAGAAGACAGAATCATAGAGTGGTTAGAGTTAGAAGGGACCTTAAAGATCATCAGGTTTCAACCCCCCTGCCCTGGGCAGGGACACCTCCCACCAGACCAGGTTGCTCCAAGCCCCATCCAGCCTGGACTTGGACCCCTCCAGGGATGGGGCAGCCACAGCTTCTCTGGGCGACCTGTTCCAGTGTCTCACCACCCTCACAGCAAAGAATTTCTTTCTGGTATCTCATCTAAATCTCCCCTCTTCTTCTAGCTTTCTTCAGCTTGCTTCTTTAAAATTATGATTCTGACACAATTACTATAAATATGTCCCTAAACAAAAAAAAAAGGTGATCATTACGCGATTAGTTTATTTTCCAGTTTAATCTAGAATTCAAAATTAATTAAACCTGAACACATAATACTCATATTTCCTGCATCATTTCAGTATGGATTCATACACAATGAGCGGCTGAATTAACTCAGCAATCCTGACGCAAAATTATTTAAGGCCACCCTAGGACAAATATTTGATGGCCTACTAGAAGTATTTCAGAAAATGGAATGATTTCTTGAAGAATACAACTCCATTGTGCTTGATGACCATTCATATGTAGAAATAATTTTAGGCAGTTGTAGTACAAAGTGTGTCACAGCAGAGAACACAATGATGTCATTCACTTCGGAATGTTACTGAGACTGCACCCGCAATACCTTTTGTTCTAGAAAATAGTCTGAACACTATAATCATCATTAAGAATGTAGAGTTGTCCCTGCACTACTAGATATTCATACTGAACAGTGGAGATTTAAAAAAACAAAGCAAAACAAACAAAACACCAGAAAACAAAAAACAAAGTATGATTTCTTCTTCATTTCCACTTGCTTTTATTAGGTATATGGAAGATATTTATCTGCTAGCAGGAGGAGTAAAGCATTATAAAATGTGCCTGAACGATAAATAAAACCAGTGACTATTAATAGAATATGGTTACTAACATCCTGTTACGAAAAAGTTCAATTTTTAACCATCTGTGTTTATGACAATTCCTATACGGGAGAAACTTTCTAAAATTAGGAATAGCTTTTGCTCATGGTGCATAATGCAGTGCAAGATGAATATTTAGTGCCAAATACATACAAGACAGTTCAGGGTGCTACCCAAGCCCGTGGCTGTGAGGAGAGAATGCAGGTTCACTTCCCTCTTTCCTACCATAGACACACACGTGAGCAGTGCAGGATCACGCTTTCCTATCTATCTGTCCAGCTAATTTTCTTCATGTAGACTGTTTTCCTCTCTTGTTACTTCCACATCCTTCTTTGTAGATGACAGCTTAAATCTACCTTATTTATATCCCTTCAAACCACTTCTGGAATAACCTTCTTGGTGGGTATTGTCCTTTCTTAGAGTTTCCCCTGTGATTTTCTCTTTTCTTTTTACACCAAATAAGATATTTGTTTCTGCCTTCAGATCTCTTTGTATCATATTCTCGGTTCCGCCACCCACCCAGCCATTCATCATTTGTTACTGGGATGTCATCTCCCAGCTAAGATTTGCCTGCCGAGCTAACCTTCTTCACCCTTCTTACAGATCCTCAAGGGAATAGCTTTATGCTTCTGATGTGGTGGTCCTCCATGTTAACGCCTGTAAACTGCATCTCAATCCCTACATCTCCAGTTATTACGAAAAATTCTCCTCACTTGTTACAGCAACAAAATTACTGAGAAACACTAGCTGAATTGTTATACTTAAGAACTGTTCTTTCTCTGCTGATATATACTGTCCTATTATTCTAAACCAAGGAGCTTCCCATTTAGGTTTTAAAATAACTTAATGTATTATTAGAAACAGATTTTCAGAAAGAGAAGTCCTTGTAAGTTGTGACTCTGTGTATCCATTCTACTATTAATTGGTTCATCACTTTCTTATCAGAAAACAGTCTAAATTTTAAACAAACAATTGTATTTGTTTCTCTTTCCTAATATTTATTAATGAAGATATAATAGGAAAAAAAATATATAAACTGGAATTGAAATAAAAGCTGATTATGTTTACTAGGGGCAACTACATTATACAGATCCTGAAAAAATACTGCAAATAGATGAGCAAAGAAATTAGTTGGATTTTGTGTGTAGTAATAGTTGTATTACTTTTTGGTATTAGTTTATGTTCCCGTTTATGACTATTTAGTGTTTAAATACGGAGAGTGTTACATAAAGTATCCTTCGTAAAGGATGTCCACTGCAGTGTAGATTTTAATTCTTGATCCTTATGTCTGAATAGGGTCCAAGTTCATGTGAATGCCGAAGGGAAATTACCTTTTAAGTAGAAATTTTAAGATGACTCCTGATTGTCACTTTTCTGATGATCTCCTTTTTGCTTGTCTGTGATGGACTTTTCATGTAGTCCTTCATACATGGGATGAAATTCCTTTAAAAGTTATGATGCCATTACCTCATCCTGCTGCAAATGCTTTCTGAAGCGTCGCCTCCACCTCGTTCCCCCAGAACACTGCGACGTGACACTCTGTAGGCAGGTGGCAAGCTGAGATTTCCCCCACTAGGCAAAATAAGCTGGTTTTATGTAACTCCAAATTCTCATTCCTCCATCAACATCTTCATTTTTGTTCTTCTAATATGTCTTATCTGATAACTTGATTAGGAATTAGCAGGAACAAATTCAGCACTGGAACAGCCTGCCCAGGGAGGTGGTGGAGTCACCATCCCTGGAGAGATTTAAGAAACATGTTGACGTGGCACTTCAGGGCATGCTCTAGTGCCCGAGATTGTGGGGGTGTTTTGTGTGTGTGTGTGTATGGTTGGAGTCAGTGATCTCAGAGGTCCTTTCCAACCATGAAGATTCTGTGATTCTGTGTTTTTTTTCCTCACTGTAACAGAGACCAGGTTTTTGCCTGTACTCAATCTTGTAGTCTTAAAAATGTGATTATTGAACAGCTTTACTTTAATGTTGTCCTGTGGGATTCACACTATCTAGAATAGTGCAACCCTGTCAG
This sequence comes from Gallinago jamesoni, assembly GCA_025769975.1. NCBI lineage: Eukaryota > Metazoa > Chordata > Aves > Charadriiformes > Scolopacidae > Gallinago > Gallinago jamesoni. The sequence goes on from JAOQGH010000023.1 coordinate 89,277,772, forward strand.
AGGTTTTATTATACCTTGTAAATATTTAGTCTAAGTCCAGAATTCATGGAATTGAACTGGGTGTTCATTTTATTAGTTACTTGAATTCCTTAAAAATTCTGGCTCTTAGAAGTCAATATACAATCAGTTGAGATTAAGGTTAGCATTGGATGTCTTCTTGAGTTTTGAGGATAGGGGCTGGGCTCCTAAATAATGCTATGGTTTTGAAAGTATAGCCTTCCTGTTTAAAAAGGTTCTGGTTTTTGTGCATTTTTTCCCCAGTGAAAGGAAACACAAAAAGATCTGGTTCTCACCACTATAGAGAGACTTCTGTTCCAACGTGACAAGTCTATTTAGGATCCAGACATGGGTTTATCCTTTGTTTGTAAGGAAATAAACAGATATCCACAAGGTTTTCCTTGTGAAATGAAAATTAATTGTAAACAATAAAAATGAAGGATTTCAGAACAAACTCAGCAGTCCTTTTTGTACAGACGTCAACAGAAGAACAAAAAAGTATTGTTACTATGTGCAAAAGATTTGTTACCTCTGCAATTTCTTACTGATAACAATACAAACAAGATTAAGACTAGTCCTTTCCTCTCTTTAAACAATAGCACTGAAGAGTGTATTAGGTGTATGGTCATCGCTCAAATACCACTGTTTGGGTTGAATTTTGCATAATGGGGAAAACAGCCAAGCAAAGCCAGGGAATGGATTATTTCATTTTCACTGAAAACAAGTCATGTATTTTTCTTGTCTTATTCCTTCTGGTTTGCTAATGGCGTATTTCTTGATCTGAGTGTATTTGGTGGAATCTGAATCTCAAAACAAGCCCTTTTATCCTACAAATGCGACGGTGTTGTCACAATGGTGAGGATCATATGGAAGTTTAATAGTGTTGGATCTAGTGCTTTACTTGTTTGTAGAGAACTTAATGATCCAGCACTAAGGATGAGACTTCAAAAGATATGTAGTCATCTGACTCCTCTTAATTTGGAGGATGGATTAAGCACATAACTATCTTTGAAGTCTATGGCTAAATTCATTTTTCCTAAAACATGACCATTTTAGAATGCATCTACTAGCATTTGCGTGTTTTTACATTTCTCTTTAATTTAGGGTTTTCACAGCATGTTTTGTGGTGATCCCCATTGCATATAGTTGTCAGAGCTGCTGTCACATGAGTGAAAGATTCTATTTCAGTTTCATGATGTCTTTTGTTTACCCCATCTGCACTCCTTATGATTTCATTGTGTCAGTTGTGTTCCTTCAGACTCTCACTCGTAGCTTTCTCAGATGCTTCTCCTTTAATAAAACCAGCATAGTTTCTTCTGAAACATTTATTTTCAAATCCATAGAATTTGACTTTATGAAATGCTTTCCATATGGCATGAGAAAGAGAAGATTAATAGAGGACAATAGACAATACCCAAAATATAGATCACAAAGGTAAATCTGCATATTTTCCATTTCTTCTTGGCAGATAACCACTTAGGAAAAGTTAAATTATTCCAAGTTTTCAGTTAACGGCATGAATAATTACACCATTTTTGTTTGCACATACTGGAATCTGTCTTCATATTATAACAATAGCCTAGTCTTTAATTTGTGTGCTGCGGTTTTAATCGGTTAAATAAAGATGTTTGCTGTAGCAGGATACATCTTTTGATTAATGAAGGCTAAGTCACTGTAGTCTTCATGTTAGCAGCAGCAGTTTCTATGCAGAAAAGCTAGAAAAGAATGCAGAAGGAGTAACAGGCCTCTTATTACTCCATGTCACTTTATATGTTGATGTTCCAAAATCTGAATTTTTGCCTGCCAATGTGCCATTCAAAGAATATTTTTTATTAGCAAGTTGTTGATATTTTTTGGTTTGGCTACAGAATGATGTTTTTTCCTGCACTGTTCTAAACTGGTGGTGCACGGCCTCAAATGTAACATGATTTTTTTTTTTTTCTCCAAAGGCTAAAATTAATAAATTCAATGGAAAATTCCTTTAATGCCTATCTGTGTATTTTGAAGTAGGTAGTTGTTATTATCTGAATTGCCGAGACAGTTGAGTTTGTTTGCTTGACCTTGCTTGACTTGGATGCCTTGGGCTTTCTAGGATACCCTGGCAAATCCCACAGTGGCATTTAACATGTTGCCTGTGGTTAAACTCAATTTATATGAAGAATATAATCTGATGTAATGGATTAGTTGTGCTTAGCAGATTCCTTGCAGGACCTGATCTCTACACCCTCATTTCATTGTTCTGCTACAGCTTTCTTTATCAGGTGTTGCTTCTTTGCAGTAGGGCTGACCTGGTTGTGTACTGCAGGGTTTCTTCTCCAAAGCTTTGCTGATTTGCCCTTTCAGTCTTTTTCTCCCTATCCCCAAGATACTAGAGCTGTTTTTGAAAATCTTCAAAGAGTAGCAGACAGAATAGGTATGACATAAAAATAAATTATCTTTCAGGTTTTACTTTTTGTTTTTAAACCTTCATATATAACACCCCTGGGAAGAGGCTCTTAAGGAAATGACATGGCCAGAGGGAAAATAAAAATAACATAATCTCCAAGTGAAACCCACCTATTATATTTAACCTAAAAAAAACCTGAAATGACTTTCAGAATCACTTACCTGTAATTCTCAATGCACCAGGCTCCAATCCATGCAGACATAAGCTATGTCTGCGTAAGGTTATTAAGTCTTGCTGGGTCGATTCTTTGGTACTGAAACTAACTGCTATGAAAATTGCTGCATTTGTGCTATTAATGTCTCCCCCCCTCCAACAGAAGATGCATGCAGACTTTTTATTGTGAATGGCCCCTGGCCTTTGATAGTGTTGCTCCCCAGCCATGCTCCAAAATTGCCTGGGAGAATGATAGTGAGTCTGAATCCTGCCAGGAACATTCTGGCCATTGGGTGGTAGAGCTGGTCAAGTTCCAATTCACAGGGACGCTCTCTGTCACTCAGGGATTTTGTCATTTGAAGAAAGCACTGGTTAGCTTGTAATATAAAACTATCACCTCTTTTCTGCCTTTTTTGCAGTAGTTTGGGCTCACATGGAAGAAGACAGGATCTTCAGTGATCCTGAGTGTCCCTTGAACCCTCTTTCCTATTAATTGAGTAGTTCACAGAGACAAAAATTAATGTGTGTATTAACATTCCATATATATATAAAAAAAAAGTATTAATTAATATTTAATATTAAGATTTCAAAGATTGCTCAATCAGTGAGAGGTTCTACATTTGCCCATTTTTTTCTTAGCTCCTGTTCAGAAACAATTCTGTTTCTCCTCTCTGATAGCCCTGCTTCTGCTCCACCTCAGGCACAGTCTTCAGATTTGTTCCCTTGATTTTTCCTGATCTGCCTGATAACTTGTTGTCTTCAGAAGACTGATGAAGTATGACATGAACTTTTGCCTTTCTTCTCCTTTTCTTTCTTTTTTTTTTTGGTGTGGGGTGAGGTTACCCTGATTGATCTTGACATCTCCTTTCTCATTTTTCTGCTTCATATTTCCTTGAGTGTCTCTTGGCTATCTCCCGACACCTTTCTCTCCAGTTTCCAGATTCCTTACCTTCAAGCTTTATCCCTGGGTGTCTTCCTTTCCAGAAACATCCCATAATGAAAACCAAGATGTATCTCTCCAGTATCTAATGCCATCTCTTATGCAATACTTTGCAAGCTGTCAGAGTGCTTCATTTTGCTTTCTAAAAGGAAAGTCTTTTTAGCCGTGAAAGAATTTCAAACCATTGGAGGTTTCTGAGAAATCAGAAGAAAATCAAAGTGGAAATATCACTTTGTGTGTCTTTTCTACCCTTTATTTTTTATATATTTTTAATCTTTAAATTATTTAGTTATTTTTCTTTTAAAATTGCTTGCACTTTCTGGTTTTTGTAGGTCTGTTAATAGACCCATATTTCTTTCTTGGAGCAAGTACTTTTGAAATGGACATTAATATTCTTAGTCCTTCAGCTGGGCAAGCCATGGAGCTGTGTGTGTGCAAGAACTGACACGCTCCCAGTGATTATCAACAGTTCTGTCTCCAGTACTAGGACTGCTGGATATTTTCTGGGTGAAATAAAAATCGATCTTCTGTTTTCGTTAATCCATACAATTGAAATGATGAATCTGTGGATCCTGTCAGCTATTGCTGTTGGTGGCATCCATACTAAACAAAGGGAAGCTATATGATTTTTATCAGCATTAGAAAACTCCAACAATACACATACCAAGTTCTGATGGAGTATTTTTTTGTGTAAAAAAGGGTATAATTTGTTTAGAAAAGAAATGCTTCCACAAAAATATTGAATTCCCTGTTAATTCAGCTTCAAATTGTACTTGTGTTGGGCTGAGCCTGAGCAGATCTGTTTTGCAATGGAACAGCTTGTCTTGCAACATGGTGTGCTCCTGGAAATTTTCGTTGTCTTCAAGCCTGTGGTATTTTCTGAACTCAAGAGGCTGTTTCCTGTGCTAATCAAGGCAGATGACAAACTTTCCAGCATGCTTGAATCAAGGTGGGTCTGCCCAAGTTCTTTCTCTGCCCTGTACAACCTTAGGAACAGGAAGAGACTGGCAGATGTTTCTTTTTACCAGCTGCCGAGATCATCAGTGACAGACATGTAACGAGATGAAAGGCTTGTTAGTCTTAGACCTAAAATGCAGGCAAACTGAGAAATTTCCTTATTTTCATTGTGAGTTGCATTTTTCCCTGTTTATTAAACATTTCATCCTACATACGCTGCAGCAGCATAAGCCATTTCATCTGGGGATGGTTAATGAGGGTGTTTGTGGTGAAGATGTTACCAGATACACAGAAATATAATGAACGTTTTCACTAGCTTGACAATTCTAAGTATGGCAGTTAGTAGCTGTTTCACAGTTGCTGTCAAAGGCTTACCTGTCAGCTACCTTTACTGGAGGAAAGAATTCCTTCTAAATAAAAGCAGGACATACACTGGATTCGTATGGCTAGCTTCTGGATAACAAAATAAAACAGTACTCACATTGGTGAAAAAAGCAAGCTGAAAGGTACTTCTGCTTTTTAGATGAAATTTAATGTCTCTACTTAAATTTTCTGAATTCTATTCTAGTTCTTTATCCTGTTCTCCACGTGTATTCATACTGGGTTCATAGTGCCTTACCCGGCTGGTGTACATTATTCACTAAGCAGTTTATTTATGCTGGGAAGGAGAAAGGTAATGAAGAGCATGCGTAGTGGTAGCCTGTGGGCTCCTACATTAAATAGCATTTTGCTACATTTTCTCCCATTCGTGTAACCTGTTTTAGTGTTCTCAAGTCCTAGGGAAAAAATAAGAGTATTGCAATGTATTTTATGGGAATTTGAAGGAAAAATTTCCAAGGAATTACACAAACAGACCACAATTAAGTGGTCTATTTGGCTGCCAGGCTCTTTTTCCCAAATTATTTTTGAACATGTTGGCTGATTTCATCCATATTTGATACAAGGATAAAAATCCAAGCATGTGAAGTTTAAGTTGGAAGACTGGTCGTTGTGTCTAAAGGAGATACTCCAAATGACGTTGAGGGAAAACATGATGGCTCAGCCCCACAAACAGATGCTTGAACTAACTTCTGAGTCAGCCAGTGTATCTGCTGCCTCCTTATCCACGTAAGCAGATGAGAGATCTTGGAGGACTGTGCTTGAGGAATGAACTCAACTCCCAAAGAGTCTGGCATAGATTTAAGGCACAAACTTTTATATACCCTGGGCCACAGGCTAGGAAGTGCTTTGAAAATCGGTACCGTTGCTTTGAACTTGACTTGAAACAATGAAAAGCCATACTTGGGAGCTGGGAATATCTTTGGTTTTATGATATGTCGCTGTTATAGCTGCAGCACTTTGAAGTGGAGTTGAGAACAAGAAATGCATCTTTTTGACAGGGTGAAAAAATGAAACCTGGCCATTTTATAGCAGTATGGGGTCAGCTGGAGTTAGGAGTATAATGCCTAGGCATCACTTCTGGATATCCACTTGTGTAAGGGCTCAGCAAGGTTTTAAACCTACTGCTAGACTGTAACAAGTTAAGTGTCCATGGAGATTCATCCCAGACAGGTTTCATTGCCGTTGGGAGCTTCTCAGGTTGCTCATTGAGCTTCCTGACTGTCAGTGTTCCTACTTACTCGAGCTTCAGTTCCATCGAACTGGTCTTTGTTAGTGAGCTTGTCTGTGAGACGTGTATTCTTGGCCTGTGAATCCACACTGTCTGGTTAGTGCAGCTGCTGACAAGGATCTTAACTCTCAAAGGTTTTGTGGTTGTTGGTTTTCTTTTTTTTTTTGTTTTATTTATTTATTTTATTGATTAGGAAGCAAAGGATCGAGTGTAAAAAAGGGAGGCTTCCTATCCTTGATTTTTGGATACATGCCAGGAGCATACACTGTACTCATATTATTTGAAAACATTTTCCTGGATCCCTTTCTTCCCGTGACAAGGTATCAGGCTTTCATGTTTAGCAGTGATGAAGCGGGTTGCAGACAGGTTCAAACAGATCTTCTTCACCTTTTAAAATTGATTCCTAGAAAGGTAGTTGGAGGAATTGAAGTATATTTGCAGGAGATGAAACAAGTCTCCTTGACATCTGTACATTTTCATTGTAAAGGTCCCAGCAATAAATTAAGACAAGTGGGCACGGTGACAAGCCCAACAAAAATATGCATCTTGTTTGCTGCAATAAGAGGCTGTAATGCCACTCCAGGAGGAGTTTGAATTCCCTGTGTCAAATAACCTAGTGTAATGAAATCACATTACCCGGTGCTAATGTGTTTACTTTCCTGTGAATACAAGGTCTCTTGCTAGAAATTTTCTTTTCTGAATTTGCCATAGTGGATCCTATTTCCAGGCAGAACTCAGGTTTCCTACTTTTTGCTGAACAGTTTGTAGATACTCGGTTGCAGTCATAACAATGGCCCTAATCTTGCTTCAGTTCCCAAATTCTCTTTCCTGCATACATAAGTGGTAGCCAAGAACACTTGGAGTGACTTAACTAAAACTAATATGTAGTTGCTAAACCTAACTGTTACAACTAGTACTTGTTCTTCCTTCTGGGGTGATTACTGGGCCAGTTTTTGCATCCTTATGTTATGGAATGGTAAGTTGACCCAAGCATTGGCACCTTGTTAGCATGCCCCTTTGTCATGTCCACAGAGCAGTATTTTAGCAGTTAAAGCTTAGACATGGTTTGAAGAGTAGTGGCTGAGGGAAACCTAATGACTGTAGGCATGAGTGTGTTATGTCAAATTCATTGAAAATTGGGCAGAAAAATCCACAGACTTCATACAATGCAATCGTGACAGATTATGATACTCTTAAATTTTGCTCATTTTTTCCACTTCAGCGTCTTTGGTTTTCACTGCGCATTTATAAGTATGTAAACTTATGTTGGTGCATAAACTCTATATTTTTAGATTTGGCTGGCAATTTCTCCTGAAGATACAGTACAGGAAGGTTGATCATCTTTTAGCTCCTGATCCTCTGCAGCAAGGATCTGTTTGTACAGATCTCCTTTTGCCTCAAAGTGGACGCTGAGAGCAAAGATAAGCCCTCCGCTGCATTTGTGAGTGAAGGCTTACATACCTTTCTGCTGTTAAATATCACTAGTTTAGCTCTTCAATTAAAATATCAGTTTATCAAAAAAACAAGTATTATTTTTAATTGTTGCTCTCAGTCTGAAATAAGGTAAATTAAAATCTACCACAATGAAAGCGGATCGGTGAGCAGTGAATATTTAAGAGATAATGTAATTGTAGAGAGGTAGATATGATATGTATTATCATATATATCAGCACTGAATCTTTGGTTCCCTTCTCTTGTGTTCTTTTTTACCAGTTATGAATAGAAAGAATACTTATTTTATTGATAACTGTCCATTTTATAGGTGAATTTGTGTATTTTCCTGGAGTATTTTCCTGTCTGTAGAGAAGTCAGAGCCAATCTTTTCTGTTTGCTGACAGCAACACATTAGGAAGCAGAGGTCGTATTCTGAGATACTAAATCTCTTCCACCTCTCAGCAATTCCTCGCGTTTACTGGGGGTTTCATCATCTCTTCCCCGGTGAACTTCAGTTTTCCTGGCACTCTTTCAGACACAGTCAAGTCTCTGAGCCCGAGATCTGAAATCACATCCTAAATGGAAACTACCATTTTGAAGGTTTGTAGGCTCCTTTTGGATACTTTGATACCGGTGTGAGCAGAGGTTGTTAGCTCATTAGCGGCATTGCTAACTGGAAAACCAAGAGAGGTCAGCAAGAAGCCTGAACTCCAAGCAAGATTTTAGACCGGTTCTCAACTTCAGCAAGTGGCATCTTTTCATAATTTTCAATACTGTGTACTTCCAGATGTCAGTCTTACTCTTAGCTACTCTACCTCACAGCACAGGAAAACCCTGAAAACGCTAAGTAAAAGCAGAAAAAAAAATAATGACTGCCCACTGTTCATCTCTCTCTCTTGCTCTGAGGAAAAATAGCAGACGTTTTTATCACTAACAAGTTCTTTGACTGAAGAGAGAAAAAGAAAGTATTTCCTCCTTCCCAGAAACTGCAAAGAGACAGAAAAGCTTCCTTTTTGCTGGTTGCTCCAGCTAGGCAGAGCCACCCTCTCAAGAGTTTTCAGATAGTCAGGGATAGGTAATGAATATCTCACTGGGGGACTTACTGGTGACTTGATTGATCGATCTATCTTTCACCCTTACTTATCTGTTCCACACCATACAATATGTAGCACAGCACTGATGTTTTCTCTTTGGATTAATCCAGGAGAGCACTTCAGCATGTCTTTAAGTGCCTTGATGAATGGACTTTAGCACAGCAGAAGCTACAAAAATCTTTGTTGACAAAGAACTACTTTCTTTTTCTTACACATCATAGCAACACCGCTTTCGAGGATGTGAAATTCAAGGACACCCAGAGATATGTTCAGAAATAAATACACTCTATATTTTTGGTGGTTTTTGCTTTCTTCTTTTTTCTGGTCTGAGTAAATCTGCATGCTCTCTACTTCCTCTTTTTTTATGAGTTGTTTCATTCTCAGATGAAAGAAAACCAGAATTAAATAAATAAGAAAAAAATGTATCAGCAACTTTCAAGTTTGCCTTTCATCTAACTGGTAGCATAGTCATAATACCATCTAAGCTGCTCTGAAGGTAAGAGGTGAGAAGGGAGATCTGTGCTGAGTTCAGCTTAGTGAACTGCGCGCCATAGTTCTGGCAATACAACAGCTGCCAACACCAAACTTTCATCACAGCCTAGGCAGGCTAGCTCCCCAAAGACATGTCCAACTTCAAAGACACTTTTGAAGGAACCTTAGTCTTTAAAATCTTACCCAGTGGCTTGCTCTCTTTTTAACAATTTGATTTAAAAAAAAAATTAATCTCTGGTATAGTTGCTCAGTTCTTTTAATAGCAATGTTTTCGCAAAAACAATAAAAATATCTCAGCTACCATTGCTGTGACACTTAAATTCTATCAACAACTGTATTTAGTGGGCCCTTGCACTCAACATGCATCCCAGATCTTTTCCTTATATTGCATGTGCTGATGCTGACCTTGAATGATTGTTGTTTGTGTTTTCTGTTTTTTACTGAGGAGACAAAAAGACTCCACCAATTTGCTACAGTAGATTTGATCATAAACCACTATTTTTTTCATGATTACAGTTGATATATATCTAGAATCACATGGAATAGTGTGTCAAGGAATTATTTGGCAATCAAACTAGAATTAACTGGAATAGCATATTAAGGAACTGCTTGGCAATCGGGCTTAAAATTCTCACTCGAAATCTATGTGTCTCAGCAGATGATATTCATAAATTTAACAAGAGCCAGTGTTTCCAGTTGAGAACTTTCCTAGTTCTTTAAAGCTATAAATATTATCTGTTAAGCTTTTTGTACCTAATCTAAGCCATAGATCAGTAGTTATATACATTGGGTAGTTGTATTTCTACCAACACTATAATTTGGAGAGGAAACAACCCCTTTGGCATACCTCTGCAAGGTGCTGACAGCTCTGTGGGTAGAGTCAAAATAGTAACCAGGCAGTAAAAACCAGCTGCCTGTATAGAGAGGAGAAAAGGAAATCAAAAGTTTAGTTTTTGCTTGCTTTCATTTTCTCCTTTGTTTTCTTGTTAATTCTCTTTGGTTTTTAGTCAATTAGAAATATAAAGTGTTCTTTAGATCTTTAATTTCTTTTCTACCTATATTATTACATTTTGTTAAAGAAGTTTCCTAAGGATACAGAGCTCGTGCTATCTTGCTGTTTCTACATCCTTTTCTAACTTTATCTGCAATAACATTTAAATCTTTTGGATAAGTTCAAGCAAATCTGACAGACAAGTACAAGTCTGAAAGATATTGCATTTATAGGATCATAGGATACATCAGGTGTGAAAGGGACCTCAGGAGGTCTCTAGCCCAATCTCCTGCTCAAAGCAGGGCCAGCTATGGGGTCAGACTGGGTTGTTTGTGAGGATTAGTCCAAATGGGTCTTGAAAGCCTCCAAAGGAAGAGATGGCATGTCATCTCTGGGCAACCTGCAGCACTGCTGGGCTGTCCTCATGGTGAGAAAGTTTTTCCTTATGCCCAGTCCGAACTTTTTTCACCTTTTTCATGTTGCCTTCTCAACCCTACACCATTTTGAAGAGCCCAATGCTGTCTTCCCATAGGCACTGGAGGGCTGCTGTTAGGGCCCCCAAAGCTGTCTTTGTTTCCCCAGAAACAGGTCCAGTTCCCTCAGCTTCTCCTCACAGGGCATGTGCTTCAGCCATAACCATCTTTGGTGGCCTCTGCTGAGCTCACTGCACTTCGTCGATGTCTTTCGTGTTCTGGGAAGAGGAGGGTAAATCTGGACCTTGCGTTACAGTTGTGGTCTGATGAGTACTGACTGAAAGGCACAGTCACTTCCCTAAGTTTCCTCTACGTTTTGTAAAATAGACAACATGATAGAAGATCAATAGGACCAACAGTGAAAAAAATCTGCAGTATGAATGAAACTTTTAATGGACTGCATTTTCAGATGTGCTCAACTTGAAAAGACATTCTATAGGACATCTTGCTATATGGGCATCATGGAATCTAATCATAAGAGAAAAGTGTGTAAAAGAATTGATTTTATCAGTATGGATGCTTTCAGTAGTTCCACAACAGAGTTATGTATTATATGTAAAAATAATTTTTGTGTTTGTTTTCAACCTGTAACATGACAAATTGGTGCTTTCTCCTCTTGAGAAAGAGTGAATACCCATTTTCTGTTCCTTCTTTTACCATTACAGGTCTCTGTCATTCCTTTTTGATGTGTGTTTTAGAATTCTTTCCCCACATTATTTTAATAGTCACTTTTCTTGCCTGAGAGCCAAGGTAATACAGCTGAGTTAATACACTTACAAAGCTTCTGATCATTTTCAGTGCAGACAAATTCAGTTCTACAAAATTCTGTCTACAACAGAGAACATAAACATGTAGGTTTCACCCACAGTTTTCTTGCAGGTAACTAAATTCATCCCTGGTTGAGGTATTGCCTGACTTGTGTCTGTCATAATAGGAATTACTCCTTTGTCCTCCCTGAATCATCATAACTAGCTGTGTGAGCTAATGAGTGTGTGCACGGGCAGTGGAGGGATGTTGATAACAGATGCATGTGTTTCTGGGTGAATGCAGTGAGGCACTGGCAAATTTTTCAGAGCTTGTGGCAGATTATGCTGTCCTGATAACCCCTCCCAACTCCTATTAAACACTGGGTGGTTTTACTTTTAAATTACTTATGCTTAAGGGTTTTGATATCCTTTTTATGTCTGGAAACCTCTTAGGATGTTCTCTTCTTATGTATTAACTTCACTTTAATTTGTCCAGCTGTTTTTATTGAGTCATCTGCAGCTTTTTTTTTTTTTCTTTCTCTCAAAATCCAATAGCCCTGCTTTCAAGTAAAACTGAAATACCTTAGACTGAAAATAAGCTTTCAGGTATATTTTTAGTATTTGCTGTTTGAACAACATACTGAGATTTAGAGTGATATAAAATATCATTGTAGACACTCAGGGTTCCATGCAAATTTTTTAATGATCTTTAATTAAAAAAAGTTCTTTTTAAAATAGAGATGTCAGTGATTTTGCAATTGTTATTTTCTACTGGCATTGTCTCATTCTTTCTCTTTCTGTTCAAACATTCTTCCATTCACCTGCAAAAAAAAAAAAAGTACTTCTCAGACTAGATAACCTTCCTGTGCGTAATACTAAATACAGGCAAGAGGTTGGTGATATCCCCGTTCTGAAAATCACTCCCATTAATGGAAATGCATCATTCTTTGGAAGAGCCCAGCCTTGTAATAGCAGCTCATGTTTCATTAATGAAGTAATGCCAGTACTGCAAATACAAAAATGTGAAAAGTCAGACGGGTAAGGTGCAAGGTAGGCTTGTGGAATTCCTTTAAGTGGGAGGCAAATGTTGACAGCAGAAAAGGATGTGTAGATTTCATTTTTGGTATGTTGGACAGGCTGGAAAGAACATCATTATTTTTTTGATGAGTTTTGACACGACTCTAAGTGTAGCAAAAGGATGTTTTTGCTGTGAAATGCCTAATTTTAATGGAAAAACTAAATTCATGACAGAAGTTTTGTAATAGCTGTCAAGTACTTTGAAGTGAACTATAATTAAAATCATTTTATTGGCACTGTAAGAGTAAAGCAGGTAGTCTTGAAAAAGTAAGAGCTACTTGCTCAGCTATTCCATTTTATGCTAAATCAGTGAAGAGAAGGAAAAAGAAGCTATTCCCTTCAAAAACATCATAAATAAGCTGACAGTATTTCCAGAATTTTACAGCTCTAAGTTTGAAGAGACCTGAAGATCAATTTTCATAGCGAAGAATATCTGTAAAAAGATGTTAGAAATGCCTTTAGCCTCTGACACTTCTTTAGTGCTGACCTCGTTTGTGTGACTGTGATATGCACGTTCTCTTCCAATTAAGAGGGATGAGATACATGTGTATTATACATAAGCACATGCGGGATTACTGTGTCTGAAGAAAGGCAAGAATGAAGCGTGCTTGGGGAATGAGAGGTGCTGTAGAGAATAATTGAAACTGTAGAAAGTGAGTTGTCTCCCTGCCTTAATTCAGTTAGCTCAGAGTAAAAGTGAGTGGGAAAAGGCTGAAGTTTCTTCTCAAGGAATGCTTTCTTTTCTCTTTTTTGCCTAAGATCAGTGTTTTTGAAAATGTACTATTGAGTTCCTTGGATCTGTCCTCACTGGAAGAATGTTGCTGATTACAGACTTTCTTGATTGTTCCCCAAATCTTTACTAACTCTGGGTTTCAGTAAACAACAAATGTCTAATGGTTGCAATCATAAAAATAAAAATGTAGTTTTAAAAGCTAAAGGTAGCAGTTATGTTTCTATAGTGTGCGTTAAATGTGATCATAGTTTTCCCAGTTGGTCAGCAGGTCAAGATTGAACAACTGATGCAACTTGCTCTACATCAGAGTGTTGGTGTGTGTGTTTTGTTTGGTTTTTGGTGTGGGGTTTGTTTTGGGGTTTTTTGTTGTTTTTTTATTATTATTTATGGTTGGACTAGTTGATCTTAAAGGTCCCTTCCAACCTAGGCGATTCTGTGATTCTTAGATTCTGTGATTTGATTTATTGTATCACCTCTGTCTTTCGAGAAAGCTCCTCTTGCCACCAGTCTTACTTGAAAGCGACAATGTTCTTGGTCCACCCTTGTTTTCCAGTGACTTTGGTAGTCTTTGGATATGGTCTTAAGGGTCTGTAGCATGTCCCTCCCACTGAGGGCATTAAACGTGAGGCTTTCTACAGAGCATTGCATGGAGGCAAATTTCTCCATAAGGCTTTTGGGGGTTAGTTTTCAAGTCTCCAAGGAGTGGGGAGAAGAAGGCAGGCATTTCAAAGGCTTGCTACCAACCATTAAATTTGGACTGGCACTGGTAGACATTCCCTTTGCGATGAAACAGAGTAATTGTAAATCACCTTTGCTTACCAGTGCCACCTTGTGAGAAGAGTGGTAACAGGAAAAGTTCTTCTGGGGGTTGTTTGGGGTGGATTGTGAGAAAAAAGGTGATGTAGAAGGACAAGAGGATTTCCAAGAAAGCATTGCTGGTGTTGGTAGCAGGGCAGAAAGGAGCAAAAACATTAAAAACTTCAGTTGATGTTACAGTGGAAAAGCAACAGAAGGAGAAAAGGCACACCCGTATGAAATCTGCAGTAGAACTTTTAATAGAGAAGTGTAAGATAGAAGGGCATGAAAAACCCAACACCCAAGTTTCTATCCTACTAACATCCTAACTCTAAAAGGCCTTGTAAGAGTCCCTTTAGATTTTCTGACAGGTTTCATAACGGAGAGTAGATCCTTGTACCCAAGCTTGAGAGCTGTATTTGACATTATCTTTGCAACTGTTAGTAGGAGCCCTTTTGGTATAAAGTAGCCTAATTTCTGACAGTAGTAGCAGGTCCCCTTCTTGGTAGTGTGTGTTACCAGGCCCTGCGGGATCTCCGCTGGGATCGGCTCCTAGTGGCATGGCGTTGCCCCCTCCTCCTTTGGTATTCCCACTGTCTTCGGCGACGAATGCTGCGGGATCTCCAATGGAATCGGTCCCATGTGGGCTGCCATTCCCTGGAGGAAACCCGGCCTCCCCGCTGGTGGGGCTCACTCCTTCCTGAGGTGGTTGGGACGTCTCTTTCAGGCCTTGGAGTTGGGCCCTCATCATGAGGTGTGCCACCATCAGTGTCCTGAGCCCTGCTCTGCTGCCCTCTCCCACTGCTTGAAGAGTCACGATGAGCCCTGCTGTGGCCATCGTGGTGCTGTCTCCGAGACCTGCTTCTGCCCCTCTCCAGGGACCTCACACGGCCAGTGCTGCGGTCTCCGCTGGAGGAGCTGAAGTCTCCACTGGAGGAGCTGAGGTCTTCGCTGGAGGAGCTCATGTCTCCACTGGAGGAGCTGAGGTCTTCGCTGGAGGAGCTCATGTCTCCGCTGGAGGAGCTGAGGTCCCTGCTGGAGGAGCTGTGGTCCCTGCTGGAAGAGCTGTGGTTTCCGCTGGAGGAGCTGCGATACTGGCGGCCGGAGGAGTGACGCCGCCTCCTTTCCACAGAGTGGGGCCGAGATCTCCTTCTTGCAGCACGTCTGGTGTCCTGCACAATGTGGTACACCTCATAGTTAGCGGGTCCCACCTTGTGGTAGAGGTGGTGGAAAGGCTGCCGGCAGATCGGGCACACAGCCGAAATGCGGGACCACTCCAATATGCACTGAAAACAGAAAATGTGCCCGCAGATGCCGATGGAGGTTTCATTGCTAATGGTTTCCAAGCAGATTGGACACTTTATGTCCTCCTCAGCATCCGTGTCCTGGGGCACCTGAGTGTTACTGGCAGCAGGGGAAGAGGGGTTGTCTTCTGCCACGTCCTCCTCCAACGGCATCTCACACTGCAACCAGAAGAGATACAAAGGTCATCATCACCTGCCCTGGAGACACAACCTGCATGAAGCAGCAAAGCTGTGGAAGCAGAACGCTCAAGAGTTGCCCATTGTGCCTCGGGGATGGCCTGGTGGTGCCACAAATGCCAGGGACCATCCCAGGGCAGAGGAGTTGACATCATAGGCATCTTTGGATGTACCTGCAGACAGGGCAGGGTGGTAACTGACCACCACAGGCAGGACACACGCAGGCAGGAACCAGGAAGGCAGGAAAGCTGTTCCTGGCCTCTCATCAACAGCCTGGAGCCTGTTGGTGTCCCTGTCCGGAAGGTCCTCTCCATGGCCAGCAGGATAGGGGTCCTTCATCCCCCCAGCTTCAGGCACCTGTCCCCAGTGTCACAGGGGTCTCAGTGACTCTCTGGTGACATCACAGTGCTTTTGGGGACCACACACAGAAGATACAAGCCCCCAGGTAGCTCATCTCACAAGACTGCCCCACTGTTGAGCAGAATCCCATTTCCATATTTTTTGTATCAAGAGGGTGTCAAGAGGATGGGGTTGGTCTTTTTTCAGTGGTGCCCAGGGATGAGACAAGAGGAAATGGGCACAGACTTGGATATAAGAAGTTCCACTTAAACATGAGGAGGAACTTCTTCACTTTGAGGGTGACAGAGCACCAGAATGGGCTGCTCAGAGAGATGGTGGAGTGTCCTTCTCTGGAGACATTCCAAACCCATCTGGACAAGTTCCTGTGCAACCTGCTCTGGGTGGACCTGCTCTGGCAGTGTGGTTGGACTAGATGATCTCTGGAGGTCCCTTCCAACCTCATGTGATTCTGTGATTTGGACACCAGGTTTCAGTGTTCATATGCAGCACTATGTTCTGTTTTAGAAGTAAAGCTCCTGAAGTAATTTCTTAGTCCTTGTCCGTCTTTGCAGGTGGAGGGAGGTTGTCCTTCCCTCTCTGCTTAGCACCGGTGAGGCCACACCTGGAGTACTGTGTCCGGTGCTGGGTTCCCCAGCTGAAGAGAGAGATGGTCGTACTGGAGAGGGTCCACCAAAGGTCCAGCAGGATGATGAAGGGGCTGGGGCATGTCTCCTGAGAGGAAAGGCTCAGAAAGCTGCCTGAAGCTGCTCATCCCGGAGAAGACTCTTGGAGGGGAACCTTTTTCAATGCATATCAGTGCCTGAAGGGGGGGTGCAAAGAAGAGAGAGCCTGACTCTTCTCTGGGGTGCACAGTGCCACCACAGAGCACAAACCAAAACACAGGAGCTTCCCTCTGAACATCAGGAAACCCTTTTTGAGTGTGAGGGTGGCTGAGCACCGGCACAGGATGCTCAGGGAGCTTGTGGAGTCTCCCTCCTTGGAGATACTCCAAAGCTGTCTGTGGTCCTGGGCCACAGTCTGTAGGTGGCTCTGCTTGAACCAGGGAGCTTGGATGAGAAGACCAGCTCTACCACAGGATAAGTCCGCATCGGGGAAGGGATGGTGGCAAAAAGGGCTGGTAAGTGGCTCTTTTTGAGGGCTTTTTGAAGCTGGGTAGGGTAGCCAGAACTGGAGCAGCGGATCTTGGTGTACAGGGTAGGGGGTTCCCGAGGTTTTCCTGAGTCAGGGAGAGGCTGCTGAGAGTCAGCAGAGAGACCCGTCCAGAGCTGGCAGCTCTCCAGAGAGATGTGGGCAAACAGCACGTGGGTGTCAGGCAGCGTGGGGTGTAGGGGAGTGGGGAAGGACAGGCAGGAAGGAGCTGAAGCTCTGCCAGGGTTAGGCTTGGTGGTGGTCATCACCCTCCGGGAAGTTCATGGTCAGGGCAGCAGGTGAACTCCCTCCTTGCCCACCTCATCCTCCTGGGTTCCTCTGAACAATGGAGGAGGCCTGGCTGAGGATGGCCAGTCAAATGAGGATGTGGATGATGGGCAATCTACACCAGAGATTTGTATGTGTTCATGAAGATTCAGTCAATCATCCTTGAGGGTGCCACTTATTTTTTGTTTGTGCGTTTTCTGGGATTTTTAAGTGCTTGCACAGAAAGTTAACAAGCAAAACAAAACCTTGAGTGCTGCAATGAGTTAAACAGTAGAGTGAAATGAATTATAGTCCCACAGGTCTTCTCACTCTTGGTAAATCAGCAACTCTGTTCCACATTCCAGTCATGTCTGAAAAGCCCAGCTGAAGTCATCTTTCATTAACTTGAGCAATGATGCCATTTTTATTCCAAAACTTTGATGTACTCTGTCAAAAATGAAGGCAAGACTTGGAGCGTCACAGTGACTCTGAAGTTTGGAAGGGGAGCAGTTTGTCCCGAGCTTTAGTTTTCCTCTGTCTTGCTTCCTAACTATTCAGAATTACAAGTACCTTTAGCACGTTCCCAGGAGAAAGACTTTGATAGCATCCAGGCTTGTATCAGAAATAGAGTGGCCAGCAGGACTAGGGAATTGTTCATCCCCTTGTACTCGGCAATTTTGACGGTTCACCTTGAATACAGTGTTCGGTTTTGGGCTCCTCACTGTAAGAAAGACAGTAAGGTGATGGAACATGTCCAAGAAGAGCAGTGAAGCTGGTGGAGGATCAAGAGCACAAATCTTATGAGAGGCAGCTGAGGGGACTGGGGTGGTTTAGCCTGGAGAAGACTCGGTGGAGGCCGCCTTGCTGTCTACAACTTCCTGAAGGAGGTAAATGTCGGTCTCTTCTCCCAAGTAACACACCATGGGATGAGAAGAAACGGCCTCAAGTTATGCCAGGAGAGGTTTCCTTTGGGTATTATGGAATGTTTATTCACCAAAAGGCTTGTTAGACATTGGAACAGGCTGCCCAGGGAAGTGGTTGAGTTGTCATCCCTAGAGGTATTAAAAAGATGTGAGGACGTGGCGCTTAGGGACGTAATTTAGCGGGGGACCTGGCAGTGTGAGGTTAACGATTGGACTTTATGATCTTGAGGGATTTTTCCAACCAAAATGATTCTAGGATCCTATGATTCTAGTCCAATATATGTGTGCATATAGACATACACGTCTCTCACTTGCCCTTGGGAATCGCCTCACTTACTGGTGTTCACAATGGCTCTGAGAAATTCATTCCTTCATTTCATTCCAATACTTACTACGCTTGCTACATGTTTCCTTCTTTTGTTCGCCTTTATCTCTTCCCTCTGCATCCCCAACCCACAAACCTTTGTCTAATTGTGTTGGAGCTATCTTAAAAGAACTTTTTACTGTCTATTAAACCTGCCTGAACCACGTATTTTACAGCAGAATATTGCTTTGTAAGCTTGTGCTCAATTGATGTTTTCTCCCACTGAATGCAAGATACCACTTATTTTCCAGGTATATTAAAATATTTTATAAAAATGAAACTTCTCTTCCTATTTCTTTTCATGATTATTAAAATAACTTTTTAATGCTAAATTTGGGAAGGTGTATCCCCTCTGAGTTCTTCAGGTGTGTTCTCTGAGTGGTTTTGGAAGAGGTTATAACAGTGGCATTTGAGATCTGTCTGCAGGCTTTAAAGAAATTATTTGATCTAGAATTGGCAGCATAAATATTTATTAACAAATCATGGTGTGGGCTGTTTCTTTACATGCATTTTTTTATTATTCTTGTTTTAAGTCAAAGTAACTTATGTGTTAGAGATTTCTGTCACAGTGTTACTTTTTTCCTGTCTTGTTTTCTGGGCCTTGAAACTGCATGTGTCTCATGCACACAGCTGTCCCTTTTCAGCTATAATTCAGTTATAATTAACTGATGATAAACATTGCCATTTATTTTTGCTGTCAGTAGTGAAATTGCTGCAAATGCAGCTTTTTCAATGGTACCTGTTGTATCAGGAAGCTCTCAGGCACTGTATTAAATATTCTTTGCAGGGTAATAAATTCAATCATTTGTTATTGTTTGTTTCTTATAGAGCTTTAGGGTATAAAGAAGAAAAACCTCTTCAACCTGAATTCATTTTTCGGGTTGTTTTTGTAAATTCTATTGAATGTTCTACATACCATCACGATTATACGTATAATGGTTACTTACTGTATGTCTGATAAAGCAACTTTTTGTGCAGGAGTCAACTTTATTTCTTAACTTTTTTTGTACAACTTTTAAATAATTCTGAAGCATTTGAAATGAAACTCTGTAACAATAAGAAGTTTCTTTTTGTTTTTTTTTTTTTTTACTATTTTTACTGCAAGTTACCCATTGGAATTAGAATCCGACCTAATTCCTGCAGGTCACATGTACAAAATAGCACCAAGCAGTGATGATGCGATTTCCTTTCAAAGACTGATTGACTCATAAGCCTCATCTGTTCCTTCTCCCACTGGGTTCACTTATTTGGCTTCAGTTTCAGCTGGGGAAGAATTAGTGGAGGAGAATCTATGGACTGTCAGCTGTGCTGAGAAGCAGAGGTGACAGTCTATGTTTTTTAAAAGATGACAATACATGTCACATAAGTGCGAGCAGCACGGGTGTTCGGTGCACAGTCTGTATTACGATGTGTCAGCGTAAAGTTTCTGAGGATGGCAAATATCCTGTCACTGATGGCTCTCTTTTTTCTCATGTTTTTCAGAAATTGAAAAATTTCAGGGTTCTGAAGGCAAGAAGGAAGATGAAGAAAAGAAATATCTTGATGTCATCAGCAACAAAAATATAAAGCTTTCAGAAAGAGTTCTCATCCCTGTCAAACAATATCCAAAGGTACTGAAAATATATCAAATGCTTGTTTAGTCCTAATGGAATGCTGAAAAAAAGTCATAGACATCTTATTGACTCTTTGTATGCAGGCTTTGTGTTATTAAAAAAAACCAACTTAGAAAAGAAGCTCCTATTTGAATTTTAGCTGTTAGTAGCTATTATATGTTCTAACTCCTGTGTTGGGGCCTTTCAGAAAATTATTGAAGTGAGTGAGGATGGTTGGTTTTTTTTTACTTCAGGTAGGTTTTGTAGCTGATCCTTAGGCAAACTGTTGTGGTGTTTTCTTACAGTTGCTTTTTTCCATGTGTACCGTCTTATTAGAACATAAAAGATGAGTTAAAAAAAAATCATAGCAGAATAAAGAAAAAAATGTTTCAATAACTCTGAAAAGTCAATTTAAGTTTCCTGCTGTCTCTTCATGTAAGAGTTGGGGGATTTTCTCTGGTGTAATAAGTTTTAAAAGATAAAGTTTACTGCAGGCTATGAGTTTTGACGATGTCTTTCCCTGTTTATAAAATACAGATGTCTTTCTGCCACATACTTAATTCATATTATATTTTGTTCTCCCTACCACTGCATACTATGATTAAAAAAACTTTTATTTTTCTTGTGAAAGAGCTCCAAATTCAGCTGCTTGGGTGAAGTTTTAATTTTACATGAAGGAAGAGAATGTTGGTTTTTTTTGTGTGTATGTGTATATGCTGTTGTATTTTACATAAACAGTTGTTCTAATAGTATTCAAACTGAAATAGTAAACATCTACATTTATCTCTAGAGTATTTTTTTCTTGCTGATTTATTATCACCTGGTATTTGGTTCACCATTAGCCTTGATTACACTCTCAGCTTTTTGCTATGTACTTTCATCAGGAAGAGCAATAAATTATAATGAGTAAAAAGCCTATCAAACAAAATGAAAGGTGTAAAAAAAAAATGGAGATTCAGTGATTCCAGCTGACATTTACCTCCTGAGTAGTGAATATAAATCTGAGGTAATGTAATCACCTAAATGGTAAAGACCTTAGAAATGCACATAGTACTATAGCGAATTACTTTCTTGCTGCATAGCCTGAGGTGCTTTGACTAGATTTGTGGTATTTTGCGTAAAAACTGTAAGTGACCCAAAGTTCTTAACAAGAATGTAGCAGTGCTGTAACTTCATAACAGCAATGTAATAATTATTCAGAATACTTCAGAATTCATCTTTGAAGATAGTAGAATGAAAGACAAACTATTTAAAAGACAAATGCAATAAGCTATCCAATATAGCGCCTGGATATGATTTAATTAACCTTCATTTACTTTAATGAGCTTGTTATATTAATGACTAGTAAAAGATATAAAGCATTTCTACAGGTGTTCAGCAGTGAAACAAAAATAATCAGTGTGGTGGAAATGAAATATGTAATGCAAAATACACTCTTGGAAATTTTCTGTAGTTGTTTTGCTGGCAATATTCTGTGCTGGGCATGGAATTATTCCCAGAACTGCAGGTTTCCTGCTACCATTTAGTAACCATCCTCCAAGGATTGCATTTGCCATTTGTGTCAAACTGCTGATTTCTGTGACCTAGTGTCTTGATCTTTTTTTTGATGATTTGTATACGTTAAGATAATCAAAATTAGTACACGCTGTTTGCTTCAAATTGCTTTCTATTTATAAAGCAATTTATAAATTTATTTATATTTTGTTATTTAACAAAAAATGTAGAAGTTGGATAAAAAAAGACAGTAATTTTATGTTTAGCAGAATATGGAAATAAGAGCAGTTGATCAGACCCACAATTATAAACAGCTAAGGGAATAGCTGTATGATTTCACCCGAGAGGCATTTATATTTGGAAGAACATTATTTTAAATTATTTATTAATTCTCTGCTGATAAGCTCTTTTTGGACAGTGCTGGGTGGGCAGGGTTCTGTAAGTCTGAATAAAGTGTCTAAGGGTAATAAGTATAAAATTTTGGAAAAACAAAATCTGACCAGTTAAAAAAAAACAATTGTCATTTACAGACTGTATTTTGGAATGAGATCAAGCCTTTCAAGACATTTGCTCTTATTTTAACTACATGTAGAAATATAAATTGCTCCAAGGGAGCCCTCGGCCTAAAGGTTTATGATGGTCTGTAAGTTAAGCTGCAGTGAGGGTAGATCCCTTCAGTGACAGCTGTAGAGTCAGAAGCAGCATTTTAGCTTTGAGGAAAAGTTAACTGAATATAAAAGGCTTCTAGTGGCTAAAGAGCTCTTGAAGTTGCAGAATAAGTGTTACAAAATTGTCTCTACTCAAGTGTCTGTGGTCTGATTTCTGAAATTACTGGTGCAGACAAGAGGAAAATAAAATCAAAGCTGTGGTTAGCAGCAGCTGTGTTATGGTACCAGCTCTGTTAAAGATACAGGACTCTCTCCTCTGTAAAACAGGGATCTGAAAAAGAGAGAAGGGGGTTACTTGATAGTTCAGCAATGATCTTTTCTGAGATTAATTATTTGAAATCTCAGCAGCCCAAGTAAAAACAACGTCTCATTTACACACACTCCTCTATGCAGCAGATATTTTTAATGCCTTCAAAGTTTCTTCTGACACAGTGATGCAGTGTCTTGTGTTGTTTGATCCTTTTTCCCATCCCATAGTGCCATTCTTTTACTTTCATGATATATGAATTGCAGCTAAGGCAGACTAACAAAAATACTCAGAAGACTATTTGTTACTGACTGTCCATTTTTCAGTTTTTATAGCTGTTCAACTTAAAACTTGCATGAAAATGCCTAGGGCTTGTTTATAAAAACTTTGCCATTTATCAGTTGAATGTTGCATTTCAAATACATCAAATAAGGGAAAAGAGTGGGTTATTTAAAGAAAAAAAAAGAACCAAACAGACTCTGATATGATCTTGCTGCTGAAAAACAAAAGCCACAATTTAGAAGCCTGATGGGCAACTTCGTGATTTGCATTCCAATACCCAGCTCTCAGAGACTCCAGTTGCTGTATGGGCTTAGGGCCATAGAGTCATAGAATACTTCAGGTTGGAAGGGACCTTAAAGATCATGGAGTTCCAACCCCCATGCCATGGGCAGGGACACCTCCCACTAGGGCAGGTTGCTCAAAGCCCCATCCAGCCTGGCCTTGAACCCCTCCAGGGATGGGGCATCCATAACTTCCCTGTTCCAGTCATGGCAACCTGTTCCAGTGCCTCACCACCCTCACTGTAAAGAATTTCTTTCTAATATCTAATCTAAATCTCCCCTCTTCCAATTTAAAACCGTTGCCCCTCGTCCTGTCACTGCACTCCCTGAGAAAGTGTCTCTCCCCAAAGGCTGAATTAGGCTGGGGACTTTCCTAGTGATGACCCAGGCCCCAGGGAGGCAGCAGGCTTCTTCTAAGAAAAGGGCCAACCTGGCACATTGGACCCTCTGTTCCCCTCAGGAGGCAGTCACCTGCGATTACAACCTGTCTCTTATTCCTCGAGTAGGTCATTTTTAAATGGGGATTAGGCCTTGCCAGTCCTGGCAACTCTTCTGGTATAGTCAAGCCATTTTTCACATTATCCATGGGCTGTCCTACCTCCTTGAAAGCCTTATACCTACTGTACAGAGGCACCTGGTTAGGGAAGGTGGCCAAAGAGGGAGTTTGCTTACCCTCCATAGCAAGGACTTGCCTCCATTCAGTTTTTCTTTTGGTCACGGCCTTCAGTCTGGCAGGGAGAGGGTGTCAGATCTTCAGCTCAGTGTTTTTGTGGTGGCTCTTCTGTTTTTTCTGTCACAGAATCACTTGGGGCTGGAAGGGACCTCCGGAGGTCATCTAGTCCAACCACCCTGCCAGAGCAGGTCCACCCAGAGCAGGTTGCACAGGAACTTGTCCAGGAAGGTTTTGAATGTCTCCAGAGAAGGAGACTCCACCACCAATCTGAGCAGCCCCTTCCAGGTCTCTGCCACCTCAAAGTGAAGAAGTTCCTCCTCATGTTTATGTGGAACTTCTTATATTCAAATTTGTGCCTATTTCCTCTTACACTATCCCTGGGCACCACTGAAAAAAGACCAGACCCATTCTCTTGACACCCTCCCTTTAAGGATTTATAAGCATTGACCAGATCCCCCCTCAGTCTTCTCTTCTGCAGACTAAAAAGACCCAAGTCCCTCAGCCTCTCCTCATAAGAGAGGTGCTCTAGGCCCCTGATCATTGTTGTAGCATCGCTGAGCAGAGGGGGAGGATGACCTCCCTCAACCTGCTGGTCACACTCTTCCTGATGCCCCCAAGGATGCCATTGGCCTTCTTGGGCACAAGGGCACATTGTTGACTCGTGGTTAATGGGGTTATTTCTCTCCAGGTGCAGCACACTACACTTGCCTTTATTGAAGTTCATCGGGTTCTTCTATGCCCAACTCTCCAGGCTGTGTCAGGGAGGTCAGAGCCTGATTCTACCAATCTATTTCTTTCTCAAACTCCCTGATGCTCCTCAGCTTTTCTACTTCTTCTTTTAGTTGTGCTATCAGGCTGAGTAGATCCACCTGGAGGATCTGGGCGGACCCAGGCTGAGGTCCACCTGGTTGCACCTCTCACAGCTGTCATCCCTATTACCAGCCATTAGCAATAAGAACTGCTGCAGGCTCTACTCCTGACTCCTCAGTTGACTTCATTTGAGCTGCTGGTTGCTTGTGGGTCTCTGCCCTGCTCTAGCCTCGTCCCACCTCAGAAAAGCTCAGGAGAAATCCCATTTCGCTGTGATCCCCTGGCTCTGCTGTGGACGTGTCAGCACTGGAGCTACTGGTCTTGGTGAGTCAAAAGATTCAAACGAGTGTAGCTTACACCTTCTCTTACTGCCACAGAAATTTTTCATGAAAAACTTTGATTTTTCAGTAAGCATTTTCTCTTTGTGTGAATTACAAAAAAGAGTTGCTTTTGGTTAGAGTTACTACCTCATCAACTCTCAAAAGCACTATTGTGTGTCCAAGATGAAGGAACTCGAGTCAGGTGAAATATATAGATTCAATGATTTCTTTCCAGTTGTTCTTTCTAGAAATTAAGTTTTTATTTGGTTAAGTTTGCTTTTGGTTATTTCTTTCTCTTCTGATCTAGCAACAGGTAAATTAGTCTAAATTTAAAGGAGTTGAAGTAACATGGACGAATTGAAAGCCAGAATGCTGAGTTATTTAACTGTATGACAGTTCACATTCAAGAATTTCTACTTTTTTATCAAAGTTCAGTTGCATTGAAATTGCACATTCTGGGAAAAAAACCAAGAACAGTTCAGTAAGGAAAAAATTTTCTAAGTTACTTAGTGAAGATTGGGAGGTGCAGTGAAATTGGAGGTGACGATACCTGGAAGTAATGAACTCTCCTTTTTTCAGACAGGGATAGAAATCAATACAATGTCTTCTGAACAAAAGACTGTGTTTAATAACTTTCTAATTATATGATTATTGAATAAAGATAGATTTGTCTATAAATAAAAAGAGGACAGGATATATTACATAATTATACAATACTAAATTTAATTAATTAAAATTTGCTCTGATGCTAGAGTGAGTCATAAAGTTAGAAAGTTTTTAAACGAAATCTCAGTTTAAGTACAGAATTATGTTTTGATTTTCCTCTCTACTGGTTTGTTAGATGATGAAAACTATTAAAACATAAGATAGCAGAAGCACGTCCTGCTAACTCTTAGGATCTGGTAGGGGTGACAAAGATGAGAAGCAGGTTGGTTCTTCTGAATGACTTTCCTGATGCAGAGTTGCAAACTTCGAGGCACTGTCTTCAGGGCGTGTAGTGTAATAAAACCTCTTCCCTGCACAAAAGACTCAGCTGATGGGCAATAACGGTATTATTTAGAAATATGGTCTGGCTTCAGTTTGAGCTTCCTAACTCCTGCTGGCTTCCTCCTGGATGTTTAATTACCATTTTTTGGGGGAAAAATAAAAAAATAATTATATATATAGCCCCCTTCCTTTGATAGGCTGGCACCCAGCTTTAGAGTCTGTGTTTCTGGGGAAGAGACTTGAGCTAATGCTGATGAATACTGTTAATTAGGTTAAGTTCCAGATTCTTTGTTTTGCCTGTTCCATGATGGTTCCTTGGATGATGAAAGACTTGAAAGAATTTGCCTTTCTCATTCTTAGTATTTATTTTAAAATGGTTATGTTATTTATAATATGTCAGGTTGGATACAGTGCTCTTGAAATGAAATTTATTTGTTCAACTAAACTCTTGTAAGGTATCTTAATCTCTGTGATGTATTAAAACAGAATTCACAGGTGATTTGAGCAACAAAGTGCTATATATTATATTATATATATATCATATATTACATGTATGTGTTACACCTCAGAGTGATCTCTCCACTAAAATCAATCTTAGAGGGCATTTGAAACAAACTTTGGATTAAATAACCATTTGCAGGAGATGGGCTCATTTTGTACTTTTCCTCCTCTTAATAAATTTAGCATAAATCAGTGGGGTTATTTATTTTGTTTTAAATAGTCCCCAATGGGATCACAAATAATTCCAATGAGTTTGAACACAGAGATTGTATTAATGAAACTCAGGGTATCAGTAGAACAAGACCCTCATTAATGAGGAGAGTGAAAAAGGTTAGTCACGTCTCAAGATGGAGGGAAGAGCAAATGGACTGGAGGATGGGACAGAAAGCTTGATGCATAAAAAGGGAATACTTTATGTGCAGTTGATGTTTCATTACTTGGGGAAATAATTAGGAGGAGGGACATAGAGAAGTTAAGAGCTAGGAATTGTAAGAGAAATTTAATGATTGAACTCAAAGGCAAGGCAAGTGAGCCATTCATAAATGCTTTAAAAGAATGGTCAGGAGTGGTTGTGGGGGCCACTCTGAACTGGTGGATATAGTGATTGTCTTGTAAGCAGTTATCTTCTGATTGACACCTGCTGCCAAAGAAAATGCTATTTGCCAGCATACTGGACCTCCTGTGTTTTTTGGTTTTGGTTCCTTCTAGAAAGACTTCAGAGAAATCGGCGAATTACTTTCTCTTGGCATGAATTTGTGAATTATTTTTTAAGTGTGAATTCAAACTTTACTATGTACATAGTGCTTTATACAAGTGCGTGAGCACATGAAAATAAAATCTAGAGTAGAGGCAGTGCAGTTTGTTAGTATTTTCAAGTGTGTATGTTTCTCTGTATCTATTAAGAATTTATTTGGTGTGATCATTTACTGCTCTCATGCAAGATAAATCATATACTATATTTAAGAATAGCACACGTAGATGAATTTAAGTGCCTTTATACACACAAGCCTCTGTGAGGAATTTGTACAGTTCTTTGAACAGATTTTTGCATTTGCTAGCCAAAGGTTGTGCTTTCATTATTTTGTAGAGTCCTCTCCTTGTTTTGTGCTAACATTCTTAAGGAGCTTGTAAATCTGGCTTTGCAAATTTGTTCCTGTGCACTGTCTAAGAATAGGAGATCTTCTTTAAAACATTAGCTGTATGTAGCACATAATATAGAAATTGTTTGTTTGTAAGCTTGTCCGGTGCACATTATAAGTTAAAATGATGTTGACTTTGAAATTCTGCCCCCGTTGTGCTTGGCTTCAACTTAGCTGGGTTTCAGCCTTTAACGCATGGCTTGCTTTGTTCATTACTTCTACTTTCTATAACTATGGATACATAAAGCATCTGAAAAGTCAGAAAAATAAACAGCAAGCATATGAAAAAAAAAAGTCTTTAAATTGCAGTGCATATTTTGCTATTTTTAAGATTCAAATAAAAATAAAAAAGTTCTCAGCACTGAATATTATTTGGTTTTATCATTTTATACTTCATAAACTCATGACTTAAAGCTTACCAGTGCTAAACAATTCATCATATAGGGTGAGCTTTTCTGTTCATGTTCTTTCTTTAATGTAGGGCTCAGACAATTAATATGGTGATTTTCATTTTTATTTAGCATTCACCTTCTTTCATGTTTTGTTTCTCCCACACTCGAGAGTTGCTATTCTGCTTTCAAAGCAATTGTCTTATTAATCATCTCCAGGTGATTTGTGTGTTTGGCTCCCATTTAAGTAAGACAGGAGAAAAAAAAAATAATGATAGTCCATTAGATACATGGACAAGAAAATATAAAATTTTTAAGAAAAATGGGACCTGGTCTGTCAGTACGGTGAGCAGACAGGACTTCAAACTGTAATTTATGTTGCTGTAATGAAATGAGTACCTTGTTGATGCATAAGGCAAAAGGAAAATTTGATCTGTTACTCAGTCCTGGAGATGTTTAAGGAGACTGGAAAAAAAAATTCCAGTATTTTTAATAAAAAGAAACAGAGCTAAGTGTCTAACTACAGAATAGTAATTTTTTACCTTCCCTACCAGCATTTTTTTCTTCTATGTAAGACAAGAAAAGCCTTTATACTTGGAAGGATACTAGTATTTAGACCAGTAAAAAGCTTTTTGCTTTGAAATGCTGCTGTCATAGAGGATATGAGATTTAGTTTCTTCTAGTTGTGGTAGTTTCATATAAATATGGTTAGTAATAATAGTAATGTTTTTAATAGGGAAATCTAGTGCAATATGAATTTCATATGCTAATTTTTTTTTCCGCTTAAGTCTACTTGAGTACTGGCAAAGAAATAAAAAAGTGATAATTTTAAGCTAAGTAGTAGGCTTTAAGGATTATCTTAGCAACATGCTAAAGCATTAAAATAAATATTTTCTTCCTTACAAAAAATGAAAAAATGGAATATTTAAAGGGAAAAAATCACAGTGGCTGCTTTAGAATTAATACAATAGATAGTTGCTTGTCATTTTTTATATCCCTCTGCTGTCTTAGTCTAAACTGATCAAATGTGCTGTAAGTGCAGAGTGTGCATGAACTAATCAGTTCTTCAAATCAAATGTGCTCTTTTGTCTTACACGAATGCTCCTGAAGAATATTTCTGCCTCTTGAAGCTGAAGATGAAATCTGGTTTGTGTCTCTTTGGGCTTTTTTCCTCTGCTCAAGTGGGTTATGAGGTCACTTCAAAGTAGCTATTAATGTGATTTATAATAACTCTCAGCTAAAGTTAGCTAAACATTTTGAAAATTGCTTATAAAATTAACACAAAAGCTAATGCTCTGCTTTGATCCTGTTGCAGTAGACCTAATCATTAGTTGGGAGGTAACACAGTTCATCGTGGCACAGTTCAGGCTTTGGCAGTACCTAAATAGACAAGCAGTTCTTTGAACATCGTAGCTAAGGAACCTCTTTCTGCACATCTATATCTTGTGGTTAGCTGTGAGCTCTGATTCAATGTTTTTGCAATGGCTATATGGTGACAAAAAGTTTTCTCTTCTTTGGAACTTCAGACCTCTTATGGCATGAGCTTGTGGCACGTGCTTCCTCTTAGTTTGGATGTGTCCATCTATCCAGCTCCATGCTCTCTCCAAACTTCAAAGATCTTTACCTGTCTTCAAAATATCCACCTCTGTCAAACTGAGTTAAAGTTAGCCTATGACATCAATAGTTACTTGGGGAAAAAGACAACACAAGACACATGATCACCTTGCCTTGGTTCCCCATGAAAGACTTGGAAAGGACATGGCCTGAAAAGCTGCAGGTCCTTTGTTGCCTCACGCAGAGAAAGCCTAGGCCAAATATGTTGACAGAGTCATAGAACCAACGTTCTCCAGAGCCAGTGACCCCCAACCAGTGTGAACGTAGTTCTGTCTGGACCAGTTAGTTTAGCAACAAGTGATTCCTCCTCCCTCTTAGGATAGTAATTTGAGTGGTATTGTAGCTCCACTGCAACTTGCCATGGATTTTGATGGCTTCTTCCCTATTTCTCAAGCTTCCCATGTATCACCAGAGATCTTTAAAAAGTAATTATGTGTTTCTATATAGAAGGCTATGATGAGGAAAGGAATTTAGGTTCAGAATATTCTCTTACTTGCTGAGTTACAGCTATTTAGCCTGAAGTCCGTTTGACCTCAACCAACTTCTTTCCTGTTTTGATTTTACTCGTATTGAGCAAACAAAATAAAAAGGTGATGCTTTCATATGATGAGCACGCAAAGGACATGTGCTAATTTTGAAGAATTCTGTTTCATAAATACAGCTTCCAAGGGTTTATTATAATATATATTTTATTGTGTTTTATTAAAACTTATTAAAAACATGTCTCACATTTTCAGCCTTTGTAGCCCAGTACTAGCATCAATATATAACATTTCTTAGGAACTCAAAGAATGACTTGCAAACCTGTTCAGTTGATAGATTTATATTTTCAGGTAATACTAGAACCACAGCTTTATTCATAAACTGTTGTGTTTCTGTGGTTTGGGATTGGGAGTTGGAAGAAATATATTACAAACTGTGAGGAAACCATGTTCTCCCTCTTGTATTTCAAGAAATGTAGTAATGCACAGCGCTGTCACTTGTACATTCTTAAAAAAGCAGGGGGAAGGGGAGCAATTCTTTCATTACTTTTCCTAGATATGAATTTGCAGTTTTGTTCCAATAGAATGGATTTAGATTGGGTGACGAATATAACAAAGATATGTTTCCACCTACCTACTGAGACTATAATCCTTTTATTTAGGTAAGGATTAAGTAGCACTAAGGTAAATACTATGACATGTGAATTATTCTAAGTAAGAGATGTACACCATGGCACACATGCATGATTGCACACTATTTGCTCACTAATCACTGTTTTCCCACCTGATAGACCATCTACTGTCTGATGAGAGAAACTTTACATCAACTCAGCAAGAGTGAATTAAATCTTTTTTAGCTGGTTATTTTTAACTGAGAAAAATTCACTGGAGCAAGGCTTAATAAAAAATAAAAGAAAAATTATACAGGGTCCAGAAAATCAATCAATAATGATAGTAATAATTAACCTGTTTCTTAGAAAGTAAAGAAATTTGGTTTTAGTTTTGAGCGAGGTATTTCTCCGCCATGTATTGGGAAACAAACTGGTGAAGAGCAGAGAGCCAGAAAAAGACTTGTTTGTGAAAGAGAAAATCTGTTACTATTTTACTGGCAAGGTATTCTTTCTGTCCTTTCTGGCAATATTGTTTCAGATCCAGTAAAAGAGAACCCTGAATTAGGCTACTCCTTATCATCTTGCTTTAAATACTGATTTTTCTGGTTGAGTGAAAGCAGCCTTTGGAAGAAATAGAAATTTTTTTGTGTAAGCTGTAAAACTTTAGCTGAGCTACTCATCTAGGTACTAGATACTGTAAATGCATAGCTTTACATAGAAATAAAAACATGGCTATAATGTAAGATCACATTCTGTGTGTAAGATCACATCCCAGCATGATGCAAGACAGCGCTTTGTTTTGCTATTTTCAGACCTTAGAGTATGCATTCTCAAGCATTTCCAGTGAATTTGTCACATTGCCTGGAAGATTGCCAAATCTGCAGTTTTCCAGGGTCTGTAAGTGCTTTTATAGATACCAGAAAGCAGACTAGATCTTTGCTAGATAACTCTGTTCACATTTAAAAACATATAACACTGATGTATGATGATTATATTGCCAAAACTTCATTTCCCCTTCTTACTCATGATCGTATTAACATTTTTTTCATGGGAACCACACTTCTTTTCCAGAAATCCCTAATTTCCTATCTGGGTGTGAAGATACTGAAGGTGGTTAGTATATACAGGACCTCTTGTCTCCAAACCTCACACATTTTAAAATTCAAGCTTATAAATCACATTTCAGATGGGTTTTGTCTTACTGCCTCGTCATACTGCGTTGTCTTTAGGCACAAATTGCTTGTGACTTATGCCATGCAAAAGACAAGGGAGTTCCAAAATTTCCAACTGAAATTTAGGCCGTTTTTAGGAAAATGTCACTAATAAAGCCATTAGCTACCATGTTGTGTATTCCCATAAGAGTAGCTAGTTCAGGCAAAACTGAGTTATAAATGCCTGAAATGAGGGGTTCATAGTGTAAGTGCTGACACTAACAGAACTCTAGAGGCACGTGTGATGTCACTGTAATTAGCTCAGTGCTAGCACAGATCATGTTTTACTATTCTTTCAGCCTCTGGAAGATGAGATGCCTTATTTCTTTCAGCCATAATTGCATTTGTCACATTTTTTGAGATTGCAAAAATCATACTAGTGTAAAAAGGCAAGATGACTTTCAGAACACTTAACATCATGTTGTTTGTAGTATTGCTAGAGGGAAGAGGTGATGGGGGAGAAAAAAGTGGAAATCATGGCTTTCCACTTTTCAGGTAATTTCTCTGTCTTCTGCCCCTTCTCTTTAAGGAATTCTTGTCAGAAGAGTCTAGAGGATAATGGGAACAGAAAATATTTTCTCCCTTGTATATACCTGAAGGGTGAAATACAGGGAAGAGGGCATCTCTACAAACCCTCTCATGATTGTTCCCTCAGTGGAGAGAGAAAATTCTGTTTTGTTCCTGGAAGCCGGTTACCAGAATGTACTATGTCTCTGCAGGGATGTGTTTTGGTAGGCTTAGGATCAAGCTCACAGCCCAAAGTCCCTGGAGTCAGTGGTATCTGCAGGAGCAGAGGTAGGTGCACCTCAGTGCTCCACAATGCTGAATTTGTCTGCTTTGTAAGCACGTTGGCTCTTCACAGTGGTGTGTAGTCGGGGGGTAAGAGACAGCAGGCATAGCCTGAAACAAGAAATGTTCAGACTGGGTAAAAGGAGAAACTTCATCAGCATGAGGACCATGAAGCTGCAGAGCAGATTGCCCAGAGAGGTTCTACAGATAGAAGACATTCAAATGGTATTTGGCTGCAGCTCAGTAAAACACACCACCTGTCTTTAAATTAGCTTGTTGGGGGTTTTTTGACAGGTTTTCCTTTGTTTTCCCTCCTAGTAATCTAGTTGCAATACCTCAGAGTTCAGTATGGGACTTCGTTGTAAGTAGGATCTTCATTGTTAGCAGTAAGTAATTAGTGAACTTAAAGGCAATGTAGGTATGGCCAAAAGTGCCCACGGCTGTTGGATACTTAGAAATACTCCTAATTCTGTCCAGAATAATGTTACTTGGGTTTTAATGTATACAGAGGCTCAGCATATGGTCCAAAGAAAAATCAAGAAAAAAAATAAAAAAATCCTTGTTTTCTCCCACTATTAAAATTTAGCATTCAGAATATAGAGAGGAACTAATAAAAGTGATAGCAGTTTAAGAAGAGCCTTTATATATAAGCAGTTGCAGAGACTCGGTTACTTTCATATAACAGCTGGCAAGAGAAAACTGGCAAACAAATCACTTTTCCTTGTAGATATTCAGTGCATGAGGAAACAAGACTATTTTTAAATAATATATGACTTTTTTATTTGCATTTCTGATGTATTAGGAGCACTGTAATCTCAAAATGCCTATTTAGTCAGACAAGAAAATGAATGCTAATAACATGAGGTATGAATGCATTTGAGCTTTCTATTGTAAATGGGTTCATGAGGGATGAATTAACTGGTACCACAGAGGAAGATAGTTATGTTCTGGGGAAGGAGATTCAGAAGTCATTTTTGAGATAACAGTTTGATTTTGAATTTATCACTGAACAAAGTGATCAATCATTAAATGCTTTGGAAACTATAAAGGATTCTGTGAATGCATTGCCCTTTCCTGCTTGTCAAGCTTGGCTAAAGGTAATGCTGGAACAACAGCGGGATGAGTCCCTTCACTCCAGGCAGAGAGGGAAGGAAAAATAAAGAGATCCTCTTAGAAAGGATTTCCTCTCAATTATGTCTCTTGCATCCCCCCAAAACCCAAATGTCTGCAGGTGTATGATGTACAATTTTAGAGGTAGGCACTCAGTAAAAGCAGTTTTTTAAACTGATATCACTTATGTGGGTTGTAGGTGATTGGAGTTGAAATCATCCTTGTAAGGCTAGAAGCTCACTTAAAGGAAAATAAGGCTTTTACGTGGTAGTTATTTAATCCTAAAAGTTCATATGTAAAAAGGTTTCCTAAAAACAGCGTTTTAACTCTTTTGGCTAGAAAGCAGACAACTTTGACTCTGAAGTTAGTGAAATGAAACCACCTAAGAAAAGGTAGTTACTGCACCCTTGGAAGTACCACCAAAATATAGAACCTGATCAAAAACATAGAAAGCCACTGGAAAAGCTCCAGTTCAATTTTCTCTAAAGATGTTCTTCTGAAGATGCTAGCTCCCTTGACCTGTGTATCTTTTTGCACCTTAGAAGCAGAGGTTTTATTCCCTGGTGTTTGCACATCTTCTGAAGGCAACGCCTCATTGGTCTACTTTTCTTTCCAAATTTCTCTAGAATGTTAGAGAATGTTGCTATGGGATAAAAGATACTGAAAACCAAATGTTTGTTATATAAGGCATGCACACGGACGCACACACACATAACAGCCTTTTAAAATCAGCAATTCACATGACATCAGCTGACAAAATATGGCTAATTTTACCACTGTTAACCTGGGAAAGGTTTATGTTACATAGAGACGGTATGCAAAGACTGCACAAACTGCCAAGGGAATAATTGGAAGAAAAACAGTTTATTCCTGTCTAATGGTATCTTGTTCCAAAATTAGTAAAAAAAAAAAAAGGCAAAATGGAATTCATGCTAAACTATATGTTACATTAGGCCTTTATGACAAGATAGACTGTATTTTCTAAAGGAAATGTGCTCCAAAGTTTTTATTGTAAAACCAAGTATCCTTACATCTAGAAAACTGGATCACTGTCAGCCCCCTTGTCTTATCCCAAAAAAGTAATATACGTGGCTTTTTCTTGTGACAGTGAGACAATAAAAATCTCTGTTGCTTATAGGCTAATTTCTTGATGTAGGATGATGGGGCCGTGCTGGTGGGGTGGGGGACAAGCCAGTTCAGGCATTTAAGAAAGGCATGTGAGCCATGTTATAACTGCTACAGCTGAGGCTTGGGACAGACTAAAGAGAGTTGTGGACATCTTCTTTAATTCAAGTTCCTGTGTTGTTGCACCAGCAGCGTTCATACTTGATCTTTTTCGATGGTCGCTGCTAACTTTAGCTGTTTCTGGTATATTTTTTTGGCACTCTGGCAGTAGTGACTTTGATGTTGCTAAGAGTCAAGCTGCAGTTTCAGGCAGTTTTGTTTGGTGTTTTTTTCCTGACATGCTAATTTAACTGCTATTGGTGGGATGCTGTTGTAAAGGTGGTGTACAGACAGAGATGCAAACACTGAAAAAGGTATAGAATAGAATTCCAGAAGTTATTTTGAGACCCAACTGCTGCTTCTTGATCTTACCGTGTGGTGTTCTTCTATACTATTCCTTATAAGTGTGATTAAATAGATACGAAAATGCAAAATGTAAAGTCCTTTTCTACGCTTCCTAGCTTTTCTGCTAGGACTTAAGTCTATTGTAGGATATTGGTGAGTGTTTTGTATCTTCTCATGTGTAGGGGAAACGGAAATTTTATGGGCTACCATCTCGTATAAGGCTGCATTTGGTTCAGTGAGAACACCTTTCTCTGTGACTGTGAAAACTCCCCACATACTGTCATCTCGCTGGTAGGGAAATCTAGAATTGGGAATTGAAAATCACCTTTCTTCTCCCCCAAGCCCATCGTTGCCTTTGTATGGAGCGAGCTGTAAGCATCGGTCCTGCATGGATTTTGGCAAGGGGACGCGCGCATGGGAGGCAGTCACACCTCTGCACCTGCGTGGGAGCCGTGGGACATCCTCACCTGCCATTGGCTGCTGCTAGTGCCAGTTATTTGTCTAGTTAGACATTAATTATGAGAGGAATTTTT
>JAOQGH010000023.1:89315837-89330400 GCA_025769975.1 Gallinago jamesoni
GATATGACCCCTTCATTCTTTTCAGGTACACAGTTCCCTCTGTGGAAACTAAAAAACCAAAAAGTTAGATTTTTTTTTATTTTTAGGCTTTAATAATGCGTTGTATCAGGAAGGGGAAATGGGTATTTCTGAGATTCTTATGTATACTAATATGCTGTATGTATACTAACCTGCTAGTATTGCAGGTTCTGCAGGTGGGTTTGTGTATCTAGCTATTGGTGGCAAATTACAGAGTATAGAATTTCTTAATCCATGGATACAGGTGTGCATTTGTGTGGATACCGATGGTCGTACATGTAAATCTTTTCTTCTGACTCTGCTCCAGTGTTGCTCACTATAACGTTTCATGCATCCTCTGTTGAGGAGCTATATTTCTCAGTTTCCAGAGCACCTTCCATGCAACTCTTCAGTGGGCTCCTGTACGCTGTGCATCCCTGGGTTTGCCATTCTCAGACACCAGAGAGATGTGTATCTTCTTTCAGTCTTACTAGTTCCTCGCATCCCTTATCCTTCTCTTCACATAGAGGCTTGTCGCCACTGAATTATTCAAAAATCTGCTTCCCACTCATATACCAGTGAAGCTGTATAAATTAGAAGAAAAAATAAAGTCTTCCCTGCCAGAATGTCTTCTTGACATAACTTTCTTCAAAAATTAATTTTAGAAAGATATTGAAACTGTTTTGTAAACATGACCCTTGATATTTTGAGAGTTTCTAGTCAAACTGTGTGTAGGGGCAGTGCATTAGGTCCTGCAGACAGAAGCCACTGTGACCATGCAGGTTCTATCCTGTGCATCAAGTCCTTGGGGTTGAAATCCCATATATTCAGAAATTGCTCTTTTCTTCCCAAGAAATCCTGCCTCCTTCTTGGCCTATTCCTGCTCTGTCAGATAACACATCAAGACATAGTAATCTTTTCAGCCAAGCATATGGAAGTCCTGAGGATAACTTCCTCCAAGTAGACAATAACTGTGTATCTCCACAACATACGTCAATACCAACAGGCTGCTTAAATCAACACTGACTTCGGAAATTCATTAGAAGAGGATCTGTACATGTTTAACTGATGTTCGTTCATTTAAAAGACAGGAAATTAAATAAATGTAATGGAAAAAAACCTTGCAATCACTTAAACGTGCAAATAATTAGTGTAATTAAATACGTCTTTTCAGGATTATCAGTGGAAAATTATTGCAGAAAAAAGCTACGAAAAAGATTATAAAAAGTAAATAGTGTATACTTATGTGAGAGTACAGTTGTTATATCTGTCTACTTCATAAATATTCAAGAAGGTAGTAACTTACCTAATTTTGTATCTAAGTTCTGTTTTTTTCATAGGAATGACTGCTGTTCTGTTGTTGAATATGCATCAAATCAAAATAATCAAAAAGCTTATATATTAGGCTGGTGGGATTGGTCACTATGACTATTTTTTTTTAACTTGATTTTTATTTTTAATTTTATATTACTTTAGATAGTATAGTACATGCAATGAGTCTGTTTTTGTCTTCATATCAATATCTCTAATGCACTTATGGTCTTAAATTGTTACAAAAATGAGTTTATACTGCAGTATGATATATTATAGCTGCATCTTTTCATGTTGAGTTCAGAGGAATTTTTTTCTGGCTTCCTTACACTTACACTTTGAGTGACACACATTCAGGAGGATAGTACCAGACATCTAGGTTGTCACTTCAGGATACTCCTCAGAGTCCAGGAGATGGCTTTAGAACTGTTTTTCTGCAACCTGACTAGACTGGTTTGTTGAGGGAAAAGTGGACAAAAACTCGCTCTAGATAGTATTACCAGAAGGCACCATAACACATGGCAGTGGTCAGTGTTGGGGGGATGTGACATGGAGCTGTTCACTTTACCCACTTCTCCATTTTTTAACCAGTTTGGGTTTTATTTATTCTCTCTCTCCTTAGTTTTTTCCCTTTTAATTCCGTAATGATTAAGCAAATGTTGTTGGGCAGATAAACTGTGCTTTCCCAGGGAGGGGAGGATGACATTTAGTATTGTTTCTTTATGCATTAGAAAGAAGGGAGAAAAATGTTCAAACTTCTGCATAAGATTTTTATATACTTTATTGCTCATAAGTTTGTCATAGTTCTGCAAAAAGAAATTGCTATATTGCTTCAATAGGAAGTAGTTTGTGGGTTGCAGATTAGAGCAATGGTATATCTCATTCAATCAAGCCGTATGGATTTATAAACAATCGATACATCTAAGACCGCAAACAGAGTTAGCAATGTCTCTTAAAGATTTATTGTTGCAGTAGCAGCGTGTTGGTGGAGATAATAAGGGGCCATATGCCACTTCTGAACTACACCTGCTATTTGCACTGATGTCTGCTCAAGATGCACCCCAACGGGTTCAGTCTAGATGTTCTCTGAAACTGAGGTCAGCCAAAAGTTATCTGTACGGTTCGGTGCCCCAGACAGATTTTGTGGCTTAAAAAGTTCCTGCTTTCCTAAGCACGGCAGACCAAAGAGGAAATGACAAAGTGGCAATAGAGATATTATACTTGGTTGAGAGATGCCATTAACATGAATTCCCCATCCTCTGAGCAGTTTCATGACTCTTGGTCACACAGCTTGTGATTCCTGCTAAAATAATTCATTTTCTCCGAAGCAGACTAATCCACTGAGCAGTTACTAACATTGAAAGTGGTATTTTTTCTAATATATGTTTAGTAATCTTTTCTAGCTTGACATACTTCTTCTTCCCTTCTTGGTCATACTAAATGCATTATAGTTTCATTTTGGAGAAATAAAGGTACAATTTTCAGCAACTGATAAGCTCAATTGATAAAACAAGAATAAACTGCCCTCATACAATTTTGAACCTAGAAAGATTTGTTGACAAGTCATTTCATAGACATTTCCATCTTGTATAATGATCCCTTGTTAATACAGGAGGATGAATGCAGAAGCAGAACGTTTCTACACAATATATAGTACATCTGTATAAACTTCAGATGTCTTTTCCACTAAGATTATTTTTCTGTTTTTCCATTTGAATTCCTTATGCCTTCATTACTTTCTTAAAATGGGTTTTTGGTTTCAGTGGATGTTGTCATGGAGAGAAACTAAACGAACCCCCAACTATCCCCATTTGTCCTAAAGGCAAGATTATGCAACTTATGCAACTTTCAGTCCAATTTTGGTCACTGGAGCATTTTACAGGTTCTGATTAGTCCCACAGAGTGGGAGCATCCTCATCTTGTCAGTTCAGAAGAATCATTAAAACTTGTGCAAGCTGTGGTGATGCATGAGCTAGGGGTATGTAAATTCCCTGATAGCAAATGCATTCTTCATCTTGTCAATTTTTTTGCTTCCTGCTGTTAACTCTGTAGGTAACCCAGCGCAGCTGCTAGAGGAAAAAATATGGAAAGTAGATTGCTTGTGAAGAAATAGCAGAGGTGATCCTTACATGTTCATAATTAAGCTTTTTTGGAAGACCTTGTATTAAAACTTATTTTCACGTCATTTGGATAGAATAACAATGCAGCATAGCTCCTGTAAAAATAGGTTGTAACAAAACCAGATTTTTCCCTAGGCATAGAAAGACAAAAAAACCCACAAAACACAGAGGAGTTAGCCCAGCAATTAAGTAACACCACTTACTAAGAAGATATATTTTAATAGGAAAGGTTTGAGTAATATATTTCTTTTCAGCTGTTTTCATTTGTTCTGGTAGCATTCTGTGCATGAGGTTGTTTATCTCGGCTGTCACCAGTGCAGAGTTACAAGGGTAAGGTGCTTTTGAGCTGACCTTGAAGAATATCTCCATTGCAACTGAAGCAAGAAAACTACTTAAGGACTGGTTTGTTGATTGTTTTAAACCTGGAGTGATTTTTAGCAGTTGGGCTTTTTTATAGGAAATGCAAGGTCAAGTACAATTCTTCGTGCAGTGTCCATTTCTCCGATGACTACCCATCAGCTTGGCAGGATTGTGATACTATATAATGACATTCAGTACAGAACTACCCAAGTTTGATTTAGTGTAAAAATACTTGACAATACTTAAACTTAAGTGTCAATGCAATCGACATAAAGAAAAGGAACAATTGTATTTAAACTGATCAGTATTAACAGTCTGCAAAAATTAACTGTGATATTCTTTCTCTAAATCATTTTCCACTTAGCAAATACCTGCCAATTTTCATATAAATTTGTTCATTGGTCTTGTAATGCACGTAGCAGCTGCATTGTAATGTCCTTCCAGTAATATTTGAGTAAGTACATATCTTAAATCAAGGCTTTTAATTCTGTGTTAAGAATCTAAAGGCAAACTTTTTTTTAGTTCTTCAAATCAGAAATTGTGGGAGTATGTGACTTAAATGTTGTTAACAATGTGTACAACAACACTTGACATTTTGAATTTATTCATCGGTATATAGAATAGGGGCTTCGTGCTGAATTAGACTTCTTGCAATGAAAATTAAATTTGGTACTGTAGGAAAACAGAGAGTAATATCTCATTCCTGTATTTTTCTTTGTAGTTGTGCACGTATCTAAGAAAAAGCGAATGAACTACTTAAGTTACTAGGTTAAATTCTATGCAGAATACTGAAGAAAGGGATTTTTATTTTTTTTTTAGAATTGTTACTGTTGAAAATGTTTGTTGTGTTGTTCTTGTACATGAGCTCAGAGAGTTGGGGTAATCTACCTCTGTTGACAGCGCATTCCTTCAGTGTCACCAGTTCATTCTATGAGCAAGGACCTGAGTAGAGTTGGTTTGCCTCCCCAAAGGTGTTCGGAGCCATAGCAGATGCTTCGGGCATTTTTAGGATCTGGCAAATAAAACTGAATTAATGGTGAAGACGCCTGCCTCTCTGAAGAGGCAGCCTAAGGCCGGGCAGGATGCCCAGTTTTAAGTGTCTGTAGATATCTGTGCTCGGGCATCTCAATCCCATGTCCTCACCAAATCCCAGAGTCGAGATTCTAATGGCTTACCTATTGGTTAGCTCATTGTTTTTGAATGGTGGTGTGTTTGTATGCAGCAATATTAATTTGTCAGAACCTGGCAGTGGCACACAAGACCACTAGAAACTGTCATTCAGTGTAACCGAGGTAGAATTTGGACCCTTACTTTTAAGTCTCTGCGTAAAAGGACTATACTTTGCTGTAATAGATACATGTGAAGGCACTGCCGAGGCAGACAAAGAATTTAACTACCTAAAGTGACTCGGTACCTCAAAGAGTGGGAATGGCCACACTTGTGTCTTTTCAAATCTTGCTTTGGAGATCTTGGTACCCCACTGAGCTTTCCAAAGTGTGTATCCTGATGTTGGAAACCTTAAACGTAGTAAATCCTGTTGATCTGCTAGAAGCTGATAACTATGTAGAAGACTTCGAAGTCTTAACGACTCGCAGATGTTTTCTGTTAATAAGGTAGCCTCTTACCTAGCTGCCATTTTAACTATATTTCATCATTTGCAGGTCAAAACAGCAAAACGATAGCTAATAACCTGTTCAGAAATGTTTTGTCATCTCTAATGTACACCTTTATTTAAAAGCTGTTAACAGCAAAGTTTTCTCAGTGCATTCACTTTCAATCCAATTTGTATTTGCATGTTTTATAAGTTGTTATGCAGCACAGAATTCCATCTTCCGTGTGGATTCTGGTCCAGACGCTCTTCGATTCTGAGAAATAATTGATGTCAGGACCAATGTCTGCACGAACAAAGAAAAAACAAACA
Organism: Gallinago jamesoni; assembly: GCA_025769975.1. Lineage (NCBI taxonomy): Eukaryota > Metazoa > Chordata > Aves > Charadriiformes > Scolopacidae > Gallinago > Gallinago jamesoni. The sequence continues at coordinate 89,321,547 of JAOQGH010000023.1, forward strand.
AACAAGGAAATCGCTACCAAATAGCCTGGGATGTAATGCTTTCTTTTTGTTTTCTCATCAACTTTTCCTTGCATCATAATCACTCATTTAGAACAAAATTTAAGTTTCCCGTATTGATTTTCACATATTCACATGGCTTCTCTTTCTTTTACTTTTTGCTGTCTGAGCAAAGAGCTCAGTTATTTTGTAGCGCTTTATTGAGGTCTATAGCAGCTTTTTTGTAGTGACATAATACTTTTAAGCCCATATCAGCTTTGTATACCTCAACCTTACCATAGACAATATTTGATGCTATTTAACAGACTGTTTTAGAATAGAATAAATAGTATAGAACTGGAAAGAGATGCCTATCATATATGGTCATATCGTTGCATGTTAAAAAAATTATTTTCAGAGCAATATAACGTATTCAGATATTGTGAAGTATTTCTCATAATTTTTTTGTAAGCTATTAATTCACAGTACAACACTAATAGCACTAGTACTAGTGTGGAGCTGCACTTTTTTTGAGCATCACCATAACGGCAGCATGGTGAAGGGTTTTGTGTGTCAGAACTAAAACTTTAGCATTCATTTTAACAGGACAATTGAGGGGTGGCTATTTTGTTTTCATTACTGCAGATTCTTTTCCTTTTTACTTGTTTTGGATTCCTAATAAAGGTAAGATTTTATAAGCATTTTTTAAACATTTTGGATGTGTTCAAAGAAAGTACAGTAAATCATTCAGATGATTATCACTTGCTCACGAGCCTCTAAAATTATTTCCTGTAAAGACAACTTTTGTGGAAGTCGTGATGATTAGCAAGTGAAAGTAAACAAAGGGTTATTTTAGTTTCAAAGAGCAAGTTTTGCAGGGTTCTGCATCTGCTTAAATACTTCATATCCAGCCAGTCACTTACCCAGCTTTATCCCCCCACGTGCTGCTTTAGCACTCCCAGAGATCAGTTTTCAAATCCTCATTTCCTCCGTGGTAACCTAAAGATGCTCTCAGACATCTTCGATCATATATTCTAGATAGGGCTCTGAATAAGCTGTTTCTAAACTATGTAAGTCAAAGGAAAGTAACTAAGAAAAAAAAGAAAGGGTTTCCAGTTAGAAAAACAACTGAAATATATTGCACTTCTAATTAGAAACAATATATGTTTTAGCAATCATTTACTTATCAGTATACTTTATTTAATGAAGTCTACATTATTGTTTTTTTTCAACCTCAGCTGTGAGGCGCTCTGCCCACAGTTGTCTGGTTGGTCATAGAAGAACCTCATAGAAGAGCAGGTGAATATTTTAGAATCTTTATAGTTGCTGAGACATTACCATACAATCTTTCATGAATCAGAATAGGACTATTTCCATCTGCATGGCAGGTAGCAAATCATTTTGAGAAGGTTTTCCTAGAATGGTTATTTTGTACAGAGAGTGTTCCAGTTATTAGTGTGAGAGTTTTTGCACAGCTGGTGAGTGTTTCTAGGGCTACGTGTGGGTGACTGTCCATCGCTCATATTGCTTGATTGGCAGAGACAACTCTTTTTTTCCTATAATTTAACGGAAAAACCAAACTTTTGTTAAAAAACATTGAAATGAAAACCTGCCTGACTGCATTCTTTTCTTTTGTTGATTACTATAAAGTAATAAAAATAACAGTGCACATGCAAATTTTTCTCTTGAACACTCAACATCACTATTGCCTGAAGAGGTGCTAACTGCTTTGTTTTATTCTATACTTTTGCAATTGTGGAGTATTTAATTAGTTGTATGTTAAGAAACATGTCTATTGGCACAGTAAATATCTAGTGTATATTTTTTGGAAAAAAAGGTATATTATATGTGGAGTTGTTAGTTCCCATGTTTTCTTGTCAATATTTTTTGGAAGAAGTGTCTTATTTTTGAGCCAAGCTTTGTCTCGTGTGGACGTGAGATCCATTAACCATACATTGAGATTGGTACGTAAGTCGGTCAGAAGAAGGGGTGATGAGATATTTTTCAATTTTAAGAAAAGCTAAGATCAGTTCATAATAAGCACCATAATAGACAGCCACTAATCAGAATTTGCAAAATGGGTTTTTAATGCATAGTATGCCACCTGTATTTTGAGCAGAAGTTAACAGACTTAGGTTGTGCAGTACTTCAGACCTTAAATAAATCTCTTTGTGAACACATCAAATAAACATGGCTTGAAAACAGAGGCATGAAGTTTGGCTGGGTGTTTCTTGATGAAATAGGCAAGGAGCTACTGAATCCGTATTTTAGAAAGCTCTGGTATTCTTTCATTTCTAAAAGATTAATGGTTTCTCCTAGTTTTTACTATCAGCTGTTCAGTTCTTTTTGAATGAAGGGTCTTTGGGATATGTGCATGTTTGAGTATGAGAAGATTACGCTGAACTTCTTTGGTGTCATTTGTAGACTCTTACAATTGCCTGGTATCCTTCCCCTTTTTAACTGTGTTTATGTCAGTACCTTTTCTGAAGGTGACACCTTTTGGATATGAGGAGAAAATGATTGAGCACGTCGGCGTGAGGTTCTGTTGCATATTATCTGTATTGGTGTTGCTGGAGATGAATTTTGAACTGCACAATTTAGCAATAACAGAATTTTGCAGAGGAAGGTTATTACCAAAACTCTGTGTTATGTGTCTGTATGTTTATATAATAAACTTGTCCTGTAATTGGAATATCTGCTTGAAAAAAAAATCACTTTTAAACAGTGATCTAGGTTTTTAGTGGTCTTTTGATTAATTTCAGCTAAGGTTAAGCAGGACATTTTTGAAGTATTGAACTTCAGCTGCTTCATCCTGAATTTGTCCCTTCATCATCCCTACCCGGTAGACACTGGAATAACTTAAAGACTCATTTAAGCTACAATAGTAGGAATTGGGCCCTGGGCCAGAACTAGTCTGTTAAGTGAATAAGTGCCAAAGGATATTGCCAGGCACTTGAGCCAAATTGGCCACACTGTTAAACTGTCAAATGTTCCCCGACTTGTTTTTGACGTGGCCAGCTTTCACAGGACAATATTTCACTGAAATCTAAATTTTATTAGATTTCAAGTCAACAAATATTGAAAGATTTCTTGGGTTTGCATTCTGTGCGAATTCCATAAAACTGATTAGCTTTTATCAGATTAAATGCCTTCTGTGACAAGGCTTTATCTTCTAGTCTCAGCTTACATGAACAATGAAACTGCTTCTTCAGTGTTAAAAAAAAAAGGAAATTAATGGTTTCAAACTGTTTATGAAATTATTTCTAATAACTTCTATAATGTGAAAATTCAGCATTGATATATATAGTTTTCTCAAAATTTAGTTAGCATTACTAACTTATTTTTAGGTCACATATTTAAAGCAGCTCATTTAAAAATTAAGTTAATTTCTACAGTTATTACTTCTGTGTGTGTACGTGTGTACATACATGCCTATTTTCTTCTAAAAAACCCTACCTGTTTCAATGAAACCACTTTTTTCCTCTTGAAGATGTGTCAAGGTTTCCTCCTTCAAGATGTATCACTGCCTGAAACTGTGCAATGATGGGCAGAGAGACTTGGAGCTGCAAAGGCTCAGGAGTCAAAGAATGGCAAAGGTCAAGAAATGTCCACGCTGGCAATTTTCCCCATAATCTGTCCTTGACATTTCCCTCGGGACCCAGCTTCTTTTGCGATGCTCTGAATGAAGCCAATTGTCAGAAATAGTTTTGAGATACAAGGGCTTTGTTGAGGACTAGAGGGTTGTGCAGGGTGTACCAACCGTGGAAATCAACGCCTGATATTATTGTCACAGAACCTGCCTAGCTGAGAAGACATGGAAGTTAAAGACAAAAGCCAAAATTAAAAAAAAAATAAAAAAAAAAAAATTACCTCCTTTTGTAATAACAACAAAACCATGACTGCAAAGGTGGGAGAGTAGACTTGAGAGGGATTTTTGTTGTTTTTTCCCAGCCAGGTCTTTAAGGAAAGAAAAAATTATCTTTCAGCTTGTAGTCCCACTAAATTTAACGGGTTTTGTGTATGTACTAATTTCAGCTGCAGGGGGGGCAGTCAACTAAAAGGGGGGGAGTCAACTAAATTCTTGCGAGTGGACAGTGAAGATGGGATGGAGACCCTGTTCAGGGAACATGTGCAAGTTCGTTCTATAATGAGGGCCCTGGTTAGGAACTGAGGCTCTTACGGTGCAGCCTGCAGGGAACCAGAGTACAACAGCAACAAAATACGATGTTATTCTTCATCAGCTTTGTGGAACAACGTTCTCTGAAATACCAAGCTTAAAATAAAATTATAACTATGTGAATTAGGTCTGACTCATAAGAATCATCCCATGACTTGAATGAGAAAAGATAAATTCCAAAGTTAAAAATGTAGTTATTTCTTTATATTGAGTAGATCATTACCTAAGCTCTGACTATGGAGCATAAAACACCATCACATCGGTGCCCTTAAGACAAAAAGTTCTTGAGCCTGAGTGAGAGATTTTACAGCAATATGTGTTAGGATAAGATAGAATAGAATGGAATAGAATAGTTCAGTTGGACGAGTGGTTTTTTTCGTGTGTTTCTAGGTGGTGTGTAGTTTGTTGGGGTTTTTTTTGTGTGCGTATGGTTGGACTCCATGATCTCAAAGTTCCCTTCCAACCATGAGGATTCTGTGTGGTTCTGTGAGGGATCATCGAGTGCAACTACCTGACCACTACAGGGCTGACCAAAAGCTAAAACATATTGTTAAAGGCATTCTCCAAATGCTTCAAACACTGAGAGCCTTGGGGCATCGACCACCTCTCCAGGAAGCCTGTACCCACGTTTGACCACCCTCTCAGTAAAGAAACGCTTCCTAATGCCCAGTCCAATCCTCCCCTGAGGTTTAGAACTCCCTTGGAACTATTCCTACATGTCCTGTCACTGGATACCAAGGAGAAGAGCTCAGCATCTCCCTCTCCACTTCCCCTCCTCAGGAAGCTGTCGAGAGCAACGAGGTCACCGCTCAGCCTCCCTTTCTCCAAACCCAAGGTCCTTAGCTGCTCCTCATAGGACATTCTTTCCAGTCCTTTCACCAGCTTTGTTGCCCTCTTCTGGAGGCACTCAAGGAATTTCACATCCTTCTTCAACTGTGGGGCCCAGAACTGCACACAGTGCTGCAGATGAGACCGGGATAATCCCTTCTCTTGACCACACTGTGTTTGATGCTCCCCAGGATGTGGTTTGCCCTCTTCCAGGCTGCCAGGACACACTGCTGGCTCTTGTTGAGCCTGATGTCAACCAGGACCCCCAGATCCCTCTCTGTAGGGCTGCTCTCCAGCCATTCCTCTCCCAGTTTATATTTGTGCCTGGCATTACGCTGTCTTGGGTGTAGAATCCAGCATTTTGACTTGTTGAATTTCATCACCATTAATCATTGCCCAATGCTCCCATTTATCTAGATCTCTCCGCAAGGTCTCCTGTCCCTCAAGAGATTCAACAGCTCCTCCCAGTTTTGTATCATCAACAAACTTGTTGATGGTGTATTTGATAATTGTTAATAAGTAATTCTGTTGTTTTGGAGACTGCTTAGATTACTTTTTTTTTGAAAAAAATGAGAAATCTCTTTCTAATTTATTTTATAATTGCAATTTAAGCATATGAAACTATTCATGGCAATGCATTAATACTGTCTGAGAACATGTTACAAAATTATAGATGATTTTTTTAATATTTAAGTTATGATAGCTTCTAATCTACATGTTACAAAACTGTAGTTGAGATTCTTTTTTACTATTTAAGTTGCGACAGCTTCTAATGAATACTAGTTGAAATATCTCTTGAAAGAGAAGCTGTTAAAGAAACATATCAGATGTTTAATTTCCATTCATGAAATCATAAAACAATGTGAAATAATCAAAATAAAACACTAAGAGTCACGTTTCAAAATATTTTTGAAATATTGAAAATATTTAAAATCTCCAAAGAGTAGGTTATAAGCCTACTTCATACTCTTATAATTAAGTTTCACTATTTTTTCCATTTTGACCATGAGGAAAAAGAAGAAAAATCAGAATTTCTCATACAGTAGGAATTGCTCATTTCGAGTGGATCCATTTTTAATTTCTTTTTTGAGAAAAAAGGTAGGAAGAAGAGTAGAAACACAATTGAAAACAAAACCAAATTCACAAAAGTGGTGTAGGATGCAGTTAATAAGCAGCAAGAAAACAACTCTGTAGATATTTTTATTTTCAAAACATTTTTACGTTAAGCCTCCTGTATGACTTATTGGCAGGTGTTGTTTCTATTTCCATGCAGGGACATCTCTTCCTACTTCCAGTTTAACATTTTTTTTCTCTAAGTTTCATGAGACCCCCTACTGGAAAAGAAAGCAAACATTTATAATAATTTCCTTGGTAATGAAAATCATGCTTTTTAAGAAGAGCAGTACAGGTAATCAGGTTTTCAGTAAGATATGCACTGTTTGTAATAGATGGTGTCTTTTTTAAGCTTAAGTTATTATAGCTGTAAATCTCTATGCTTCCTCCTTCAGACTGTTTACTGAGAATAAATTTTTCTTCCTAAAAATTGCATTGACGTTGTTTGGTACCCTCACAGTGTGTTTGCCTTATGTTGAAGTGTCTTCATCTCAGTAATTATGTTGTTTCACTGGAGTAAGAAGCATTTGTTATTTAAACAAATTATTTGGTGCTTCCGAATTGGGGAGAGGTTAATATTGTGAATATGGACTAAATGTTACTACAGGTGATGCAGCAGTGATTGCTGTAATTAATTTTTTCCAAACACTCTCTGTTACACAGCAGAGCTTTCCAAAACCTACACCATCTGGCTGAAAAATTTCGCATTTAGCTACAGTGGAAAGGTGATATTTTGTCTTCAAAATAAAACTGTTAATTTATCAGCACTGCAAAAATAATTGGCTCCTCTAAATAGAGATATGGCAGCTTTAATTTCAGTGTCATATAGAGTTTATAAGGTGTTCAGTGTCCCTGTGTAATAAAGAAAGAAAAAAAAAAAGGCATAAGATTTAGACTTCTATGCTTTTTTTTGCATGAAAAGGGGTGTGTTTGCTCTGGGATTCTTAGGAAAATTTAGTGCCGTGCATTTTGTTGTCCTAATTAGTTCTATATTTATTTGGTTCAGAAATTAATTCAAATTAAGACCACATCAATTTTGAGTAAATGTGTCCAAACAAGAGATAAATGCAGTTTAAGTACCCCACTTTAGAACTGGTTTAAATTACTTTTTTTTTTTTTTAATACCGCTCTGTAAACAAGGCCTCAGTCCTTTAACTAGCACCTTCTTCCACAGGGACAGTCGTTTATCCTGGGCTTTCTTTGCCATTTTATATATAGGGAAGACGTGATTGCAATACGTGATCCCGAGATGCGAGGTGCCCCCAGGCTGGCTAGCTCAGGTGGATAGCTGGCTAGCACCGTCTGTGGTGAAGGCTGCTGTCACTTGGAGGAGACCAGGGACAGACTGAATAGTTTCTGATGCTTCTTCATGAGCATCCTGAGAGCCCCTGTGCCCAGCACGTCCAAGAAGCCAAAATATATTCATCCACAGTTTTCCTCAAATCATCTAAATTATTCTGATAGGTTCATTCAAATATTTTTGAGAGGTTAAATAGGTTTCTGTGATGCATCATTCAGACATTATGAAATATTACTACTTTTTTTTTTCCAAAATACGTGAATCAACGTTCACTTGGTCTATAGAGTTCTTGCTCTTTTTGTCTATTGATGTTTTGTACTGAATGCATGTTGTTCATTTCACATCATGTTTTTAATGAGATAGTGCACTTAATTACCAAGGTGTTTCAAAATGTGATTTGACAAAACTCCTTAGGTTTGGTGATAGGCTCCAAATTGTTGTTTTCAATCTGCTGCTACAGCTCACAATAAAATGGTGGTTGACTTAGCTAGAAAGGGAAAAGACATATTTTGTTGTTCTTCTTTCAAAACACTTTAATTACATCTATTTGGAACATTATGCTTCCTGTATTATGGTTTTTTAAAAGGTGCTTTAGGATAAGGAGTGAGTTCATGGTTTCTTTCTGGTAAGGTTTTAATAGTAATCGATCATCTTGTCTCAGCCTTAGAGGGAAAGAGATTTAAGTGATTAATATGCGTGTGTAGTTCTTTAAACACCGAACTGTCTTGTATATAGGAAATTTTAATGCAGATGTTTCAGAGGGCTTTAAGAGTCTTATAACGTTAATTTAATCGAGGTGAAAATTTAGCACAGCAGAGACAATAAATATTTTGCTCTTGGATCTCAACTGTAACCATGGTGCTCATGGCCGCATCTATACCTTCCAATTACACAGTGCCAATGCCTGTTAGGCTCCGTGGCCAGCTGTTACGGTCTAGCCACATCCATAGCATTATCCTGCTGTCCTCTGTAACAAGATGACTTCATGAAATATGCATCTTGGAAGTCATTCCTGGCCCAGTTAATTCCCAGTTACTGTGGACCAGTCAACGAGCCCTCTCCCACGCAAACTCCAGGGGAGAGTGCGGGGGAGCGGGCTCGTTGACTGGTCCACAGCCTTGCCTGGACAGTTGTAATGATGTTAGCAGGACCAATGCCCAAGGAGAGGGCTGAGTTTGTCTCCTGGGCACGTCTACGTGTCTATGTGCAGCCTGTGCATCCTCGTCAGCTCAGCGGTTTAATAATTTCAGAAGTTTAGCCAAGGCAGAAGCGAGAGCTGCTTGACTGCACAGTTCAACTTGAGGGCTGTGTCCAGTTTTGGGCCCCTCACCACAAAAAAAAAAGATGTTGAGGTGCTGGAGCAGGTCCAGAGGAGAGCCACCAAGCTGGTGAGGGGTCTGGAGCACAAGTCTTGTGAGGAGAAGCTGAGGGAGCTGGGGGTGTTCAGCCTGGAGAAAAGG
>JAOQGH010000023.1:89330500-89364789 GCA_025769975.1 Gallinago jamesoni
GAGGGTGTAGCCAGGGGGGGTCGGTCTCTTCTCCCAAGTCACAGGCGATGGGACAAGAGGAAATGGCCTCAAGTTGTTCCAGTGGAGGTTCAGATTGGAGATTAGGAAAAATGTTTCTATGGAAAGGGTTATCAAGCCTTGGAATGGGCTGCCCAGGGAGGTGGTTGAGTCACCATCTCTGGAGGTTTTCAAAAGATGGACTGTCACAGTGCTTAGTGACATGGTTCAGTAATGAGGGGTGGGTGGGTGTATGGTTTTTGTCTTTTTTTTTTTTTTTTTTTTATCAGAGTCAGGTTGATGGTTGGACTAGATGACCTTAAAGGTCCCTTCCAACCTAAAGGATTCTATGACTGTGGAACCAAGAGTGGTCCTCTGCCCATTTGCTTCAATGTGGAGACTCATGAACGTAGGTCTTGCAAATCTGGGCAGACATGTATTCCAAATCACAGTCCAGTCGTTACATTGCAGTTATTTCAAATGAAATGAGCCGGAACTCATTAACATGAATCTTTGAAACATAGCAGACAATCCTGTGCTGCATATGTTGTAGTCCATAATGGGTATTTTAGTCAGCTTAAAGTTGAAATTCTCCAATTTTTGGTTCTTACACAATTTCCTTTGGGATACTGCTACCCAGGGTAATATAGCCCACTAACTTTTGGCAACTTATAGCCTCCTTATATACATCTATATGAGATAATTTTGATTGTGCCAAAATGAAATTAATGAAATTATACAGAAATCAGTTGTTATGCAAAGCTAGAACAGAGGCTTTATTCCTGACATTTGTCCTAAATATTGTTCTATTTTAATAATTTGAATAATTTTATTAAGTAGTGGATTTTTCCTTTGGTGGGATAATGGGATTGAAATTGCAGTTGCAACAAAAAGGAAATCGATCTGATTAGCTGTGTACAGTCACTTTAACCAACTAAGGATTCATACTAATTAGCTAAACATGTTAGAATTGCTAATGATACAGGCTAAGATAAAGAGCTAAGAAAGAAACTCTTTAAAAGGGGACACATGCCCAATATGTTTTCAACTGGTACGTTTTTGTCTGGCTTACCTTCTCCAGTATAATGAAATCTCAGTTACAAGGAACCATTTTGTAGAGAATGGGAAGATATTTATAGCTCCTAATAAATTATTGTTTCTGCTTAGTTCTTGATTTACAGTATTTGTTTTCAGATATGCTGTACTAAATTTTGCTTGGAGACGCTGGCGCATTGATTACCTCTAGCTTTCAGGTCTGCTTATGAAAAAAAAAGAGAGATTACAGTAATAGATTTTTGATGGAGTTCATTTAAGATACACATACTTATTTGTATACATACGGGTCTACTGACAATGGCATTTAAAAATTTCCTTTTATTATGAAACAAAAAATATTGATTAGCTCTGAAAGCTGGCATTTAGCAGTTTACATCCAAGCACTTTAAAACCATTTACATGAAAATAAGGAAAAACTGAGTACATTGAATGTTTCACTAATTTTCTTTAATTGCATATATTTTTCTCCAAAGTATACAGTAGACTCTAATTGTGCAAATTAAGAGTAATTGTGATAGTGAAAGGATATTTTTGTCATGTTTCCTTAGGACTCCTCGTAAATCCCGTGCTGTAAACATTTCTGAGTCACTTTCCTTTTGACTCATTGCTCATCTTCTCCATATCCTCTAATTTTGTACAAATCAGTTTGATTGCTTTTATGTTAATAATAACTGGTTCTTCATCACAATTTAACTACCTCTCAGAAATAATTATTTAGGAGTTTGCTAGCTACCTCATACCTACAGTTTATAATTTCCTCAAAACCTTTGTAAAGATAAAATAAATATTTTAAAAATACGTATTTTCTAGATAACCTTAATGTCTACATGCAATATCAAACACATTTTCACTTCTTAACTCTGTCATGGTGAATTCTCTCATATAATAAATAAATTTGGTGCTTTGAAATTACAAAGTAAAAATAAGGAATTTTAATCAATGTTATTACCTGGAAAGGCTACTTCACAAATATATTTATTTCACTTCAGTTATTAGTTATTTGTCTGTTGGCAAGGCTGTAAACTGCTATCTTTGAAAAGTGTATTTCCAAAAGATGAATAATAAATTTTTAAAGATTCATTCTATAAAGTATACATCACATCAGTTAATCATTACAATTTTTGTAATCAACAAGAAAAAAACAGAAGGAAACCCATTCTGCATTCTCCTTGTTGTTTCCATCTGAAGCAGACCCATATGAGTGGGAGAATTGTAGAAGAATCTGAGTGTTGAGCAAGAATCCTGGGACAGGGTTACTTCCATATTAGTTACATTACATCCATTTATTATTCACAAAAAATATGGTAATTTCTGAACCAACAGGGAAGTAAGATTGGGTCTTCAGTCTTCATCTGAAGAAAAACAAGGAATTAATTTATTCATCAAATTCTATCTGCATGAAATAAAAATTACAGGCTGACAGCTCCTACTGAATAGCGGAAGGAAACGTGCCACCACAGATGGATGTAATTCATGTTTTAGGGATGATAATTTATTTAAAGGAAGAGAATAATTTATTTAATTGCTATCACAGTTGTAAATTGCTGTCTTTGCATCTGAACAAAATCTTGTAGATCCAACTCCAGAGGACTGTCAGAAATTATACCTTTAGAGATTAGTATTTGGATCAAAGAGTACTGCAAATTTGTATTTTTTCCTGTATCTGTTTTAGAAAATTATATTTGGACTAAAATAGAAGAATTCTCTATATATGCCTTACATATGAAAGGAGACTATTATATCACATCTCAAAATAAAACGTTACATAAGGACATAATGACTTTTTGCAGTATGATACAATATGAACAAAATGGTTTTGTTTTTTTGATTCTAATGATTTTTTTTTTGTGCTCATACACCTGATGAAAATAGAAAGTGATTGAAGAAAAAAGGGGTAGTAGCACTTTTGAAAACTCAAATTTGGAGGAATTCAGTGCAGAAAGTTTTCTTTTGCTAGTTCTGATACTCCTGCTTGCTAGGATCTTCTGCTCTCCTCCAGTTTCTGTCCTGGAAGGGTCTCTGGAGATCATGTCCAATTGGCCCAATTCATGCTCCTCAGATTTTAGCAGTCTGTTGAGCTCTCAGCTTTTTTTCAAAATGAAAAATCATGTCTCAGGACTTGGGTTTTTTTAGAATTTGGGCGTCTGTGTTTTCTAGCATGCTTGGAGCTCATTTAATTTGTTTTTGCTAAAGATTAACAAGACAGCTACATCTATTATTCTAAGTGTGGGATGGACAACCCTAAGAATAACCAAACAATGTAATGTCCATACTCTGCATCTACAAGCATTCGACAAAGGTTAGTCTGGAAATTGGACTGTTAAAATACATTCAGAAATATCCATTTTCTGATGTCAGTATAAATAAAACAGGATGTTACATGTCATAAGAAAAGGTCTCGTGAAGATGAAAGTTGTTGTCTGAGGGAAATATCTACGAATTCAGATGCTGTAAATGAAACACTGGCTTTTAAATTAAGTAAACTTATATTAAGGAAGTTTTTAATCTGAATCTAATGATGAAAACCTACAGTTTTAATTGGGAGTTTATGGATAGTGCTTAAATGCAAGAGTACATTTGTTAGGTTGTCAACACCACTGTGTAGCATCTTAAATGGAGATTACATCAATCAGTAGCTGCCTACTGATTTCATTGTTGTTGCAGGTTGAAGTGCACTGGTCTGTTTTTATTTTTGTTTAATATTTTCTACAAATGTGTTCAATTTTAAGGGGAATAAGCTTGCTTTTTAAATAAATCTGCAGTGGTGAAACTTTCCCAGAGACTTACAAGTGTGGAACAAATCCTTGGTTTTTACCTTTAAGAAAGTATCAGTTTGTTTCCTCTACTTTGCTATGATCTAAATGATTTAAGACAGATATGGCGTTTATTAAATTAAAAACTTCAAAGGGCTTTTGAGATTTCCACAGAATATAACATTCCAGGAAAAGTTACACTTACATTTTTCCCCCGTGTCTGTTGAAAGTTAATTTTGCTTATTGTTTCACATATTTTTTTATTGTGGCAGTTGTGGTTATTCTTTAGTTCATTTCAGTGGCTACAGCCTTTGCAAAGAGACAAATATAAGGGATTCACCAGGGTATAAATGCTTGAGGGCTGGAAATCAAAACACTTCATCATTTATAACTGTATGCAAGAGCTTGAATGCAGTGATTTCCTAGAGGGACATAAAAGAGTAAGGTGCAGGTTCCCAAGAGGACTAGATGTTGCTCTTCCATCCTTGCAGGATCTAGGCATTGAACACTTAGCTCCAGACCTGGTATTTATGAATTTCATAAATTTGTGTGAGATATATGCAGTTAATGACCTGAATGAGGCAGCTAAGCAACAGCATGGTGGGATGGTGATGTGCTTGAAGTCCTGCAGACCTGGACACCAGCTACCCCAGTGGGTCAGGTGCCAATGGGAAAGTGAGTTTCAAAGGCTAAAACTGACTTTGGTATGGCTAGCTGTGTCACTTTAATCCTTCCAGGAGAGATCTCCTGGCTCCCTTAAACAACTAGAGCTGGGGCCGTACTGGCTTGACAGTGTAAATGGAAAATATTCACTCCCCCTTTTTTGCATTGGTCGCTGACTTTAATAAGTATTTTGCAAACACATTCAACCTTTTTGAAGACTGTAGATGTGCCGTAGCAGGGTAATTACAATGGAATAAATATTAGATAAACTAGATAGTTATTAAAAATACCTAAGGCAATTATTAATCTTATGTTAGAAGAGAATTCAATATTACTTCTATAATATTCTTTTAGTGAGAATTAGACCTTGGCCTGGGATGTGGGGATAAGAAAAAAAGGTGCAAGTGAAAAAAAAAACATAGGCAGGTCATTTAATATTTTATCAGGTAGGAGTGTGCTCGCCACAGTTTCGTTCACAGTTGCTGTCCTGCAATGGCAAGGTCCCCTTCCCGGGTACTGTTAGATATTGCAGCCTGTGTTACTCAGAGCCGCTGGGGCCCTCCAGCTCGTGCTTGCCAGCTTATTTGTCATATATAGTATGTCTTGTTCTTCTTTCAAGGTTTTTTCCCCAAAGTAGTTTTTTTCTGTTTTTTCATTAACCAGCAATGTGCCCTTGTGGCCAAGAGGGCCAGTGGGATCCTGGGCTGCGTAGGGAAGAGTGTGGGCAGTAGGTGGAGGGAGGTCGTTCTCCCCCTCTGCTCTGTGCTGGGGAGGCCACAACTGGAATCCTGCGTCCAGTTCTGGGCTCCCCAGTTCAAGAGGGACAGGGAACTGCTGGAGAGAGTCCAGCGTAGGGCAACTAAGATAATGGAGGGATTGGAGGATCTCCCTGATGAGGAAAGGCTGAGAGAGCTGGGACTCTTTAGCCTGGACAAACGAAGGCTGAGGGGAGACATTATTTACATTTATAAGTATCTAAAGGGTGGGTTAAAGGATGTTGGAGCCAGACTTTTCAGTGGTTCCCAGTGACAGGACAAGGGGCAACGGGCACAAGCTGGAACATGGGAAGTTCCATTCAAATCTGAGGAAGAACTTCTTTGGGGTGAGGGTGCCAGAGCTCTGGCAGAGGCTGCCCAGGGAAGGTGTGGAGTCCCCTTCTCTGGAGATCTTCAAGCCCCACCTGGATGCCGTCCTGAGTGATGTGCTCTGGGCAGCCCTGCTTTGGCAGGGGAGTTGGGCTGGATGATCTCTAGAGGTCCCTTCCAGCTCTGACAGTTCTGTGATTCCATGATTCCGTGATCAGCAAAGCAGTCTTAGGTTTTTAGGTATTGTTGGCACTTAAATGTCATAAAACTCTATAATTTTCCAGTTTTGTGATGAGGTTGAGTAGGTGCTCTAAATTGCAATTACTGAATACTATAGGCTATCAACTTGGCAAATTGTAAACATTGACAAATAGTGATAATGGGGGGAAAAAATCACGTTCCTTGTCTGCATATTTAACACAGTGATTGATTCTTCACAGTTAGCACATCTGTTAAGTTTATATCAAATTTCAGAGTGATTATTCTCTCTCTCTATATATATATATGTTAAGCTTGTTTTTACAATCAGCAGTGTTAAATGAAATGTAAATTCAGGGATCTGCTGCATTGATTATTACTGTTGCAATTAGCCCCAGACTCTGCAAACCAAGTGATTTGTGTGCTGCAGGGTGGTTTCAGTTTGGTGAATGGAGAGGATCTTTACATGCCCAGTACATTTGCGACGTAAACCAATGGAAACACATCTCTGCCAGATATCACGTTAAAGCTGGTTGTTTTCCTTCCATAACCTCATCACAGTGAGCAAAAAAACTAAGAAAAGGAGTCTATGTGGTTAGTGTGCAATCTACTCTTGGAACAGAGTGCTGTAGTATGTGATTTTTGAAAACAAGCTCATGAGCAGTGGCAGTATATCCAACAGTATTTATTCTGCATTGTAAGAATTTCTATTCTGTCCTGCTACTTTTGGTTGAATGGACGAGGAGAAGACAATATCTGTTGTCTTAAATTTATACAATTTTCACTTGAAACTTGAAATTTAAGTATGGTTTGGGCAGATGTCCTACCTGAACACCTTGGGAGCACAATTCAGTACCAGTTCATGTCTTTGAATTAACACAGTATTACTTAACTGCTTATACTTTGTCCACATTGTTTTGGAATGCTTTGCTCCTCTTAAAATATTTTATTACATTACCGATTGAGATCAGACAAGTCCTCATTAAAAAATCTTGAAAGATACTTGGTTTTCCTCTCTAAGTGTAGGAAAAGTAGAGGGTAATGAGCTCTAAGGAAGAAAGATTGCATTTTCTTGCATTTGTCCTTAGTAATAAAGAACAAAAAACCCCACCAGTATAGAAAATAGGGGGCTGGGCAGAGGAAGAAGAAGAATTTTGTAAAATGTTTTTGAGTGCTTTCGCAGGCTGGTTTAATTTCCATAGAGCTATGTGAGTTTGCATATGTCAATCAATTTAAAAGAATGCTTTGCTTTGATTAAGAACGTGACTTGAGACTAAAACTAATGTTTGCATAGTGCTTGGTATATGTAAATTGATATATAAATCCTGCTGTAAGTATAATTACTTTAATAACGAAAGGCAAAATCAAGTTGACTAACAGAGTTTTTAATTAGATTAACATAAACCAATTGTGGTTTAATACAATGCTGTCTACAAAATGAGATACTATATGTGTGTATGTTAAATGAGTTCATTTACATACTGGGTCCAAATTAACTGTTGTTATAATTTCCTTGACTGAAAAGAAATTTGTTTTTTATGCTATATTCTTACTCCTCCAGTATCACTAACATACATGGGAAAGATACATTAGTTTCTTGCTTGTATATTCAGTCCTAACTTATCCTGCTTCTTGTTGACTTAGGACTTAACTTTGCAATTATAACATCTGGCAAAGAGAAATATTTCACCTAATATGAAATCATCTTAAACTCAGTAAGAGTAAGATGAGGTGCTTGGAAATCCCACTGTCTTACAACTCCTTCAGATCTTCCTTTTACGATCCAAACTCTTCAAGTGAGAAAAAAGTTGGTAGGTTGCTGCCAGTTAGCAAAGAGCAGATGGTGTTTATTACTGTGACCAGTAAATTGTGTATCTGTAGGAGTAATAAGCCCAATTAGCCAAATGAGGATTGTGCTTTTAAATGTTGTAGGCTTAGTACCTATATCCATACCTGTGCGTATGCTCTATATAAACTTATTTAATTGTGCACTTTGAAAAAAGCTGAGTGGTGCTCTTCTGCAGACCGAATGCTTAGCTTTTGTAGAAATAGCTTTTTAGATAATGTTCTTCAAATGAATCAGTCTTATATACACAATTCCAGTAATTCCTTATTATTTACCTCGTATTTTATTTCTTTCTAAATAGTAAAAGTTGACTACTTTGGGCTTGGCTAGGATGAATGTTAAAAGGCAGGTGGCTTTTTTTTCCTACAGGGACCTCTTGATTCAATAGAATATGACTTAAATAAGTCATAAGGGCAAAATCATTGCTAGCTCAGCCTGCTCCACAATTTTTAAAAATACTGCTCTTCTTGCACAACTTCTCATTAAGGAGCAATCAACCCTCAAAGAACTCCCCAACTCTTTGCAAACATGGGTCAGGATCAGTCGTGATCTCTGACTGGGGACTAGTTTGCCAACAGCTCTAACCTCCCCAACACGGGTAAAACAGCCTGAGACTCGTTCCTCAGCCACCCACGCTGCCCCAGCTGGGCTAGCCAAATAGGGATAAACTTAGGAAAAAGCAATTTGTTCCAAGAAAAATTCTAAGAAAGGCATAGGCCAAAGATAAAAAGTGACATTAGGATCCTCTTTCCCATTTCTGTGTCGAAAAAGCATACTCTGGCATGGTTCTCATGTCAGCAGAACCCACAAGGTCCTGCAGCACTTACCTTGAGTAATACCCACTTTTGTACCCAAGCCCAGTGATTTTAATGGCAGTAGTGGCTGCAATCGCTCCCCGACCATCAAGCAATAAGTAGCAATATATAATATAATCAATATAAGCAATAGTAGCCACATACAGTCAACAAGCCTTGTTTGATTTATTATTTTTTTTTAATATACTTGACAACCCTTCAGGGTCAAGAGCGTGGCTTTCTGCCTGTCTGTGCAGTGCCTGGTACGATGAGTCTCTCTGGATATCTCTGCAATTAAAATAATAACCCCCTTGAACTTGTTAATTGCAGATTTAGTATAGATCGGCAAGTTTAATTGGTTCCTTGGCTTTTCCTCAATTACCTCGCGTCAGAGTTAAAACCAGAAACAAACAAAATAAAATGTTTAGATTAGTAGAATATAATAAATTGCACTGCTAATGTATGTGGTAGAGAAATAGCTATTCAAATTTTCCTGAATTAAGAAAGTTAACTGAATAAAGACACGTCAGACGCCAAACTTTTTTTTTATCATAAAATTTATTTTCATTTTAAAGATCATTTAAATGACTCTATTCAAATGCTACAACCTTGTTAGCAAATTCCGAGAAAAAACTGCTAAAAAAATGAGGGGATATTTTTGCTATCTCAATGTGAACTTTCATCTGGAAGGTGTTTGTCTGGAGTCGCTGACCATCTGTTTCATGGAGTTATGCTAAAAATATATTTTCTCTGTAGATTTAGATGCTTGCTATAAGCTAGTAAATACCCAGACAAATATTGCAGCATCTTCTTCAAGCACACCATAAATATGAACTCCCGGCACTTTTCAAGATAAAAAAAAAAAAGTGTAATAAAAAATGTTTATTTCTTAAGTAAATTCTCTAGTCACTGTAGCTTTACTGATTCTAACTTTGTTACTCGGCTTTAATTTATTCCTGAAGCAATTCTATTGATTTAAACCAGAAATTAATTTGGCCCAGAGTTTTTAAGAAGCTGTATTTTCCCTTTGAGCATTTAATGTCGAGTCCCGTTTTTCCAGACTAGCATCAAGTCATTGTTCAAAGCGTAACGAAGAGATGAGTCCCCGTGAGCTCTGTGAGACAGGGCAACCTTCTCCTCTGCTTCTGGGACCATTAGAGTGGAGTTTCAGTGGTGTGATACACGAAGAAAGCATTAGCACGTATCCTTTGGGGTAGATCTCCAGAGCCCTTCTGAAGGAGGACGTTTAATTTCTGCTTCTGCAGTTTGCTGTCTCCTCACATGCCTTGCTAAAGTAGAGCTCTGCAAAGTTCAGTCCTACCAAACAGGTTTTTTGGAAGCTCTTTTCCAAAGACAGCGAACATCACATCACTGTAATAAAAAATAATGGTGCATCCTTATCTGGGACACTGAGTTCATTTCAGAAAAGGCAAAAAATATTAGATATTGAAGAGGTATTGAGGTAAGCAGCTACATACAGAGGGAGGCAAAGTTGAACTATGCAGAATCTGCTGAGCTATAGAATGGAATAGAGTAGAATAATTCCAGTTGGAAGATACCTACAGCAATGATCTAGTCCAGCTGCCTGGCCAAGTCAGGGCTGAGCAAACGTTAAAGCATATTATTACAGGCATTATCATGCTTACAAAGTGTTGAGAAAAACAAAATTCACCTTCAAAATCATCCGGTACTACATGAAGGGGAGCTCCTTGTGCATATCAAAAGGTGAGGTCCTCTTAAAATAAATGTTATTCTGAAATAAATTAACTATCAGAAGTCCTAGAATAGGACCAGAAGAGAACTAATTTATAGGCAGGTCTCAATCAGTAAATTTTTATTCAGAAGTGAATAATATCTTGTCTCCTCCCCTTTTCTTTAGCACAGGACTGAATTTAGAAAGATTTTTTTTTTTTTTTCCCGTGAATAGGGAAAGACTTTTGTGAGGATAAGTAGCTCTGCAAATGGAAAAACATTTTATTTCCCCACAAAGGAGCTGATGGCAATAGTGAACAGAACACACTAAGAAATAACAAACCCATTTTGTGTTGCCAAGCCCATGCTATTTCTGTTTTGCTGTTTCTAGAAGAGATTAATTTATTGTCCCAGTTCAGGGCTTTGTTCTTCTTTATCTTACAGCTTGGAAACATTTATCTGTCCCATTCCTTATTTATCTAGGTTTTGTTACTATTCTGAACACTGATCTGTGTATAAAACAGGAACAGTCACTGACACCAACACTTTTTCTGAGTGGCAAACATATTCCTTGTCTCTGCTTGTAAAAGCCTATTAAAATACTGTTTATGAAATAAGAAATGTTACCGCTCTAGTAGGGATGTATTTGGGCTACATCAAACAGGGAAACAAATATTATTCTAAACGTAAACATTCGTTTTCTATCAATCTTTATATTTAGTTTTGGGGCTTGAATGTTAAAGCTGTAAATTATGTGTTGGATTTCTTATACCTGGAGTGTGCTGTCCTGAGGTAGTCAAAATCCTTACTAATATTAAATGGAGTTTTCAGTCTTGAAAGAACTACAGTTTAGAGTTTTGTGTTGCAACACAACAGCAAATGGTATGATTCTTTGCTGAAGTGGTTACCAGCATTCTTGCCCCCATGTGGAGCTGGAGACGAAGTTTTTAATGGGATAGTTTTTAGGATAGTGGAGCTGTGTCTAATTTCCTTTGATACTCACTTCAAAGTTCCAACTCCCCTTGCGCTGATTTCCTGGACAATTTACTTTACCATGCCAGGTACTGAAGAAACTTACCCCTGAGTTTGCAACAGTATATAAATCAGATGTACGTATATATCAATTAGGAAATAATTTTAATTCTGTGATAACTCTGCTAATATTATGACTTTTGAGAACAACACTTGGTATTTCCGTATTAAATGAGGTAAATTCAAGCATGGCGACAAGAAAAAAATACACACGGTGATCTTCTTGAGGTGCTGCAGTTCACTTAAGGCTATCACAACATTGTGTGGAAGCTGCAGGATATATTTTAAGAACCAGTTATTGTGCACATTTTGTTTACAGCATGGGTTTTAATTAATCTCTGGCATTTCCCAGAGACCGTGTTCCTATGTTGATGTAATAGATGCCAGCACTGGGAGACAGACTGCCCGTGCTGTGATCCACCTGACAACACCTGGTTAGTTTTAGGGATTCTCTTCTCAATCTCATAGCCTGAAGCAAGTGAGGTGTGTTGATGAGCATCATGTTTTACTGCAAGGGGTTTTGGAGATGAACAAGTCTGTGTATCCATGCATGTATCTTCATTCATATGTACTCATGCATGGAGCACAACCCTAGGCTTTTCACTAACGTAGGCAGTTTTTTGGTAAGAAACTTCACGTAATTAATTCTTAAGAATTCTCCATATTCTATATACTTATTGGGTTTGTAATCTTTGGTGTTAAATATTCAGTCTTAGAGCATAGACTCAAGCAGAATGTCTCACGCTTTATTCGGTAAGTATTCCCCATATCTGTAAGCACAAAGCTTTGTGGATGGATGGGAGCAGCACAGTTTGGGAATAAGAATAATTTCTGTGTGTCCACATATGCAGTATCATTTTTGGCTATTTCCCTATAAGAGTTTTATGAACAAAAACTTTGATGGAGACTGAGACGCCAGACTGTTGGTTTGGGCACCTTACAATCTGATTTCTTGTGTGCAGGATGGAGTGTGAAAGCAATCAAGATGCGGATAAACCTGGTGAAACCGTGTGTATGTTGGTTGGGGAAGAGGCTGGGAAGACTGGCTGTGGATACTTGAAAGATCTATTGAGCTATATTCTGTGTCAGGTTTTATTCTGCACAAGAGAAAGTTTATTGCCCAGCTGTTGACACATGAAGCATCGTGTCCGTTTGATTATAAGTAAAGCATCCCCTGCTATGGGCTGATCATTTCTCCCCGAAGACATGCAGCTGTCTTCCCCAGGCAAACGATAAAAAAAATCTAAGAAAATAATGTGCAAAATCTTTGCCGTAAACCAGGAAAGGTTTCTGCAAGCACAGAGAAAACCTAACTCACATTCATAAATATGATTGAAAAGTTAAGCCTCCTATAAAAACATCCAGTCTCACAACAATAACCATATTTTTCAAGTGGAAGTCTGTTTTCTCCCCACCAATAAAAGATTTCAGTTAATACTCTCTCTTCTGTATGTCATAATTTCTCAGCTATCCTCTCTTATTATGACCAGATATTATCCAAGAGACTTAGACCTACCTATTATTTGGAGAAAAATTGTACGCGTGGCAGGATTGCATCAGAACTAAGGTTGCAAAATAGGCTCTGCAGTTACAGTAGCTGCCCCAGGAATACGTGTTTTTGGGCAAGGGTTGTCATTACGTGCAGTCAAACTCCCTGAGTTTTCACATTTTCCTTCACTTGAGCTGTATGCTCAGGCCATGTCTGTGACCACAAGTGGAGCCTAAGCTTTTTGAATACGAAAAGTAGTTCTGATCAGGTTCTTATCCAGCTTATCTTAATAAAATAAACAAGATGAATAAAGTTGTGTTTCAATTTTTGTAGAATTTGTGCTATTCATTGAAACTTTCTTTTACTTGTCTGCTGTTGTTACCCGTACGTGAGCATAAAGGATTTATTTTTTCATAAATTATTGAGTCAAAGTTACTCTAGCAGTGTTTTCAGACTTTGGGGAGTTTATTATAGTCTGGTGCTGAGGATAGCTAGTGATCCTAGAGCTCACTGACGCTGGGACGAACGAGCATTCAACAGCTGAATGCCAGTGCACTGGCTTTTCTGCAACTTTAGACAAAACCAAATTAAGAAAAATTCAGTTGTAAATAACTACTTGCTTGCTGATGTGTGTTTTCTCGGTAGGTGGATGAAATGTGAGTGTCTGTCTGCTACATAATCAATAGAATTAAAATCCCAAACCACTTATTTCCTCTGAAGTGATTAAAATCCACTTTGTACATAGTTTATGCTGGCCATACCGCTCCTTTACAGCCGTATGTCAAGGTAATTATTAGGCATTTTATGAAGTGCTTAAATATAAATGGTCAGCATAGATCTTCATAGCGTGTATTTTAAGAGTTTTATTCTGTTCAGTGAACAAATGAAGTTGAGCTTTGGCTGGCCTTCTTGTGGTCTCCTCCAAACCTCTCTAGTGGTATAGCTCTGTCAGCTTTCAAGGGGCCGATTTTCTTAATATTAAGAGACACTCAAAAGATGTATCAGTAAACGGTTCTTCTCTGTTTGGTAATGTATAAGGGGCACAAAAGATTTGGTGGTGTAACTCGTGATCAGCTGTTCCACATGTAAGGGGGTCCCTGCAGAGCAACAAAAGTTCTGCTGGTTGCTCAGTAGTCTCTAGATGTGTAATTTTTGAAATCTTATTTCTCTCAATAGATTAAGCCCAAGGTCTAGTATTAAAGTTGAAGTTCAGTCCTTGACGTTCCCTCCTCATTGTTTGGTTTATTTTCTTATGAAATTTAATTATCAGTGTGAAGCCAGCAACTTCTTCTAAGCCAAGTTGTCCCGGGAAAAAGCCTAGCTACAGTTTGAAGACATGGGATTGTTGATGCCATGATGAGTCATTATCTCTAAATTTGGATTTGTTGAAGAGTTGATAACTTATAGTACATAAAAAGGTAGAGTTGGAAAAAAAATACATATTTGAAGGAAGTTACAAGTGATTTGTAATTAAGCCACTGGTCTGAAAGCCACCTTGTGTTCTGGGGTATCTGGCTTGATTCTGAGTTTGGATCTTAGTAACATGGCTGATGGATTTGTGTTGTTCTGTTCTTGCTGACTGAAGGGGAAACAAGAATATTTCCCAATTTTTTCCATTTGTAAAATGAGAGGTAATGCAAAACAATATATAACATCTTAGACATTGAGGTGTACTTTTGACAGCAGCATATTCTTGGTTGCTGTTTCTTATTGTCATGTTCTTTATCTCTGAAATAAAAATAAGGGAGTCCTGATACAGTTATCACGCCTTTTTCCTTGGCTGAGCTTATTCTTTGTTGAAAGCCAGGCCAGGCCAGTTCAGACTTGAATGTAATTTAGAACCATCCTAAGCAAGTACAAGTGACTGCCAGTTAACTTACAAAAACAGCAAGCCATTGAGTTTTTAAAAGGTTTTGGGAGGCATAAAAACAAATAAATTTAAGAGACTACTGATTACAGAATAAACAAATCACTGTTGCTTAATAGACTTTTTGCTAGTTTGTGCCGACATAACATTAGCACCTCATTTATTTATTTTTTCTATCCTCTGATTTTTGTCTAGACATCATACAGAAAAAAACAACGTTGTATGTATCACGTGAACTGTGCAGTGTTTAGGAATATTAGCAGCATGTCAGACAACGCCCAATGTTCTTCAGAATCCTCTCAGAAAACAGCCTTAAATATCTACAGTCGTCTGTTTGTGATTTGTTCTGCTGCTAGCAAACCAGCAGATATATGAAGCCAATACACAATATAGCACTTATTTTAAAAATCAATGTGTAAAATATCAATTCCTGAAAATCCATCTAAAGCTCTAACTTTGCAGAATATATTACTTTGCCAATAAAGCTGGCTAACTCAGGAAAGAATGTCTGCGTTCTCTGGGTTTCACATATACCTTCCGATAAGCAAAGATCCTGTTTAGCAATTAGCTAAACCTGAGCAGCCACTGGCCATTTTTGCCCTAGAGAGAAGCTTTTTGAGGTTCAGATAAACAATAAATGCTTCTACTGCCTTTTGTGCTAGATGATAGGGTACCTCAGTTCTCCACACTTGTATCCTAATGAATTAGGCTCAGAAAAAGTATGACCTTTTTTCTTTTTTTTTTTTTTTAAGGAAAGTAGTTTTTTCTCTGTTAAGCAGTTTTATAATGTTTATATATTTTATATGTTTATAAAGATTTATTATGTTTTTGAAAAAGTACCTATTGGTCTAAAAAAGTTCTCTTCTTTGCCTTCTAGTTCAATTTTGTTGGGAAATTGCTTGGACCAAGAGGAAACTCCTTGAAGAGGTTACAAGAAGAAACAGGTGCAAAAATGTCCATCCTGGGGAAAGGATCCATGAGGGATAAAGCTAAGGTACTGTATCTGGATTCTGGTGGAAGTTAGTGTCAAAACATTTGTGCTTATCTGTCAGACTCAGATTGCTTGTCTACTGATTAATGACTCTGTTCATTGACTCATAATAGACTCCAAGGCAAGTCCTGGTTTTCTCAAGTTACATCAAATACTTACAGTAAACATACAGTTTTTCTCTTGCTCT
This sequence comes from Gallinago jamesoni, assembly GCA_025769975.1. Taxonomy (NCBI): domain Eukaryota; kingdom Metazoa; phylum Chordata; class Aves; order Charadriiformes; family Scolopacidae; genus Gallinago; species Gallinago jamesoni. The sequence goes on from JAOQGH010000023.1 coordinate 89,346,151, forward strand.
GCAAACCTTGCTTTCCATGTAATTGTGGACCTCCACAATTACTATATTATCACTTTTATTTAAATAGTTAATCGGAAAAAGAAACCAGCTCAAAGTTTTTTTATTCTGGGAGAAGTCCGTTTCTCCTGAAAAAAATGTAACTTGTATAGATTAGTGCTGTAATATTGGTGGACATGAATAGGTTTTCTCTTGTGTTTAGTGTTTCTTTAGAGATGGGATTTTTTTTTTTTTAAGATTGCATATTTATTCAAGACAAAGTTCTTAAAAAGAAAGTGGATGTTTTTCTGAAATGCGTGTAAAAGTGCACTATAGATAAAAGAAAATAATTGTGTTTGGAATCACTGCGTGGACAATGCACCTTGGGCAGTTATTTGTAAGGTGAGGCAGCTTCACAGAGATGGTGCCCAAAGAGCACGTACTCACTGCGTAGCGGAGTCTTACTTTACAGTATTAGGGACAATACAGAAATAATGACTGCTCATTTCCCTGAACTGTATATTACCTCTGGTGACTTTGGGCATTATTCTGCTTTCCTTTCTGTCACCTCTGTCATTCATCTCAGCAGCTAAAATAATGAAAGCAATAATAGGCCAAAATTAAGGAAAGACTAATCAGGATTTTATATTTGGTATTATTTGGTCTCGGTAGTGCATATCAGCAGTCACACTTGCATTATTAGGTCTCTAATTACAATATTGGAAAAAAAAACACACCACAAAACAGACAAATTAGACATGTAGAACGTTTTTCATTTTTTCAGAGATTTCTTTATGACACTGGGCATATGGACACTTCAATTATCTATTTAACATTATATTTTATGATAATAAATGTTGAATACACTACAAATATTATTTCTAAGTATTGACAAGTAAAACATTTTATGACTTTTGGCTTACTGCTGGAATGATAAAAAGTGATTCCCTGGCTGAATGAATGAATGTTTGCTAAGTAGCATTAATTTGTGTCAGCACTGCATCTGCCAGCTCCATTCTCAGCCACTCACTAATTATTATTACCAAGAGTAGCAAATGCCCAGAAAGGGGAGTGTGAAGGGCTTGTTACCAGCTAAAGACTTTCAAACGTACATAAATAGATAGACTATGTCCTCTGCTTTTGAGATTGGTCACTCCTCGTATCATTTGAATTTCATCTGATCATAATGAGCAGCACAACATGGCACTTTTTACATTCACTTATGAGTATGTCAGCATCAACAAAATTCAGTGTATTTTTTTTCTTCCTCATAGATTATTTAGTCTTTAAACTTAATCTGAAGTTAAGTATGAACTTCATGGGAACTCATTCATATCAGAATGATGTAAATTACCTTCTTGAGTAAAATAGCATTAAATATAGCAGTGACAAAAGCAACTTCTGTAGACAAGGCCTCATAAGTGACTGTTATCTTAATCCAATTTAGACATTACCAACTCGAAAGAAAGCCAAATCCCTGTGCAATTACAGTGAGAGACAGAAATTACCTGAGCTGTGTACATCACTGTTACCAGTTCCAAGCAAAAGAGGCTGAGAATGATCATGGGATGGGTAATAGTTCCAATTAGCATTTCAGAGAGAGGATGTTCTAGGTTGAGTTACTGGTATAACCTAAAAAATATATATTTGACTGGGAGCATAAATAATAGCGTGAATTGCTACATTGCTAAGGAAAATAAAACTTGCTCCAATTAAAATAGTTTTCTTTCTGTAAAACAATCCCACTAGTCTCATTTAGGTCGGTTTGGGGTTTTATTTACTGCTTTAAATACAAATTACCAAAGTCTGGAGGGTTGTTGTGGGTATTTCGTACCATCCAGGAAATCAGCTTATGTGTATTGGTGGATGAGTCTTTTTTCTGGAGGAATTTTCAAGAAAAATCTATGTAGTTTGTCTCTGTAAACTAGAATTTCCTTTAAGCTGTGTATATAGCACCATGAACCATAATAGTCCCTGCAGGCACGTGTGCTCTTCTCCTCCAGCCGGATGCTGAGCCGCATCAGAATATGGAATATTCCACTGGACATTCTGTTCTTCTGCCTGTGCTTCTATGGGAACCTGACAAGAGTCCTTGAAAAGTATTAAACATAGAATTATAGAATCATCTGGGGCGGAAGGGACCTTCAAAGGTCCAACCCCCCCGCAGTCAGCGGGGACACCCCCAACTAGACCAGGTTTCCCAGAGCCTCCTCCAGCCTCAGCTTGAATGTCTCCAACTAAAACAGTATGTGTTGTTGACATTCCTTTTGCTGCAATCACTAGAAAGAGAAAATTAACTCTTTCCCAACTGAAACCAGGACACCTTATTTTTAAAAAAAGAAATCTGTGGGTAAATTTCAAAGACTAAAGAATTTGGGCTATTCCCTTCCAGAGTCTCAGGGGACCCTTGTTAAGAACGACTTAAAATTATTGATTATCGGTTGTGCCTACAGTGTGGGAACAGGATAAATTAATTTGAAAAGGCAATGCAACTTACTAAAAATGAATATTATGAGCAACTCCACTAAATACAACAGATCTTATATATGTGTCACAAAAAGTTGTGTTAGAAACTGTGGAAGAGATGCCCAAGTATAACTGCAGCAGTTCTGCGGAATGTAATTTGGGATGTAAGGAAAACTTACAATTCTTCCAGAGCAGTGCGGCTAATGTGAGTGCTTAAATCTCTGAGTGCTTAAGGCCTTGCCACTGGCTCAGCAGAATTTTGGTTTTCCGTAACAGGAGAAAGAAGTGTGCTGACAGGGAAAAGACATCATGAAACATGGACGGTCCGCTAGACGCAACAGATGATGCTGGCTTTTTGATATTTCTTCCTTTTGGTTCGTCGTGCAAACCTGTACCTAAAATTTGAAAGATTTGTTAGCTGAGTGACTCCCATTTGTTTTTAAATCATAGAGAAGGTATTCTTCAACAGTGACCATTGAGAATTGTGCCCATCATAAGCGCGTGGCTAATTTCCGCTGAGTTCTGAGAACAGGTTGGGCTCTCGCTACCTTGCCGGCTGACGTACTGCCACTAAAGGTGGTCATTCCTGTAGTAATATAGCATTATAAATATGCAAATGCATTCTTCAGAACAGACAGTGATGAGATTAAACATAGTCATGTTGAGTTGCTTAGCTTTTGATTCTTTTCCTTTTCTTTTTCTTCTTTTTTTTTTTTGCAAACAGCATGGGTCGCAATTGTAAAGGTAAACAATCAAACTAAAGTGACAGGAGAAATCTCATTACAAGTGGAATGAATTGATTGCTTTCATACATAGATGCAGATTTTCTCCTTTTCAACCATGCAATGAATGCTTTCCACTGTGCCATTAAAAAAAATAATGTATGCAGTGAGCTGGAATAGTGGTTTTTTTACATAAACTGTAGCAGTATGAGCATGGATTCTCTTTAAAAGAAGCAGAAAAACATATATAAATGTTTCTTAAACACTTCTATCTCTTGGGCTGGTTTCCTGCCAGAGTTTCAAAGGAGAGAGTACGCTCTTGGGGCTTGCACCAATTCTCCATACTCCCTGCTTTTATATTATTTATGCCAGCAGCATTTTCTTATTCAGATAAATTATACACCAATGTGCAAAAAACATGCATTAGATAATATATGTAACTTGGTCTTTAACTTGGTTTTTATGTTTTGTGGAACTTCAGAACATCATATGTGAGGAAGTAAAATGGCATTGATTTCACGCAGATGGCAGCAAAAGAAAAATTTCTGTAGGAAGAATAAGAACATTTAGGGCCAGAGATAAAATAACCCCACTGGTGTCCTTAGAACTGCCTTTAAGGACTTAATGACCTAACTGCAGATTGCTGGGGCTTGGGGAGAGCATGTGAGAAAAGTCAAAGCAAACTCCTCCCCTTTGACATCTCCCTAAGAGCCCTTACTGACTGCAGACAAAATCAAAAGGACACTTATTAGAGGTGAGGTCCCACCTCAGACGACAGAAGTGAGAGCAGATCAACAGCATTAATCATAATAACAGAATCATATGGGGTTGGAAGGGACCTCTGGAGATCATCTAGTCCAAGCCCCTGCCAAAGCAGGTCCACCCAGAGCAGGTCCCACAGGAACGTGTCCAGGCAGGTTTGGAATGTCTCCAGAGATGGAGACTCCACCACCTCCCTGGGCAGCCCCTTCCAGGTTTCTGCAGTTCCTCCTTATGTTTAGATGGAACTTCTTACATTCAAGTTTGTGCCCATTTCCTCATGTCCTGTCCCTGGGCACCACTGAGAAGAGACCAACCACATCCTCTTGACACCGTCCCTTTAAGTATTTATAAGCATCGATCAGATCATGGATTCACAGAATTGTCAGAGTTGGAAGGAACCTTCTCGAGATCATCTAGTCAAACTCCCCTGCCAAAGCAGGGTTGCCCAGAGCACATCACTCAGGAGTGGGGCTTGAAGATCTCCAGAGAAGGGGACTCCACACCCTCCCTGGGCAGCCTCTGCCAGGGCTCTGTCACGCTCTAGAAGCATATAAACAGGTCTTTGTTGTCCCACTAAAGAGCTCATTTCTGCCTCTTGGAAAGCAGCCTCTTCCTACTCTCATGGCAGCTGGAAATGTTATTAAAAACGTTATTTGTGAGCGAAGACATCAAATCTGCGTCAGTAAGCTTTTCCAATTTACTTACAAAAACAAGTATTACAATATTATAGCTAAAGCCCAATTTACTGCAGCTTATTTTCACATCATTAGACGCTTACCAGTGTCCCCTCCTGAAAAGGGACCAGGTAGCTGTTGTTCCTCAATATTGGGGCTTGTTTTCACCAGCGCGAGATCTGGCCTACAATCAGAGTGAAGAACTAACCCCCGGGAATTGCTGGGTCACAGAAGGACCACATTTATCTCCTGACAGTCTCGCAGCCGGTCCCTCCCCGAAGCAACAGTAACAAAAAAAGCCTCAGCGAAGGTTGCTATACTGGCGTTTTGCTCAGTGAATATTCCCCAGGAGAGAAAAATCCTAAATTGAGCAAATAAAAAAAAAAAACCCCAAAACCAAACCACCTTTCTGGCCTTTCTGTCTCTCAGAGACAAATTTTGGACTATAAATTGTGGGCTGGAGATACTGGAAACAGTCTGCTTCATTGATTCTGTAACTTATTCACCCGTCATTTCTTGGAAAAAGCTGTAAGTACCAAACAATTTGTGCAAACTTGTGTGCTTATTAAAGGAAACCGAACTGAAGCCTCTGACCTCGGTGATATGCTGCTTTTAATGAAATTATTTGGTTTTATATAACAAAGACGTATGTTTCTGCAAGCGCACAGAAAATTTGAACGCAAGTTTCTGTTTTAAATTGGAAAGCTGGCAGAAAAATCAAGACTACCTTGTCTTCCTAATCTTGACCTCTATTAATTATTGATGAAAAATTAAAGTTCATAAGTAGGTTACATGTAAAGGCAGGTTAAAACAATCAGGGAAGTAGGATACTCATTTAAATACTTTAAATGTTTGTCATTTAAGTGAAATTTGAATATTGTTGGAATGATCTCTTGCGATTCCTAGGGAAATCTGTAAGATCTCCTCTGATACTCTCAGTGTCCCAGAAGTGCAGCTCCCGTAGTGCTGAAGAGAGTGGGAGTTTTGCTAATGACCAGTAAAAGGAATAAATCTCTCTTAGTATTTTGATGATTGAGCGAATGAAATTCCAAATGCAGTCTCCAAACATTTCTCTATTAATTTTTAGGTTCAAGTCCCAGTCTGAAAAGGGAGGTGTTAGTTGCAGAGATTCAACCAGACACAACACTTTAAGTATTTCCTGCTAACTTGATTCATGGAGTGATATGATACTTACATGTAATTAGTGAAAGATTCAAAAAAAGAGACAAGGAAATTATATGTAAATGAACTCAATGGCTTAAAGCAATTTGGGGGACTGTAGATCTTTTCAAACTCTTGTTTTTTCTCATCTATACTTTTAGAACAGTGATTTATATTCCAAAGTATTTTATTTTTCTGCATGCAGCTTCATAAAGACCAGGTTTGATCTTGCTGAGTTTTGTTTTATGGTTATTGTTCCTGCTGTTTTACATATAGATAAATGCAGAAAGAATTGCTTTAAATTATTTGCAGCAATTACATTAAATCCCAGTTTTCCATGCATAATGTTATCTGTACTCTTGAGGATCATGACAAATACTTTTAATATACTTTAATGGGTTACTGTTACAAGGAATTTTGCATTGCCACAATAGAGGCAGCATTACAGTAAATTAAATTACAGTGCACACAATTAAATAGAATAATGAAAAAAACCCAGACTTGGAGCAACAACTCTTTGGAGTCCTCTGAAATTCAATTCCACGGTAAACATAATAGGAGGAGATGGTGAGTAGAATTTAGATAGCTAAGCTAGATATTGTTTTGTTTGTAATATCTCCATCAGGGATTAATGTTCTCTTATTGAGGGACATCGATTAGTCTCTGGTTTATTTTTCTGATTGATTACTGTTGCAATGTAGCATTCCTTTTTCATTTATCTACCCAACATCAATATAACTTTAGAGCTATAATTTCAGCGTGGTACTGTTGTTAAGCAATCTGCAATATTTTTTGCCTTCTCAATAACAGCTTAAAGGAAATCTGTACAGATTTAACTTGAGTTCATAACCATATATTACAAAAAAAAAACCCACCAAAAAATAACCCTATGCCTTCTTTCATCTTCCCTGAAAAAGAGAAATATTAATTTTATATAACTTCTGGCAACAGCTTCTTTTGAAGAACACTTGAGCATGACATACATTTCTGTTTTATCAAGCATAGGCATGTGTGGAGCTCTGGCCAGTCATTATTTTGAAAGCGCAATTAAATCAGAAGGAATGATGTTAACATTGCAAATGGTATTGTTGATTTTTTTCCCTTATTTTTCTTATTTCTGTTATTTTCCTTGGAGAGGAACATGAACTCAGTCCAATATGGAGCTAGCATTTGGAGTCAGGAGGAATATAAATTTTGCATTTGGTTCCCCTCACTGTGTGGCTCTGATTTTCTTTCCTAGATTCTTAGTTTCTCCACAACAAAGAATAACAGTCCTTGCCCATCTGCTTTAGAGTGTCGACAGAGAATTAATTCATTGATAATTATAAATCTCTTTACAAACACTGCGTGTTATTGAACTAAGTTCAGATTTCTGTTAGCCCTGCAGAAAACTTCATCTAATATAATCTTCTGCACGTGGAAGTAAAATTAAAATGTCTTATTAATACGTGCTCCTATCTTTTTCAAATTTTGAGCTAGGAATGTTGGTGCTATTGGAAGAATATTCACAAAATTACCGAAGATACCACGTACAAAGTGAGGGATCTGTGGTGTCCCAAATACCATTCACACACAGTTGCTGTTGATGCTTTCGACTTTATAACGGTGGCCATATTAATTGGATTAAGACTTGCAATAGTCTTGCTGGCTTCTTATTTTGAAGTATTTAGGTGAAACATTGCTGTTGTATATTCTGCATCATACTTAAAATAACATAAAGACTGAACTTATAAGTTATGGGATTTTGAAAGGAGATTCATGTAGGGTAGCTGCAGTTTTTAATTTTTTTTGTTCTTTGGGGTTTACTATATTTTACTTTCCTGTTTAGTCTACCAGATGTACAATATGTATTATCTATAGATACCTATTCAGGTACAGTGATTTTCGCAAATCCATGATAAAATGAAATTGTTTACATTTGTTGCACTGAAGTATGTCATTATTAAGATTTGCTAAAATATTTTATAAATACAATTCTGAAATCTATTCACAAATAGATTTAAACTGTTCACACATGACTGGGAGCTCATAACCAGTGCTTCAAGTATAGTGAATAAGATGTCATTTATTATCAGTACTATATAGAATTTTTGCCTAATACATATGTAGAAATATATTTCAAAAATATCCTAGCTTAAGAATAAAGCAGAAAACCTTTCTACATAAACTTAGTTACTTTTTTTTTTCCTGTGGTCTTCAGTGAGAAAGGGCTTACGAGAGATCATAGACCATGTTATTTTCTATGGGGACTTTTGTTTCCAAGCTGTCATCTCCATGTCTCAATTATGAAATTTGCTCATATTATATAGCAATATAAGGGCAAATTTTCACATTTTTTATTACAGTATTTGTAGAATGTAGTACGGCACTGAAATCTAGGAGTTGTCATACTACAGTGAATTATTAACTCATATAGTGTTATTTCCTTGCTCTGGAAATAGTATTCAGTGTTTGAGAAAATTATGAGGGGAGAAATAGGGGCAAATAATATTTCTGTATAATTGAAAACGTTAATATGATTGAGAATTCCTTTCTATCACACATAAGTTATCACCTTGTACCATGAAATAAAAGATCAAATGAGCTTTCATAATGCATTAGCTGGCATAGAAGCTTATGTTATGCTTTTCCATTCAGCATGCCTAATTAAAGTTTGCTAAGCTACTTGTGCCAAGCTTTCTTCTTGCATTGTATCAAGAAATGTCATTAGGAAAAAAAAAAGATACCTTTTGTGTCTTTGGAGTAAATTATATGTATGGGACTGAAAGTATGGCAGCAGTATTGCAGGCAAATATTAGAAGAGATTCCTGATACCAGAAAGCAAATCTAAGAACTAATATGTTTAGATAAGAGTTGCAACAAAGCCCTGGCAGGTGATACCAGTCTAATGGGTTTCTATATCTTGGGTTTGATTTATTTCTTTCATTTTCTGTAAGTTAAAGGAAAGGGTTTATAGACTTCAAGGAAGTGTCATTGCTTTAAGCCTCAAATACTGTGGGACATGAAAAAGTGGGACTTCTTCTGTACACCATGATATATTTGTGATAGTTTGTTCCTTTATTTCTGTGAATGATTTGTGATGTATGCTCTCATTTTAATTTTAAATATAGAAAAGTCATTCATTATACTTTGAATAGGCCCCAGTTGAGTGTCATTAAGAAGATGAATGTGCTTCTGGACTGATAGGAGTGCATCTGAGTGATTTGAAATGTTAGAAATTATCCCATCAGCTTTTGGCATCTCAGGGGATAAAAACAGAAATGCTGAGACTACACATAAGGTGATACTTTTGTCTTGTTTATTCCGTTCTACTTTCTTTAGATGCCTTTGGTGTCTGGATCTTAGTTGGATCTTTGAGATGCTTGCAGTTATATACATGTGTTTGGGTTTTTTTAGTTTTTTTTTTTAGGTAGGACTTTATTTCTCTCCTATTCATTACCCTATTCTTGGTTCAGGTAATTTGTGTTATTAAATCTGGACAATTTCTAACCCTTTAGATGTTTGTTCTTTTGGTACCTGCACAGCCCTTGGTGTGGGTTTGACCTGGAGCTTGAGTTTGAATTTGAGCACGTATATAAAGTCTAGATACAGTCAAATATCTTCTTCAGTGACTTTGGATGGGATTGAGTAGAACAAGATCTCAAACATCACTTACTTGTATTCCACTGTTACTGTTCAAATAGCTACTGATGGAAGAAATCTCTGTTGTCTCAGAATTTGTGTAATCAGTAGCATAGTTTTCAGTTTTGCGCACAATTCTTATATAATTAGATTATTATGATTTCCAGAATATTTTCCCACTCCTTTGTCATTTTACATTCATATGCATCCTGAAATCTCATGAATAGGTTTGGGTGGGATGTATTTTTGACAGGCTATAGTGTCATCGTTGTAGAAAACTTCTTTATTGAGCCTGAGAAAGACATTAAGTTCAAAGTTACCAAGACAAGTAAGAATAATACTTCCTAAATACCTAGATACCTAAATACCTAATACCAAGTGCCTAAATTCCTAAATTCCTGTTTATAGTTTTCTAAATTTTCATCCAAAAATAAAGAATAGGCTGCTTGGCTATTATCGATTATGTACTTAAGGCAAGCTGAATGGCTCTCTGGAAAGTGCTGATTAATGATTTGCTTAAACATGGGTGTCTAGTGCCATTTCAAGTGCTTGAGGATATGTCACCTGCCCTGTCCTGTGACCTTGGGCCTTAGCACACGCTTGCCTCCCACCCTTTGTTTGTGAAACTCCAAGTACCCACAGGTGGGACCTGCCACGCTCTCTTTTACGTGCCTTGTACTGCCTGGATGATCACTTGTTGTGTGTAACGTGGCTTTTGGCATATGGTTATGGTTGTGGACCAAGCATTTCTTCAAAGTTGAGGGAGTTGGTTAACTCCTGAGACTACTGCTAATTTCTTAAATTCTTCTGAATTTTTTCCGGCTAGGTTTTATTTTTTGCTTGGTTACTCTTTCCTGGGCATACCTTTGTTTCCATAGGATGTTCTGACTCAGAAGCAGTTTAGCTGGAACGTAGTGTGGAATTTCTAACTCCTCCTTGTGCCTCTGATATCTACTGTGAATGCCAGTTTCATCACGTGTGGCTGTTTAAACAGAGTTGCTCTAATATCTGCTTCTGCAGTTTCTCAGGTTTTTCAGTCCCCTGTTTTGCTGCTAGACTGAAGTTCTGAGGCTCTTAAATATTTTGCCAGCTATTCAGTAGCATTCATTTCAGGCCACCAGAGTTGCTACTGTGTACACAGCAGTTGTCTTACTTGCTATGGCTGTTCTTGTCGTGCTTGAGAGCTCTTTTCTCTTCTCTAATCACTGGGCTTTGGCAGCCTGGGGCTTTGACGAGCAGGCCTGGTGCCAAGTTCTCACAAGCTGTCGGCCTTGATTTCCAGAGCAAGCTCCATAAAAAGGGTGCTGTGGATAACACCACCAGCATCGGGAAGCATGGCTCAATGCTTTTTCACATGCGCCCAGGATTCTCATTAACAAAATCATCCGGCACCGGTAAGAGCGATGTCAATTAAAGCAGACACAGCGGTCGTTGGGGATTGGCAGCAGCCACTGTGGCATTCTTCTGCCATCTTTCCTCTCCTGGGGGCTGTCTTCCAAAGCCTGTGTGAGAAGAGATGGCTCCACTTAGTTCACAGAGTTGTACATTCATTGAGGAACCGGATGAATATGGAATTGTCTTTTAATGCATAATATTCCATGTGGGAATCCAGATTTTCCTCCAAAAATTTGGTGCTACAGAAAAGAGAGTGGCAGTGGCTTGCTTGGTGAGGAAGGGGTAGCCAATCCAACAGTCACCCCCAGCCTCCCCGACCAGTCTGCAGTGCCAGAAAAATCACACTGGGAAATTCAGGAAATCCTGGAAAGATGAAGTGGCAGATGATGGCTTGAAGTCACATCATTCAGTAGGTATGAGGCACTGTTTCACAAAACTGAAATATACAAATAAACCTCACAGCCCTGTCAGAAGTGTCATCTTCTGACCTGGGACTGTCCCACTGGTGAGCTCCTTCCATGTTTTGAGTTTCAGACTCTCAGTAGTCAGAAAGCACGCACCACTTCCTGGCTACACACACTCAATCTAGAAACTTCTAAGTTGTTATAAAATACTGCTTTAATTTATTTTTGCCTAAATGGAATAACGGGGAAGAGATGTCAAAGAAATACCCAGTAGTGCTGTAGTTAGGAAAAGCTTCATGACACTTGCTTGAGAGCGTAGCTGATAAATCATCTTGTGAATTAAACATTTGTCTGCTTGCTTTAGTTTTGAACAATTTTTCTCCTCAAGCATGCATCAGATGTTATGCTATCTTTCCGTACCACTGGGTGGTATGGATGAAATCCTTATATTTCTCTAGTAAGTCAGAGTATTCATCTGAGTAATTGTCCTTACTGATTTTTACCATTCCCTCTAAACAGATGGGGAAAGAGATTTTCAGTGTCTGTTGTTATATACTGAGATGTATTTATGCCTGAGGAAAAGTTTCATACCATGATATTCCACATATTGAAACAGTTTGATACGCCATGTGTTCACAACCACGGTGTAAGGCTGTAGGAAAGATTCGGGCATGCCCTCCTGACCCTCCTTTTCTGGTGGCTTGAAATACGTTGTAACCAAAGGATAACTTCAGAGGATGCTCCTCTCGAACTACAGGCATGCTTAGGTTAGAAAATCCCATTCTTTGTTTCCCCTCTGCTCATCAGTTTTCTTCTAATGCAAATCTGCAATGTAGACTTTTAGCCCCATCATCTCCTTCCATCCCACAGGTCATCCAAGAGGCTCATCGACCTGCTCATTGCAACCCTGCGCCTGTCCTATCATTTCCTTTTCATTTTCTGTCATTGCTTTGCATTAGATCTTCAAGTCAAATTTAGATTAATTAAGAACAAAAAGAAAGTGTGGGTCATGAGAAAAAGGACTTTGTGAGCCCAGAAATGAGTATAAGAATGTTTGTGTGATGTAAAAAGAGGGGTTTGCCATTTAAAAGTAACTAGTTAGGGCATAACTTAATATACCAAGAAGAATTAATGACTGTAGGCCACGTTGCCTCAACTTCCAGAAAGCTGGTGGCACTCCAGCAGTGTCAAGAGGAACTCAGAGTTTTGATGTCTGCCTGAGAGCACATGGATTTAGAGAGCCAGGGTATAAGACAGGGTGCCGGGGAAAGGTAGGCAGGATGTTATTTAAACAGTGAACCAGGGAGGAAGGTACAGGATGAGTTAATCAGTCTCCTGTATTCATCCCTTTTCTAGCAGCTTCTTCAGTATTTGAGCAGTCAAGTTTTGCTAGAAAATTTAGGAATCATATCCAGAAATACTCTTGGTGGCCCACTTTTGCTAATTCCCCATGCCTAAAATGCTCAAGCAGTCAAGGAAGTAAAATTACTTTGTGGTCAATAAGCACTAGGGAAATTCAGCTCACTGGCTAATGTCATGTAAAAGGCATTGACATCAAAAAGACTGCTGCTAGGTACTTGGGGAGGAAAAAGGAAAGGTCAAAATTCAGTAATTTAAATACTCGTTGCAGATTATTTACACAGCTCTACATCATGCTCAAAAATTAGAAATCTTTTAAATCAAAAGCTGTTCCATTGCTGTCATGCTAACATATTAGTGCATGCAACTTAATATCAGCAGTAAGGTCAAATTTATTTTTATTTTATTTACTTTAGACAAGACTAGTAATATTTTCTTTTTCTTTAGAATGATTCCAGTAAACTGAAAGTTGTTAAGCCTCGTGGTGTCTAAGGGAGGCTTTCCTTTGTCCAGCCTGCTCTCGGGGAACCCAGGAATGGAGTATTTATGCTAAAAATTGCTGCATGTTGGATTTCATTAATTATTGCATGTGCAGCTTAATGTGGTGTTTCCGTTTTCCTTGGATTTCTACTGATCAGATAACTTTCAGGCAATTTAAGAAACCACTTAAGAAAGGTTAGCCATTTAAGCAGAGTTGTTTTATCCTTTAAGTATTTAAATTGCTATGACCTTCTCAGCAGTTAACATATCAGACTTTCCTAAGTGCTTAGAAGATAACTGGGGTTTGCCTTTCAGAAGAAGAGGAATATTCATTTCGAAACCTTTCAAGTATGGATCCTTTCGCTTCTCAAAGCGAAGGAAAACTTCTCAACAGAAATGTAACGGCATTTATTCTCTGGAAAGTAGCATCATGAGATGAGGTTTCAGGTGGCAGAGCCCTGAATCCCAAAGCCCACCCAGCATGCTGGGACGTGGAGACTTTTCCTGTTTGTGCTTGTACACAGCCCAGTTTTCCCAGTGTGGTGTTGTAGCCAACTTAGACTACATCCAGAGCTACATCAGCCAAGTCTGCACCAGGTTGTCCCATGAAGTGTTACCAATTTGTCTTGTTATCTTGGAGTTCCTTAGTCCAAGAACTTCTTTCTATGGTGCACATATTCTCTGGGATCTAAGATAAAAATAAAAAAGAAGCATGTGCTTTTAAGGAGTACCGATGGTTTATATCTCCACATACAAGCAGAAAATTTTCCCATTTCCTTTCAACAAAAAGCACACAGTGCAAGAGCAATTTTTTTTCCCCTAAGGATGGTAGCCTGTCATGTCTCTTAATCTTCCACACATTATTGTCACCTGCATGCTTTGTTCCAGTATTGTGAATTTTTACACCAAATACAGAAAACTAGTGATATTTGAGAGAAAGTAGTCCTCCTGACACAAGGTTGTGGACAGAAAGATGGAATGGATGGGGTTAAATTTGTGCTGTGAGTCCTATGGCATGTTTTGTTTTTCTGGTCTATTTTGGTTTCTGCTGAGTTTCTGAACCTCAGTAACGAAGTACCTGGAATGGTACCATTTCTTTCTTTTTGTTTGAGGTGATTTTATACACTTTATAAATGCAGGTCATCCTATGGACTTCCAAGGGATGCTTGTCCATTTAAAGTTGTACATGTTTATTGGAGTCCACATTAATGAGGCCATTCATAACGCAGTACCCAATGCATTTTTTTCAAATGAGAACTCCAAGAATCATCAGAAAAGGAAAGGATAAATAGTGACTCTTCCCATCCATGTTGCTATTTTTCTTTTAGTTTTGTTTCTCCAATTCCTTTCATAAAAACATAAAATTGTCATTGCATTTATTTTATTACTGCTGTAGCTGAAAGTAATGTTAATTTTCAAAATTAAGAGGAGATGTTAATGCTTCTTTTCCTACTAAGTTGTTTACTATTAAATGTAAATAATTGCTGCAATAAGTATTCTAGTTCAAAGTCTTCTCCTGTTTAGGTTTTTTTCCCCTAGTCTTTTGTCTGTCAGTATTAAAAATGTATTTTGATTAGGATGATTTTTGCTGAGATTTCAGTTATAGTGCCCTACTGACTTGTTTTTCACTGCTGAAATTAGGCTCAATACCTGTGCTCCAAAGTAGTGCACAGATATTTCTTAAAAGTGTCATTCTCTATAAAAATTCAATATTTTCTGGGGTATTTTTCAGTTTACTGGTTTACTGGCAAGTTACAGAATTATTGCTGCAAGTTGAAAGAACCCTCTGTTAAAAACAGTGAAATATAAATGGCCAATTACATCTCCTTGCGATATTGCAAACTTGAAAACTTTGGATCCAATTTATTTCTTTCAAAGTACAGTTTTCTGCAGCAGCTCCCACCATTGTTATGGAACCAGATACGGAGAACAGTAGGGTATTTCTAAAGAAGGAAACCTTAAAATGGCAAGCACAAAGGAAATGTTTAGCTTTGATATGGATTAAAAGCTTAAAATTTTCCTTGTAAATGCACGGATGTAAAATTACCCTCTATACGCTTTATTTCCCTTTGGCACCGTTTGGTATTATCCCTTTGGGATTAGAAAGCTGATGAAAACCAATGAGGAAAAATAACATTAGGAAACTCATCTCATGCCTTCTTGGCCAGAAGACGGAGAGCTGTCCTAGTCTCTGAGCAGGCAGCTCAGCAGGGTTCCCTTGACTGGGAGGGAACGTTCCCCAGGGTGATGCTCTGCTCTATCAAAAGCAGAGGTGTCCTCACAATTTGCTGTTGCTGCAGAGTGGCATCAAAGCATTTCCTTCTTGGGATGGAAAATGGGGAAGGAAATCAAGTCTCAGAAGTAGTCTCTGAGGCTCTTCCTCTTACTGGAGCAGCTCATGGTGCGTGCTGTGTTCCAGTTGACTAAATCCATCACGTCTCACTAGATGACTAGTGCAGGACCGCAAAAGGAGTTCAAGTCACAGCTGAGCTTAGAGTACACACGCTCTTAGGTCTTTGTCCTACGCTCTAGGTCTGGAAAATGGTGGATTTCTGAAAAAAAAATAAAAATAAAATCAACAAACACCTACGTTCACCTCTGTAATAAATGAAGTGAAATGAAGTCAAGGAAGCAAGAGAGCAGCACTTTTTTTCTTCAGGTAAAGTTCATTAGAACTCATAAAGAAGTGAGGAAAATAGAACACATCCATGTATAAATATAAAGGAACATATTTTTTTTAATGTAATACAAAATAATATTATGAATAGAAGATATTTCACCATCAGCTGAGGAAGCACACTATGCAATGCAGGAGCTTACTCTAGGTACAAAATTACTTTGACGGTTAAACTGATTCAGTAGGCAAAATTGAAGTAGGAGAAAGTGTACTCTTCTTAAATTCGGAGTTTTAAAATTCCTGCCATATTTTTCTGATCTGATCATGGAAATCAAAATGAAACTTAAAGGCACTGCTGTCTTTTTGTTCCTGCCAATTTCAACTGCTGGCAGCCGGCGCCTGTTTTCTCAGCCTGTTGATTGGCGAGACATTAACAAAAACAAGTAGCAAAATTACATGGTTGGATTATTTTTTTTCGAAAATAATACAGCCTCAATTTTTTTAAGACTAAGTTTTTGCCGTACAAGGAATCTGGATTTTTGAATCATTCCTTACAAGCTAAGCTAAGATGAAATGCATGCTATAATATGTATATGTATGTAATATGTGACTCCTCTAAATGAACAAAGTAGTATTGTGGAAACCATATTCTGGTTTTCATTCTCTTTATTTTCTCCCTATGGGTATCTTTATATATGTAAAAATACAACAAAAATACAAAGTACATAGTGTAACTCATATCCTATATAACAGCATAACATTGTCATGTCCTGATATAATGCACTTGAAAATCAGATCATTTTCCATTGTTTTGTTTCATGTTGGAAATACAGAAGTGTACCCAGCATAGGTCTAATCATAAACTTGTCACTACTCCATTCTGCAAAATAAGCCAATACTGTGGTTTTAGTTAGCCTCATACTATCATAGCCATCCTTATTCCTGCCAGGGATTTTTTTGTTGGTCTAAGCTGTTACGAAGGCCAGTGGCCTCGAATAAGTTTGCAGGTTACTGAAGTAGGCTCATAGTTGTTCAATTTATTTTTATTTCATACGTACTGGCGTGCTACATAAGATGGGAGTATTGCAGTTCATCTTGATAATACAGTAATTACTGTGATTGTCTTAATTGAAAGAGTCCTTGTTTAATGCCAGAAAGCTGTCAGCTTTGCCTAACTAGGAATGCAGAAAAAATCCACGATGGCCATTTGAAAAATTCAGTAGTAAAATAATTGGTGCAAAATGGCAATTCAGCAAAGCAGTAATCAGCGTGTCCATAATTTGTTGAAATGCCTCTTACGTGAGCTTTAAGTTCAGTGCGTGGGCTTTAGAGCTTCCTTGGGATTCGGCTGTGAGAATGAGCTGTGCAGCACGTGCACGGTGGTTCGGTCATCGGGGCATGCTTTAAATCACAGCGCGCCTCTCAGCAGCAGCAGAGTCAGTTTTTATTCTGGATGTGCCGTGGCGTTGACCTGCACGGGCTCTCAAAGAGTAGGGGTTGCGTTTGGTGTCACTGGGGAGCTGGCCCAGTAAAACTCCCAGGCAGGAGGGGTCCTGTTACAGGAGGAGGAGAGGGTGACCAAGGGAACCCAGGCACTTGGTGGTCCTGGAATGGACACAGTGCAAATTAATTATAGCCTGGAGAAGAGAAGGCTCCGGGGAGACCTCATAGCAGCCTATCAATATCTGAAGGGAGCTACAGAAGAGCTGGAGAAGGACTCTTTACAAGGAAGTGTAGTGACAGGACAAGGGGCAATGGTTTTAAATCAGAAGAGGGGAGATTTAGATCAGATCTCAGGAAGAAATTCTTTGCTCTGAGGGTGGTGAGACACTGGAACAGGTTGTCCAGAGAAGCTGTCGCTGCCCCATCCCTGGAGGGGTTCAAGGCCAGGCTGCATGGGGCTTGGAGCAACCTGGTCTGGTGGGAGGTGTCCCTGCCCAGGGCAGGAGGGGTTGGAACTTGATGATCTTTAAGGTCCCTTCCAACTCAAGCAATTCTATGACTCTATGATTCTATTTTTGCTTAGTTGGGGTTTTCTTTGTTGGTTGGTTTGGTTTTTGTGGGAAGGGGATTGTTATTTGCAAAGCTTTCTAGTTGTGTCCTGGGCTAAATGGAGAAGGGTTTACCTTGTAAAGGCTGCATTTTCTTCTAGGTTTGCTGCCAGACGGATTTGGGGAGAGGAGGGAAAAGGAGAATCTTACTTCTGCCTTTTTTTTCCTCCCTGTTTCAAAGATCTTAAACAGCCTTATCTGAACCCAGTACAGGGCGTGATTCCCTCCTACCCCAGCAGGGTTGTTCCCTCCTTTCACCCGAGGACTGTTGGACCTCTTTGCTGCTTCTCGCCTCCCTTTGGGACAGGCTACGATGCTCTCAGCCCTGTGAGGTGGCATTGACCTGCCACTTGCTGTGCTCCGAGCTCTGGGCGAGGAGTGAGGTCAGTGCCAGGCAAACACGCCAGTGGCCTTGCCGTGCTCTGTCGGGTGTATCTCTCCAGCCAAGGTTTGCTGGGGAGATAAGCAGCTTTGTGGTTTGCTTGGATGTGCCGTGGCCCCTTTCCTCCCGTCTCTCAGGGCAAGGCCTTGCTTTTCCTTCCGTGGAAACGACTGAGAGACAGCACTGGGCTCCCTCCTGCCTCTCAGTACTGCCCGAAAAGTGAAGGTGGGACCAGGCAGAGGCTTTACAGAGTGATTTTTTTTTTTTTTTTTTTTTTTTTAAATTCAGGGGTGAGCTGCAGCCCAAGAATTTGGGTTTGAAGGCTGACATATTCAGGACAGTTGGCCAAAAAGGCCAACAGCATGCTGGCCTGTATCAAGAACAGTGTGGTAAGTAGGACCCGAGAGGTGATCGTGCCCCTGTACTGGGCACTGGTGAGACCCCACCTCGAGTACTGTGTCCAGTTTTGGGCCCCCTACCACAAGAAAGATGTTGAGGTGCTGGAGCAGGTCCAGAGAAGGGCAACAAAGCTGGTGAGGGGTCTGGAGCACAAGTCTTATGAGGAGAGG
>JAOQGH010000023.1:89364889-89381281 GCA_025769975.1 Gallinago jamesoni
GGGGCTTGGAGCAACCTGGTCTGGTGGGAGGTGTCCCTGCCCAGGGCAGGGGGGTTGGAACTCGATGATCTTTAAGGACCCTTTCCAACCCAAATGATTCTATGATTCTGTAATTATAGTTGTATCCATGTCTGCATTTTAAGTATACTTTGGTGGAATACTTAGAGAGAATTTGCTTCTAGATATTAACGTTAAATTTAAAAATGCTATGCATCAATTCTAAGGTCCTACTAGAGCTTCTTATTCTCCATTTAACTCCAGTGTATGTCTTAATATTACTGCTGCAGTACCATCCATTTTGTTCTTTCCTTTGAGGTCATGGGAAATTGCATGGTACAAACAAATTTAGCACTATGTACACATTTTGTGTTTTGGACAAAACACAAATGCAGAAGGAAATAAAAATACAGATATTTTAGGGAAAAAGCAAAACAAATCAGGATGTCTGGCCTTTATTTTTCCTCTAACAAAAGCATTTCGTATTTAAGCAGTTGACATGCCAGTAACAATAATCTGGCAATGCACTGCTTCTGCAGAAAAGGATACAGCAGCTATCTCATGCATTAGCCTGAAGCTCCAAATCCCCTCTGACTGACTGTCTTGGTAAGCAACAGAGATTTTGAGTGTTCCAGGAAATCAGTGAGGCTTCAGCATATGTTTAATGCTGAAGTGCTAACCCAAAGAGGGATGAAGTTAAGGCTGAGCATAACAACTCTGTGTCAGAAGATCGCTCTTCCTTGCTCTAGGAAGGGGTCTTGCTCATCCTGCTCTGTTTGTTATCGTATTATATGGCCATTTTAATGACCTGATTAAACTCATTGTAAGAGTTTTGCTGCCTCCAGGCAAAAATAGTCTCTGGTAGTTAGAAATGTAGTCCTTCAATTTTATTTTCCTTCTTCAATATGAAACCTTTTCTTTTTCATTTTTTTTTTTTTTTTAAGAGAGAACATACGTCTCTTCTACGTCTTGGCTTTGGCTAAACAAATGCCCAAGCTATTTTAATTTCCTCTCCTAAAATAGAGTCCCAATACTTCTGAACAACCTAGTCATTTGTCTTTGTACCTATTCCAGCCTGAATACTAAGCTCATCCATGCTGCATTGGCTGCAGTAGCTATTTTCAAGGAATAATTTTTCTTCAATATGTCTTGCCTTGGAACAAGCAAACTTCACTACAAAGAATCCAATCAACACCACGTTTCGTGTATTGTTTGGTTTAGAAACATAAAGCCAGATTATACTAACATTTATATACAGTCTTGGCCAAGGATGTAAGTAAAAGACTAAGTGGTTGTGCCACCAAAAATACAAGCGAGGAAAGTAAAAATAGTTATTTTTCAATACATTATAATTTAGATAAAGCGTAGTAAATAGATATTTAGAAATTCAGACTAAAATAGAAAATATTATATTTAATAATGTATAATGCTGGTGGGACTTCCAGTATTTCTAAGCTATAAAGTTATTAATTCAATATATCTAGTAAAACATTATGCATCTTTTCCAGACTTGAGTATTGACATTTGTATTTTCTGAAACCACTTGCCGTTTTACTTCTGTGTTGGGTTCATTTTGGAGATATGCTTTCAGAGATGCAGTGCCTAAAGAGGGATTTGAGTGAGAAAAAAATGTGTACTTATCTTACCTACGTAAGCCTAGTAAAGCGTTGCACAAGTCCTTTTAGTCCTGTGACAGGGTATGCAGATGCTTTCAGGGACTGGCCAGGAGAGCATTAATACATCAAGCTCTGTGATTCCCAAGCCCCGTGGCTGCTGTGGCAGTGAATAATGCAGAGGATGTAGCACACTTTGCTCCTGGTGTTTGTGATTTCTTTCTGTTACTTCTCTGTTTAGATCTTTTTGGTTTAGAAATCTTTTTCTTTTTTTTTCATTTAATTAAATCTTAGCATAAGCGACGCATTCAAAATGAAAGCAATTGGAGCTGTGGTAGAACCTGAAGTTCAATTCTTTTATCACTCACTGTCTTCAATGTTTTTACTAATTTGTATCCCATTCACAGAAGTGGAGTAGACATTGCCAATTGCCTGGGTGGTTCTAATGGAGCCACTTTCCTCTTGGTCCTGAACCTTGCTGTCTTCTCCCAGATGGGCCAAGTCACCAGCAACAGCATCAGTCCATTTTCCGAGTGTGTTCTTTAAGGAACGTATCGTGGTTTATTTATTGAAAAGTAGCCATCTGCTCACAGTGAGGGGATTGTGGGTACTTAATTCAGGAGCCTGAGTTTTATGTATAATTAACGGAGAAGGTAGGACAGGCCTCCAAAGGAAATGAAGATAACCTGATCTTCTTTGTATTTTGCTGTTCTCAGCATAGGAATGGATGGGCCACGGTACTGCGCCTAAAGGGGGGCAGGTATCCTGGAATGCCTGAACTCATGTCAGATATGGGGTTTCACAGCTTCTTTCCAGTTGAGATTTAAGTGCTACAGTATCTTTGGAGGAATGAGTATCCCCCGGAATGAAAGGAGTGGTGGCCTTTGGGAAGTATGGATATGATTTGACTTTGGCGGATAAAACTTACAGTTGTGCATTTTTAGAAGAGTCATGTACCCATGAACTGGAAGAAGGACACACTTGAGGAGCATTGCAAAGCAAGGGGGAAAAGGATTTTTTCTGCTTATTTTGGGTCACTCTGAAAGAAGGGGTGCTCTAATTGTGCCATGAGAGAGACAAAAGTAAGAGAGAGCAAGACTGCTTGTGGCTGTGGGGATTTTAGTTTTATAAAATGCAGCGTGCCAGCTCTGCTCAGCCAGTGGAAATGAATTCTGAATACAAACCATCAGCTCGCTGTGCTGAGCCTGAGCTAATGCGTCTGCCTCCCGATAGACGGTGTGAGCCTGGGGTCTCTGCTGTGCTCATCGCATCTGGGCAGCTCCTGGCTTTCAGCTGATGTACGTGTGTACGGGGCACACCATTTAAACACGTTCTCCTTAGCCAAGTGCAAAGGTGACTCCTCAGAGGATTAGTTGTGCCTCCTGATTGCTCTGAAAAGAAGTTTCTGTTTATTCCTGGCGACTTCAGGTTCCTTCAGAAGCCAGATGGTGCAGCCCATACTGCTCTTTGAGACCTTGGGCATACAACAAAGCTCATTATGTCCTTGCCTTTCAGTTTCAAGTAACGACGATGGTAATGACACAGGAGCTCAAAATGATTTTTCAGATGAAAAGCACAAAGGCAAATGTACGAGTATAGCTGTCAAACACAGTTACAGATTTACGAAGATCCATGGCATTATATTCAGTGGAATTATGCTAGACTACAAAGGGCAGGAAAGCTTATTCAAATAGAAAATCATTCTTAAAAGTCTTTTGAACTTTCTGAAGTCAGAAGAGTCAAATTTTTTGAAGTGAGACTGGAACTCTTTATCAATATTCCATGGCTATTTCTTAAATTTATCTAGCCTAGCACCAACAGCAATGGTAAGAACTCTTCTAGTACTTCTAGACCTTGTTACTGGTGCTTCTTGGTTAGATAATACTGGGCCTCCTGCTCTGCTTCTTTTAGAGGAAGAAATAAGTAGTATTTCTCCTATTTGTTCACAAATAATTTGTGCCACACCCCATTTACCTGAAAGTATTAGGAAATAGCAAACAGGCAGGTTTTTTGTTCAGAAACCCAAGCTTTCCTTTAAATATCCTACCTCCAAACAGGACCTTTTCTTGGCTTCCTCCTGTGAACCTATTCAGAAGACTACTTTGTCTCTTGGCTCTCTTTTTCTTTTGCTGGGAGGCAAATAGGCCTCTTCCTGCAGAAGAATGGGTACTGCCTCCAGCATTCGCCACTGGTTTGCAGGAAAAGAAAAATCACTGGATGGGTTCATTTTCCATTCAGGAGCTTTGTATGCCTGCTGGTTGTAACCCCTCATTAGTCATGTTGTAATTACACGTTTGCTTCTGTAGCCCAAATAAGTGATATCAAGCCTGTCCACCAGATCTGATAGCCATTGGTGAAAGATACAGGCACTGGCAAGCATTAGCTGTAGCCAGCTCAGATTGTATTTTGTTGAAAAAACTCTTCTAGCTATTCCACCAGAGAGCTGGGGGTGTTCAGCCTGGAGAAGAGAAGGCTTCGGGGAGACCTTAGAGCAGCCTTTCAATATCTGAAGGGAGCTACAGGAGAGCTGGGGAGGGACTCTTTGTCAGGAAGTGCAGTGACAGGACAAGGGGTAATGGTTTTAAATTGGAAGAGGGGAGATTTAGGTACCAGAAAGAAATTCTTCCCTGTGAGGGTGGTCAGACATCGGAACAGGTTGCCCAGGGAAGTCATGGATGCCCCATCCCTGGAGGTGTTCAAGGCCAGGCTGGATGGGGCTTGGAGTAACCTGGTGTGGTGGGAGGTGTCCCTGCCCAGGGCAGGGGGGTTGAAACTTGATGATCTTTAAGGTCCCTTCCAACTCTAACCATTCTATGATTCTATGATCTTACAGACCCTCAAGTAGCCTGTACAAACCTGTGTTAGAAATGTGCCAAAAAATAGAGAAAGGTATTATTTTCTGCCTTTGTTACTGCATATTGTTTTATGTACCCTTTCCTTCTAGTCCTCTATCTCTTTTTCTCCTGAAAATGCAAGCCAAATTTCTGTGAGCGGGGATTCTGTTTCTAAATCACTTGTTTCTTGATGAAACACTAGGTTACTAGTGGGTAAAAAGATTCCCCAAAGTGTGTGTTTGCAAATAAGTTTGACCCATCTGGGTAGAAGGAATGAATGGAAATAAGAGAAATAAAATACAAAGCAGCTTGCTGAAAATAAGCAAGACAACCCACAGTATTTAGATGAGCATTATAATGAATTATACTGGAAACACTAAAGGCAACTGCTGTGCATAAACCATTCATTGATCTTTCAGATTCTGTAATGTTGACCAAAAAGTGTTGTAAAAATAGAGCGTGCAGGTTTTCATGTCCAAACCCAGAATAGTTTGATTTTCTGGTGCTGAAGACCAAGTCTCAATTAAAGCACTTGCATGCTGTGCTTAGATTTAAGAAGTGATAGAAACAGTGGGTGGCAGACTCAAAAGTTATGGCACGGATAGATTACAGAACTAGTCATCGATCGCAGGCCTCGTGGACTGGCAAATGTGATGATTTATTTAATCTTGGACATTGTTTCTGCACTGACCCTTTGTGCAGAAGGGCCTGGAAGTAAATGATGCTCAAAACCATGCTTTCATATCTTTTTTTGGACAAATTTGTGGCTTTTAATAGTCTGGTTTTTGTGTTGGGAGGAATACTATAAGACAAAGGAAAATCCTTCAAGGAGAAGGGGAGGAGCAGACAGGCTGCCTGCCAAACCTACCCAGTCCACCACGAGTTCAACCTCCCTGAGCTTCTGCCGAGCCAAAGGAAGCCTTTGGAGTATCTGTTGATGCGATGGGTTGGTTTAGCTTTAAGTTTGATTTTAATTAGTGAACACAGAGAACTTTGGGGGATGTGTTGCTATAAAGTGCTAGCAGGTGATGGTCCCCCCGCACTGGGCACTGGTGAGGCCCCACCTCGAGGGCTGTGTCCAGTTTTGGGCTCCTCACCACAAAAAATGACATTGAGGGAGGAAGGGAGGGAGGAAGGAAGGATCGAAGGAGGGAAGGAAGACAGGCAAGCATGTTCCTTCCTGTTAATCATGTTACATGTGTGTCCCCCGCTGGCAGAGGGCTCTCTGGAGGAGGCACAACCCCAAGGGTAGGTGGCAAGGACCCAGGGAGTGACAGTGCAAGACGTGGAGGCAAGTGACCAAAGTGGGCAGAGGTCCCTTGTCACAGCTGGGAGACGAGGGGCACTGTTAATGGAGAAGACATCACACTGGTTACTGGAGAGGTGTTTCAACCACTTTTCCAGACTGCTCAGTGGATCTCAGGTCTTGCAGTAGGATAACGTGATAGCCAGTGTGCCGTTACTCAGGCTGCAGAGGGGCAGAACCTGTCCCTGCCTGCTGGATGCACTGGTGAGGAAAGTATCTAACTGGTAAACCACAGCAGAGAGAGGTTTAATTAATCAGCTGTTGTTGCGCAGCTCAGCGTTCCCACGTGTCCCAGGAGAAAGGTTAAAGCCCAGACACCACACAGCTTTTCTGCTGGGAAACTCTATCACTGTCACCCCCCTGTGTAACTTACGTAAAATGAAAATAAAACAAATGGAGTTTTTCATAATTAGATATATCGTCTCTCTTAAATCATACCAGGATCTGTTCCACATTGTTGCTTTTGCAGTCATTGACGGTTTCTGAGTGGAATAAAAATTACACCGTACAGCAGGAAAAATCTGTGTGAATCTAGTAATAGTAGCATCTCAACCAGCTCTTGCCTGATTGCTTAGGTTTCCACCTCCTTGTTTGCTCTCTGTGCCACCAGCAGTGGAACATCTAGGTCACTTGCAAAATAGTGCAATTTTCAACCACCTTGCCCAGTAAAAACAGGTAATGCTTAAATACGTGTTTGGAGTAGAAAATTGATATATACAATATTTCAGATTCATGCTGGTTCTGTTACCTTTTTCCAGAATAGTTAAAATGATGTCTATTATCCTTCAGCCAGTTTCAAAAGTAATGCCTACCAGTCTTTAAATTTGTCTAGTGTGCCCTCAGTGCTGTTTTTTCCCTCTCATCCTAATAATTTTAATAAAAGAACTAAGCAATGCAAAGTTTGTTTTTCGCATCTTTAGGGTTGCCAATTGTACTCTGGTTACTTCTTTATTAGTGTAGTTTGGGAAGATCCAAAAAGATATTTAGATTCCTAAACTGATTGATTCACCTCAACTCCCGTTGAGTTGACCACCATCATCTTGACCACCACCCTCAGCTTGAGATGAGTCACCCTGTGACAATGTTTCTTTCCACTGAGAGCTCTGCATGACTAGTTTAGGTTTAAACTTCTAGCTTCTGGACGCCTAAGTCAAGGTAAATGAATCCTACTCAGGAAACTCAAATAATTGTCCAGCTGCCCTTTAATTATCTTTCCAGACTGGGACCTTTGTCGGAGGTCCAGCATCACAGAAAAGATTTGGGGTTGAGCACAGCCTGGAGAGTGTAATTATGTCCTCAAAGAACTTGAGTCATTATGTTCTTTACACACTTTCAATGAAAAAACCAAAATACCAACAAAAACCATTCATATGGGAAATGCAGAACAAGGAGCTAAGTCTGTTAGGACTTTTGGATTTATTTTTTATTTTGCCCTCTTTTCAATTTAGGAGGGAAGAGAAGAAAGGAAAGGAAACGTGTTTTTTTCAGCGTTTAGTATCAGTCGGAACATTTGAGGATGCCCATACAGC
This sequence comes from Gallinago jamesoni, assembly GCA_025769975.1. Classification (NCBI taxonomy): domain Eukaryota; kingdom Metazoa; phylum Chordata; class Aves; order Charadriiformes; family Scolopacidae; genus Gallinago; species Gallinago jamesoni. Next base: position 89,372,169 of record JAOQGH010000023.1, read on the forward strand.
AATAAAAATACCCTCATCTTTTGTCTCAAAGCTATGGAAAAAGTCTGCTATAAACAGGGCTGCTGTTCGATTCTATTTTATATTCCTTTGTACTGGTATTGAAAATGAGCAACAAGGGAGACCACAGGTGTTCAAGCACTAAAGAACTGGAAAACAAATGCAATGCTTCATTTTCAGCCGGAGGCAGGCTTCCGTGTTTCCTTAGAAAAGGCTTTTAATAGAAGGAAAATTTGTGGTAAATGGATGGTGACATTAAGCAAAATTGACTATAATTGATTAATGTAATCTACATATTTTATGATTATCTGAGACGTGGCTACTGTATAATGAAAATGTTGCAACTCTCAAAGCCTGTGCACAAGGTTATGTATTCTTGCATAGATCTGAGAGCATAAAGGGGGGTGGAGGAGGGATTTAAATTGCCAAGGATGATCTGGATGATAAAACTTAAGTGCAAATGAATATTAATTTTTAGTGCAGTAAAATTAGCTGACTCTTTGAAGATTGCTGGTACTTAACCTTTTCTGGAGTACAGTTGATCTGCTTTAAACTGAATTTTTAAATTCTTTTACTCATGCAATTTTCCATTGATTTGGTGTGTTTGTGATAGTCCGTTCTGGTTTGGACCCTGTAAGAGCACTCGTGGGAGATGGGAAGTCCTGGGGAGGGGAACAGGAGCCACCTGCTGTGAGATTTTAGATTAAATGCCCTGTCTGCACTTAGTCACTGACATCTTGGCCAGGCCAGTTTAGTACCAGTGACCTCTTCAGCCAGGGGTGAGCTCCCCTGAACTGAATGCACACTTGATGCTTCCTTTGGGGCAGTACAAAGAACAACAGGAAATTTTGAACGCTGGACTTTTGCAGTGAGGAACACTGGAGTTTCTGTTGGAGTTACAGATGATGCTACCCCAAACCTACCATCATCCCTTCCACCCCCCCCCCCCGGCCAATTTATCTTAAGATAACTCATTTTCACTTCCTTTACTTTTGTTCCTCTAGGAGTGGTAGCTTCTTCAAGTCACTCTCTTGTGGTTTCAGAGTTCAGGTCAAGTCTAGACTGCACAGTCAAGGAGCTAGTTATTACCTGAAATTTCCATGGTTCGAGGACTCTGCGTATTTCATGAAAATGAGCCTTCTTGTAAATTGCTATTAGAATTGCCATAATCACTAGTCATTAAAAAATCCAGGGTTTTTAGTCGGACTCATTTACAGCTTATATTGGACTAATATCCTTACAGTTTTCCATCATGGAAAGATTAGAAAATGTGTTCTTCCATCTCGGCAGAGCAAATCACCATCATAGCTGAGATGACCGAGAATCTTTTCGCAAGTAATTTTATTTGCATTCGGTAAATCTGTCAGACATAAAATCATGATATATGTAATATTGCTATAACATACTCATCTCTTCACTACTTCTGACACTTTTGTGAGAAATTGTCCAAGAACTTGCACTCTCAGAAAAATTTATTTATCTAAAAGAATATGAAGTGAGTAGTTAGATTTTCTGGATAGAGGTAAAAGTAATTTTGCCCTTGTGGTTCTTTGTCATTATGCAAACCTTAATGACAGAAAATGACAGAAAAAGCAAGTGAAACCTGCAAAGTCATGTGTGACTGCCACATGTGAAAGAAAGGACATGTCTCATTTGCAAGATATTATAATTCTAGCTCAGAAAAAGGATGTTTGTGAAGACAGTTTGAAACAGTGATTGGGTTTCAGGTATTCAATTTATCTGTTATTTGAAATACTTTTTGAGAAGAAAGCACATTTTTTTATGTCATTTCAGATATTGAAACAATTTATTCTTTTTTAAATGCCATTAGAGCTGCAGCTGCAGCCAATTATTTAATAACTTCCTTTTACTCTTTCATTCCCCAGAGTTCAGTTTGCCTCTGCCAATGTGGCTTCCATCCACCAGTGTGGTTTCCACATCACTACATGAGAATTGAGGGGATATAGAATACAGTTGTCTCTTTCTATATTTGGTGGTAGGATCTTCGAATCCATTTGCTTCTTTCATTTGCAATGTTGTGGTTAATCAAAGGACAGCCTCCAGGAAATGATTATGGGCAGCCAGCCCAGTTGCAAGGAAATGAACTTTGTAATACACCTTATCAGCCACGTCTTTAAACTGCTGGAAGCCAAACCACCCCATTCACCTCCCTGGGCATACACAGCCACCACAGAGAAATCCCTTCCCAACGCCCAAGTGTTTAGCAAAGAACCTTTCCTGAATCATGGTACTGTTGCATTTCAGGGTACAAAGGGTTAAACGTGCCATCCGCATCCTGGGCTGCAGGAAGAAGCATCCCCAGCAGGTCCAGAGAGGTGATTCTACCCCTCTACTTTGCTCTGGTGAGACCCCACCTGGAGTCCTGTGTCCAGCTTTGGAGTCCTCAGCACAGGAAGGACATGGATCTGTTGGAAGAGGTCCAGGGGAGGGCCACAAAGATGATCAGAGGGCTGGAGCACCTCCCCTATGAGGACAGGCTGAGAGAGCTGGGGTTGGTCAGCCTGGAGAAGAGAAGGCTCCGGGGACACCTTATAGTGGCTTTCCAGTACCTAAAAGGGGCCTACAGGAAGGATGGGGAGGGACTCTATCAGGAAGTGCAGTGACAGGACAAGGGGTAATGGTTTTAAATTGGAAAAGGGGAGATTTAGATTAGATATCAGGAAGAAATTCTTTACTGAGGCACTGGAACAGGTTGCCCAGAGAAGCTGTGGCTGCCCCATCCCTGGAGGGGTTCAAGGCCAGGCTGGATGGGGCTTTGAGTGATCTGGTCTGGTATGAGGTGTCCCTGCCCAGGGCAGGGGTGTTGGAACTGGATGATCTTCAAGATCCCTCCAACTCTAACCTTTCTATGCTTCTGTGGTTCTATAAACCTGCTCGTGGTGGGGACTCCTTAGAAGAAGCAACGAGAAGTTAAACGGCATGATCATTTCTAGCTTTTAGACCTTGCACGGGTTGGTTAGAGGCACAACGACACCGTCCTTCAAAAATTCCCGCTGCGTGGGAGGCTCGGGGGAGGCAGCCACCGCAGGAGGGGGAGAGGAAGGAAGGGAGGAAGGAAGGAAGGAAGGAAGGAAGGCAGCCGTTGCTTCTCCGGTCTTGCAGCCGCGTGATTTCTGAATCCGCAGCCAAAAGTGGCTGTAAATCTCTCTCCTCTGCACTCTCTCGGCTCTGATTATAATGAGCAATCAGAGTGGCTGAAGTGTCGCCTTGCTTTCTCCATGAAGCACTCGTAATGCCACATTGAGCACATTTGAATACTAATTAGAGTAACAGGATCTTTTAAACCAAATGGGCGGCCTCGGGAGAAACGCCATCAGAAGTGAGTTCCGTATTTGACACAGAAGTGCCTTAAGTGTACACATCTGTGTTATCAGTGTTGTTTAGTTAAAAAGATACACCTAACACATCAGCAAGCAATTACAAGTATCGTAGGGCAAAACCATATTAAATTTGCCTGTTGTTTTATGCAACAACATGTAGCCATGCCCCACTAGATGCGTTCACGTTTCCAAATGAGACACAATAACATAAGAAGAGGCTCAGCCTACTGCTCCAGCAAGTTGCAGGACTCAAAGCTTGGCTAAGAACATAAGAACTAGTTGAAGTTGAGAGGTCTTCCAGTTGTTTAAGGACATCCTAAACAGCAGGAACATCAAGATTGCCAAGACTTTCATGTTCGGCTTCTCATATGGAAATATTTCCGTACTCATAATCACCCTTTTACTCTTGATCATTATTTGGTTCTAATACTTTTTTTAAAGTGGGGCACCAGAATGGTTGTCAGTATTTAAGGTGCAGGAATAGTACAGGTTTTGCAGTGGCATAATCATGTTTGATGTTTCATTTCTTTTCCTGTTTTAAAAATACCCAATCAAAGATGTCCTTTTAATTGCTATTAGACACTGAACAAATTCTTTCTGGTGAACTGAATGCGATGTCTCCAGGATCTTCCTCCTGAAATAACATTATCTGGAGTCTTTCATAGTGAGCACAGATAGAGCTGGTTTATATTGTTATTAAATTATTATTTTCTACTGTGAGAGTTGTAGAGCACTAGAACAGGCTGCCCAGAGAGGTGGTGGAGTCTCCTTCTTTGGAAATATTCCAAACCCACCTGGACACGTTCCTGTGCAACCTCTTCTAGGTAGACCCGCTCTGGCAGGGGGGGTTGGACTAGATGATCTCCTGAAGTCCCTTCCAACCCCATATGATTGTATGATTCCATATCACTGGAGAATTTTTATTACTGTTCAACTCACTTTCTGGATCACTTATGAATAGTTTAAAAGAACACGTCCCCAAATGGTTCTTGTGGGATTCATCTAGCAATTTCCCTAAAACGAACACTTATTTCCTGACTTTTGTAGCACATAACTTGTTGAGCACTTCAGCTGCTACCTCATTATGGAAAAGGGCAGCAGCACTGCTGTTGTATTCAGTAGGAGTGTGTTCAGAACATCTATCTTATTTAGTTCCTTACTAGTTTATGAATCCCAAAGAAGCTTAAGCCTGAAATAACTCTCAGGTCTCCTTCACCCTAATGCGGCACTGCTGGTCAGACGCTTCTGTGTCTGAGGAGCATTACTGTGAACAACTCTGGTGTCTACAGATTTCAGGGATAGGAGGCAACTGAACAGGAATTTAGATGGCCACAATCTGGTGTTTAGGATCCAAATCATGCCTAAATCTTGGCTATAAGCTAAGTGAGAAGATTACGCAGGTAGATCAGTAAAGGCTTGCAAATCTCTTTATGTAGGCACCACCAGTAGCAATTAGGCACCAGAGCAATGCCTGTGTGCAGCAGTGCATTTATTCTCTAAGGAGATATTTGGGGAAGCATCCTTCATCAAATGGGTGGTTAAGCAAATTGTTACCTTTAAGTGTGTACTTGGAGCTTTCATTTTATATATACAAATAAAAGAATTCCCAAACCGAAGCTTTAATTTCTTTCACAGTCAGAGGTAAGTGCACAAATTAGCCCTCTGCTGCTTGACTCTTTGGAAATATAAGTTTTTCATTCTGCTTATATATAAAATACCTCAGGCAGGGATTTCTACCTCCAGAATTTCCTCTGTGGTAGAAATACTCTTTTTGCTATTTCTTTCAGGTGACCAAACTCTTTAAAGTAGTTGAATAGTATGCAACTGGAGTTGACAAATTTCAACTCCATATATATTTCTATATAGTTGACTTATATTTCAAAACATTAATTTTCCTATAAGTCCATATACTTAAAAGACAAAATGCCCTTTGCAAATCTTATGATACAAAAATATTCTATTTCTTCCCTGGAAAAAAAGCTGTATTCTCATAGGAATAATAATAATAATAATAAATTTAATGACAGAGAAGAAAAAATGAGAGGAAAAGAGGGTATAGGTATTTAATTTAAATTTTCTGGTTTGTATATTTTTAATGGAAAATACTAGTTTTGATTAAACACAGCTTTTGAGAACACTCTCTATACTTCACAGATATCAAGATGAATGTTTCCTGAATAACAAGAATTGTAGATAAATAAATATCCTACTATTATTGTCAGTGTATAGAATTCTTAGCATAAATACAGTTAAGATGTCTAATAATTTGCCATCAGCTAGCTTTATTGAGTTACCTAAATACTTAGTAGAGATTTCTAGTGTGTGTATCATTTATATCATGTTAAGGTGATGGTATACCTTCTCTGTCTCTAAAAAAAAAAAAAAAGAGATTAAAATATATAAACCTGAGATAGCTTAGCTCCAAAAACAATGCAATAAATAGAGCTAGAAAAACGTAGCAGAACTAGTAAAATTATTTCTGGAAAGTAAGAATGATAGCAGAGGATAAGATACTTTTTCCTCCAACCGGTGTAAACAAAGCTATGTCTGCTCTGCCCAAGTAGTCCTTTTTTTCTTCTGCCACAGGCTTACTCCTTTATTCTTGACACAGTAAACTCTTGACATCAAGGTCAGTTACTGGTCACTAGAGGAGGGGCACCTTGGAAGCTGAGTAAAATCATAAGAGTTATAGAATGTTGTGGGTTGGAAGAGACCTTAAAAATCATTGAGTTCTAACCCCCCTTCTGTGGGCCCGGACAGTTCCCACTAGACCAGGTTGCTCAAAGCCCTATCCAACCTGGTGTAAATCACTTTATAAGTAACGTAAATCACTTTATGAGAAACAAAGAGAGCCAAGAAAAAGTACACAGCACATGTCAAACTTGCCACGTAGAGTGAATTTGGATGGGGAATGGAGTTACAAAATGATGGAGAAAGAGCAATTTCTGTAGCACGTTCACAAACCTAAGAATTACTCCAAGTGCTTCCTGGAGAGAGGAGGAAGAAATTATCACCATTGGAATTATACATCCTGCAGCAGAGGACTCAAGGTGCTGCCAACTCACGGCGATGCCCCCGCCTCACCAGCTGAAGCCATTCACCTTAGGGACCTTCCAGGGCAGTGGAAGAGTGAGCCATCACACCAGGGAAGGGGTTACACGCTAGAAAGTTTATGTATGTTATTCTGTATTTTACGTATAGAAAGTTTAGACTTTAGATATGGTAAATGTGCATTTCTTGAAGATCTTTAATTTCATGCAGTGGCTTTGCAAACTCACAATTCATTGTTATATTCATTAAACATCTTTGGTTTGGTTAGTTCCAGCAGCAGTTGTCTAATGACCTTCTTACCTACGCTGCTTCAGCTTCGCTTAAATTTATACAAGTGTAGGAACATTTCTAGGTTTGTGATCTCTCTGTCTGCTCCATTAGTTTTCTGGCAGGTAATTTACACATGGATCATTCATTGTTGGTCACAGTGGTCACTGGCTGTAGCCTCAATTTTGGCACATAACACTTTAACATGTTGACCTTTCTCCTAAACATTTATTTTCTTTCACAAAATTTACATTTTTTTATTCATTTAACAGTCACCCCAGGTGTTCAGGCTCTTTTGATAGTGATTCAATGGTTGTGTTACATCACATTATTCTACTGATTTTTCTTTACTTTCCTGTTTCATATCCAAACAAAAACATGATCTAGGTACAGCTTAGTACCTCTTTGCCATTAAGGTGTTGATGTATTTAATTATGAAAAGCATCAGGAAATAAATCACCCTTGAATTGAAGGGCCTGTTTGCCCAAGGCAGGACTGAATGTACACAAATCTCTGCTCCATTTCACCAAAGAAACTACGAGAATTTTAATGATGCATCAAATATAGAAAAATATGTTTTGTAACCTGTATCTCCAAAAATTTCCTCTGTTGTAAGTGGTGTTCTTTCTACGTGCCTGTACTTCATTATGGAGTCTCTGTGTCTGACTGCGGGTGTTGTACATCCACTCTTAGCTCCGCTGTGTGAGCTTTCCTTATGTACTCACCATCTCCATCTTCTTTATCCTTCTTCCTGGAGTGAGAATAACTGGTTTAAAAACGAGAATTGAGGGATGGGTAAGCTTTTTTAGCTTCGTTCTGTATTCTACTGAGAACTGTCCCATTTCCCCTCATCCATTCTCAAGCTGTTCCTCTTTTTTTGGTTGTTCTCTGTTTCTCCACTGATGAGACCCAGCACCTGAAAGCTCTTTAACCCCAAAACAGGTACCACCAGGAAATTATATCTATTCTGCTACTGTACAGTTAACTTCTTGCTTTTACTATAATCAGTGCTGCAGACAACATCTTCATTTTTGCATTTATGTCCAGATTAAAAATTAATAGCTTTGCATTTGTCAAACTGCATGCTCATTAATTTTCTTCTGTAGACTTGTCCATTGATCTTATGAACAATGCCTCTGTAGCAATAGTGCTGTGATTATCATCTTTGCCCAGTCTCTATGCTGTGCTTTTATTTGCAAATTCTTGCAAGGTATGAAATCCACTGTAATCCTCATATTCTTCAAGTACTTGTTGTTGCTTTTCATAGCTATACTTGTTACTTTATATGAAGTTCTGTGTAATTGCATGGATGAAATTTATCTCTGAGATCTACATAACTCCTGCTACAGGTTCCTGTTCCATTATTCTTGGATATTCTTGGATATTCTTGTCATTTCAATTTTATGAGGACACTTTTTATTCACCAATCTGTATTGTGTAATTTTGTTTGCTATGCAAACTCCATTTGTTCTTTCTAGTTCCTTCCAGTAGTTTTATTTAAGCATTTTGGCTGGGGTTCCAGCCAGAAATCGGTTCTCTGTCAGCACACATCCTTTTAAAATGGTAAGACTGCTTTCTCCTCCAGAGATAGTTCATTGTTTTTCTTAGCCTTTATGTTCTTTCTTATCGCTCACATACTTCACTTCTGCGGAAGTCAACATTCTTCAGATTTCTGCTATAGAGTTTTATAATTAATTTTCCCAGCTTTGGTCAACTAGAAATTATAAAACACGATAGATGTTTTGAAATATGTTATCTTTTATGAAGAAGTGAGTTATGGAGCCATGCATCAGGTCAAGGATGGGTGGGCTTCAGCACCATGTGTCAGACACAGCTGTAAGGCAGCAGATGAAGAAGATGGAGGCCTGAAGCACATAGGGTGAGAGGAGCTGGGTTTGGGTTTGGAATATAGCATTGTCAGGCTTGAGCGAGGAAGGGAATTGGCATGCAGAAGGGAGTGGAAGAGGATCCGGACAAGGGGACAGTTGTCTCTGGATGGGGGTGTGTCTTTCCTCTGCTGTGCTCAATGCACGGTGGAGTTAAACGTCATCACCATGCAGTAATTAAGAAGTGTATTATTAACCTGAGGGTCAGTACTAAGAGAGATTACCATCACTGCTCCAGAACCCCAGAATAAGGGTAGTTCTCTACGGTGAATCCATCAAGCTTTCAACGCACATTGTTTTTCACTGGGATTCGGTTCATGTCTACACAAGTAGATGTAAGTGGTTACAATTTGAATGTGTGCCCAGGTGGCCAGGAAGGCCAACAGCATCCTGGCTTGTACCAGGAATGGCGTGGCCAGCAGGAGTAGGGCAATGATGGTGCCTCTTGGCACTGGTGAGGCCTCACCTTGAGTGCTGGGTTCAGTTCTGGGCTACTCACTACAAGAAGGACATTGAGGTGCTGGAGCGTGTCCAGAGGAGAGCCACCAAGCTGGTGAGGGGTCTGGAGAAC